>BSBK01000777.1:297500-407500 GCA_027943335.1 Chamaecyparis obtusa | reverse complement strand
CAAGCTAGATCAGAATACTAAAGATATTCAACAGCAGAAAAATGTTTTTGTATTCTATCTTTTGTACTGAACATTATTATTGTATATTGCATGTTTGGGAAGTGGGATCATCTTGCATACATTCATATTTTGTAATACCAACTCCTACTAGGGTTGAGGCTTTTAACAAAGCCTAAAGTCCTCTAGTAAGGACCGAGACACTATACAGATGTAATAGACTCGTAACAGAGTCAATATCTTTAACTAGATACTTTTGATTAGTGGATCATTTGTGGGTATCATCCCCACTAGGGTTCTCCCTTTGCCTAGGTCTCCTCAAGAAAAAACATGGTGTTATGAGCTCCTTTATTTTATGGTTGTGTTTTTTATTCAATTTATTAAGTTTAGTTTCACAAGCAAGTTACAAACTGTTAATTACATATATCCATAAGTGGGAAAACATAAAAGTTTGTGAAATACTGATTCAACCCCTCTCTCAGTATTTACTATTTGTAACAATTGGTACTAGAGCACATTTACTCGAAGAAGGCCTAAAAGCTTAAGTAAGATCTCTATGGATATGGATCAATTTTAGAAAACCCTTGAAGAATCTCTTGAGAAGATTGATATTCTTACTGAAGAAAGAGATACCCTAAAGAACAAATATGAAAGTGAAAAAGACTACATTGAGAAACTAAAAGACAAGATATAAGATCTTAAATACAATAAAGAACCTATAAATCAGATCAAGGATAGTGATGAATTTTAAAAACTAAAAAAGGAAAATGAGATTCTAAAGCATGAACTAAAGATTGTAGATTTAAAGTTAATCTTGAAAGATGATAATAGAAAACTTGAATCATATATGAAGTTTGAAAATGTAGAAGTAAGGTATAAAATTACCAAAGTAACATTTTAATTTGAGATTATAAAGTTGCAGTATGCTGAGCTTGAGAAGTAAAATACAATTGTGAAAGGAGAACTAACTCAATCCAAGCAACATCTTGAAAAACTGTATTCTAGCAGTGAAAATATTGACAAAAATTTTTTTTATTAGAAACCTTCTTATGATAAAACTAGTCTTGGATATATCGAAGAAAAATTCTCAAAGAAGACTGAAGAATGGATAGAACTAGATCCAGAATTCAACAACTTGAGAACAAAGAAGAAAAACAAAACAAAGTTGAGTATAACCAATCTGAAGATGTACCTAAACAACCTCAGCAAGATGAATCACCTAAAGAAAAGAGAAATGAATTTAAAGGTAGATGTTTTAAGTGTGAAATTTATTTGGACATATGAAAAGAGATTGTGCAAGTAAGAAATTGAAATGTATCTCTGGTTATTATTATAATTGTCATGGTTTTGGTCATAGAGCTATTGATTGTAAGAAACCTAGATCTAATAACAATAATATAATGTTTAGAAATACTAACCCTGTAGATGAAAGACCTACTAGAGAAACAAAAATGTAAGAAATTGAGTTGTGTGCTATAGATGTAATAATTTTGGACATATTGCTAAAATTGCAGATTATAGATCAGTCAGTCAAGACTGAGATATGGAAACAATGTCATAGTCTGTCAAATTTGTAATAACATGGGTCACACAACAAGATATTGCAGAATGAACAAGAAATGTAAACTACACCAGAAGAAATATGGATATCCATAACAGTCAAAAGGGAAATAATAGTAACATGGAAGAAGTTATATTTGTCAAAGCTATAGATCAATAAAGTGTTATGTATGTGGAGCCTAATCAGACTTAGGTTCTTTCGGCAAGGTTTTCCCTAGAATTATCCATAGGTGATTGGGGGTAGAGCCCCTTGTAGGGTCCTAGGGTAGTGCCCTAGGTGGGGTCAAGGGGCAAATCCCCTGATGGGGTCGGCTATCAATTTTCTATAATAATATTGTAATGGGTCGGCCATCAATTTTCTATTAGTCAAAGTTTTTTTTGCCCTAATTATGTTATGTCAAAAATACTTGTAAAAAAAGGGCTTAGGGTTTGAGATTAATTGTATGAGGGTTTTTTGTAGCTTCCTATGGTGGTATTGAGTTGTAGGTTTCATATTTTAATCACTGGATAATAATAAAGATATTGTACTCACTTTTGGTGGACGTAGCCTAGGGACTGGGTGAACCACGTTAAACATTATGTTATTGTGTTCTCTTTTGTGTGTTAATATTGGAATTTTTCTACTTCTTATTCTAACATAAAGTGCATCCACAATATCATCAAGTCAGTCAAGAGAAGCTTTTGAAAGTAAGTTGTGATCAATTTTGAACCCATCTCAAACTGATTGAGCATCAAATTTTATTAATCAGGCATTTGATTAACCACCAGAATAACATAGAATTTAGGAGAACTTGGATTAATCATTGCCAACTTAATATGTGATAGGAAGTGATGTAAGGAACCTATGGTTAAGAGTGCATGTAATTTCAAGCATGTATGAGATCACACGAAGAGAAAGAAGTTTGCAGACAACTAGGACCAACTTTTTGGCATGAATACACTTATGCAATTAATCCGATGACAATGTCGTGAAGGATTTGATAGATAAAATGGGTTTATTGGATATCATACCATCATTCATGAGTTTACAAGAGTTTTAGAGAGCTATTTAGTGAATATTGAAAGTAGTTTGAAGGATTTGGAGACATATTTTTGCTAGATCTATGTGGAAGCCCTAAATCACGATTGTAAGGTATTTTACTAAGTGCTTACTCTTAGAGAAATTATTTTTTAGTGCAATCATGGATGTATCCATAGTTCAAAAATATTATGGACACACCTATACCTTAGGTGAGAAGGGAACCAGTAGAACCTACTGAGGATGATCATGGTAGATGGAGTATTGCATTTGGAAGATGCAAAAGGATACTTGAAGTGAAAATTTGAGACTGTAGGAGATAGTAGCATGACTGAAGAATATGATAAAATATACAAATAGGACATGACTTACAAGGAAGGGTATACAAATTTAGGTCAACTAGATATTATCAAGTATATGTTTCACTATGAGTTCCAGAATGATGAATGGAATAAGGTCATTTTAAGAAGAATTCATGATGGAAAGTTTTAGTTCGATAATAGAGTGGTAGATATCATAACATATTTGATTCATGAAGTGACAAGTTTATCCAACAAAGGTGAAATTCCTCTAAATGATAAAAATGTAAAGAAAATAGTCCTAGATAACACTAAATCTTCATACAATGGAAGAGGTATTGTAATAAGTAAAACTAAGCAGAATGATGTTAGGTATGTTTGTAAGATAATGGCTACCAATTTATGTGACAACTCTAGAGAAGATGAGATAGTAGAAGGTATGGTACAAGAGGACTATGGATGTGTTTTGACAAAGTTGAGGTTGATATGAGTGAAATTATGAGGATTCAATTGATTGAAAATCTTGACAAGATTAAGAAGACAAATAATTCACAATTCAAATTTTCATCCTTAATCAACTATATTTTTTCCACCTTGTTGGTGTCCAAAATGATGCTTATGCTCTAATAGGCTACCAATATACCCTCAAATGGATTTTAGGAATGGTTAACTCCAAAATGTTATGAGGTCTTAGGGTAACTAGACCAACTATAGGGACAAGACTGCCCTCTTCTGCTTCTGGCTCTGCAAAACCAAGGCGGGTGCACCTAACCTAGTATAAACTATACTTCACACACCAATGACTAGGTTTGAATAGTAGATAATAGGATAGTAAGAAAGTACTGAATGATAACCACACACTCATTGATCATTGACTCTCCATTACTATGGGTAGAACCACATACAACCAAATACTGAAAACTTAAGGATGGTTCTTAATTTCATGTGTTTGAATCATAACAACCTGAATCAGGATATGTCAAAAAATAAATACTTATCTAGGCCAGTGCCTCATCCATTGGGCAAGGTTTCTTAGATAGACTACACACACACACCAGAATATATCTAAGATTCAAAGCCATAAACACATTTACAATCTCCTTTACTACTTAAAAAGTATCCTTACATAGACAAAAGATAAATCCATGTCCCATCTAGAGCATCATTTCATCTAATCCTAGATTAGAACTCAAGAATGAGGGCACATACATAAACTAGTTATGCAATGAACTAGAAAGTTCAAAATTTATCTATGTTGACACATAGGAGAGACAAGAATCAAGTTCCTACATTAAGTATGAAGAATCCTCAAGTGTATACAATCCATCCAAAGGAACCCTACTTACAAACTATAGCTTAGACCTACAACTTTCTTTCAATTGTCAAAAAAAAATCAAGACAAGTCATTACAATTCAGACTGGGCAGAAGACTCACAACCAGAAAATTTTGAAAACCCCAACTCCCAATAATAAAAAATGTTCACAAAAATCCCTTTATACCAAGGTTACAATCCAAGCATAATGATCATTTCCAACTCAAAATTCAAATCCACCTAACCCCACCGAGGAGTTAACATAAAATAAGACAGGGATCAAGCCGCAACATGCAAGCTCAAACAGTCTAATGCATTTAAATTGGCAAGACATCCCAGGTAGAAAAATCAGATAGGATGGCCACACAGATCCTCTTGATCATTATCACAACTACCACTGAGCTACCACACTCATCGCATATGGAAAAACTACTGGAAAACCGTGCAAAACAAAGGTTGTTGCATGATCGCATAGCTAGAAACTGGGCTATGTGAACATGTGACACACCAGTGAGATTCATTACCGGGTATAGAATCATCATGCCACCAATTAGCAAGACCGTCAGGCCATATCGCAACACCTACCGCCATCAAACTAGCAAGAAATCCACCAGAAAAGCATTAAAACTAGTACTTTTTTCCTTGAAAACCCTTTAGAAGTTTCAATCTAAGTTCCAATGGTCACCCCCAAAGGTTTTAAACATGGCCATAGATCTCATCCTTTCCCAAAAAATTGGGCGATCAACATTTAATCTCACAACAATCACAGACCCCTTGAAAATTCATTCGCCACCTCAAAAATCCCTCGGTGAATGAAAATTGGGCATGTCAGTAGCACGGCACCGTGGACCCACTCAACTCCATAATCATGATGCCAGCAGTGGTCGCATGATCACATAGCCAAAAACTAGGCTATGCAAACACGCAACTAGCCTCCATGTCAATACCATGTCACCGCTCCCCACCAATGCAAAATGTGCACCTCCGCAACAAAAGACAATGGGACCACTGACAAGCCTCGTCACCACCTCAAACCAACTAGAAGATGCCACATCACCACCTACCACCGAGCCTCAGCAAGGAAGAACCTTGTTACATGGTCGTAAGCTGAGAAAATGGCCCTTGCGATCATGTCACAAGGCCATTAGACCGCCACCTCAACATTATCTGACAGTGAGCCCTACTAGACCCACGGCATGCCCACATACCTAAAAATTTGACGGTTGTCACAAAAGTGTAAGGGCTAAACACTGTGCATCTTTACCATGTGAACTTACGCTAACCACTAATCTTGTCTGAACTTTAACCACACTGATCAATGGGAAGAACTGGGATCAACATAGACAAGTGGCAAGCGGTTACATGATCGCATGTCAGAAAAGTCTAACATGCAGCCATGCAACAACCAATCACTCTGAAACCCTTGAAGATCTAGGCCCACCATCCAGTCGGACTTGTGCAATTAGAGAATGCCAACAAACAGGGCAGAAGTGCGGGGTCAAAAACACACAGGGTTTTCGATGGAAAAGATAAAAAACACACAAGGCTTTCGACATCAAAAAATAAGTGCACAAAAGCTAGAAGGCACAAGGTTGAAAACAAGGGTTTTCACATAGACCGAAAACATCATGGATTTTCAAAAATACTGTGGGTTTTTGACACTATGGCAGATTCTAAAAAAATTTCCTGCAAAGCTTGAAACTCGAATAAATTTTTGGATTTTGCGATTCAGCACATGTGTTTTGGACTGGAGCAAGGTGACACAATGAAGAACACAAGGTAGGACACTTCAAGAAAAATTGCAAGGAAAAGGGCCATTTTCAAAGAATTTTGCATGAACTAGAAAATGGACTAATAGTGGCTCTAGTTGGGGACATGTATCTCCTATAGATACAATGAGAAAATAGAATCTACTGGAAGAGAAGACCTGAAAACTTTGGACAAAAAATAACCCTAAGAGACCTAGGGAAGAATCCTAACTAATGCTCATGGAAAAAGATACTTCTAGAGAAGTAAAACTTTAGGAATTGTCCATGAACAGGCAATTCCAAAGTGCCACCAGTTAGATCTTTCAGAATATATGAATCAACTCCCCATTTACTTTCAATGAGATAAGGACCTAACCAAATAGGATCAAATTTACCATGCCTTCCCTTATCCTCTAATCTGGCATTCCACATTAGAACAAGATCATCAATTTCAAAACTTCTTTGAGTTGTCCTCTTATCAAATAAATTTTTACACTACCTCTGCAATGTCTCATTTCTTTCATGTGCATCTCTTCTTACCTCCTCAAACTAGATTAACTCATCCATCCTTAGTCTCATTTCATCATCTAAGTCTTCATCATATGCCTGGATGAATTTATACATTTGCAATAGATTGTTCTGAGGTAACCTAGCACTTATTCCATAAACTAGGTCAAAAGGGGCACAACCTATGGCTTTCTTTACAATTACGCTATCAGCCCACAATGCCCACCATAACTTTGAGTCCCAAGGTTTCTTATTTCTATCCAACACCCTCTTGAGAATCTTAATAAGGCTTTTATTACTGGATTCAGCCTGGCCATTTCCTTGTGGATGATATGGGGAAGAAAATGGAATGTGTATCCCATACTGCTGACAAAAATCACCAAACTCCTGTGATCTAAAACACATTGCATTATCAACCACAATTGTCTCTGGGCAACCAAATCTAGTGAGGATATTCTGCATTATAAAATTAGTTACCACTTTACTAGTAGCCCTCCTAGTAGGGATAGCTTCAACCCATTTAGTGAAATAGTCTATTGCCACTAATATGTATGAATGTCCACCACTAGACTTGTTTGGAATCTCACCAATGAAATCAATACCCCACTTCTGGAAAGGAGCCTGAACTGAAACAAGTCTGAGTGGAAAATTCCCATTGAATTTCATCCTTCTTGCAAATCTCTGGCATGCATCACACTTCCTCATAAACTGATGTGTATCTTTAAAAATTGTAGGCCACCAAAATCCAGATCTAAGGATCTTGTGGGCTTTGGTCTTTTCCATATAGTGTCCTCCACATACACCTTGATGCATTTCCTCTAGCAGAGTCTTAGATCTTTCATGATCAATACACTTTAGCAATACTCCTTCACTACTTCTCCACCACAACTCACCATGTATAATGGCATACCTTGCTGACTATAACTTGACAATCCTCCTCTTATTCTCATTTATGTCAGGGGAAGGACAAACCTCTACAAGTAGTTAATAACATCTTTATACCAATCACAGTAATCCATATCACAAATATATGGCCTCTCTTCCTCCTCTAACATGTTCACATGGTTTGCAACCAGATTACTTTGTGCCATCAACTTTGCAAGACGTAGGCCTCTCACCAATTTTGTAATCTAGATATCAATATTAAATTCTTGGATCCTATTGATCCATCTACATCTTTTTCCTGATACCTCTTGTTGCACCAAAATATCCTTAACGGAAGCACTAGGAACATAGGCAACCACCTTGGCTCCCATAAGATAACACTTAAAAGCCTTGAATACTTTGACTAGGGCATTAGCCTATTTCTCAGTGATATCATATTTCAATTCTGCTGCATGTAAAGACTTGTTGAAAAATGATATGGGTTGCTCATATCCATCTAAGTTCTTTTGCAATAAAACTGATGCAACCGTATGATAAGAAGAAAAAGAGAAAATCTGCATGGGCTTACCATAATCAGGGGTCCTCAAAATAGGGGCATCTTTAATGGCTTGTTTGATACTTCTAAAAGATTTATCTACTTCTTCATTCCACTCTATCTTTGCATCTTTTTTCAACATCCTAGAGATAGGAATACAAATTTCTACAAAATTTGTAACAAATCTTCTTAGAAAATTCACTTGCCCAAAGAAAGACTGTACTCCTTTAACATTCCTTGGTGGTGAGAGCTTTTCTATTTCTATAACCCTTTCAAGATCAATTCTTACTCCATCCTTGGACACAATGTGTCCTAAGAGCTTGCCTTCCACAACACCAAAAGAACACTTCTTTGGATTTAAAGAGATTCCATACTCCAGAGCTCTGATAAAGATATTTTCAAGATGTTCACAATGCTGATCCTCCTTCTCTAAATATGATGTGAGATCATCTTGATATACCACTAAAAACTTATTTATGAAATCAGAAAAGGCCACATCCATAGCTCTCTGGAAAGTAGCTCCTACATTTGTCAGACCAAAAGGCATCCTAACATACACATAGGTCCCCCAAGGGGTAGTGAATCTAGTCTTAAATTGTTCTAACTCATTGACCATGACCTGATTATATCCAAAGAAGCCATCCATCATTGACATCAACTCTGATCCAGTGACCCTTTGCAGCATATTTTCCATGTTAGGCAGACCATAATTATCCTTTAAAGAATTGACATTCAAATTCCTAAAATCAACACATAACTTAATGTCACCATTCTTTTTTCTGACTGGAACCAAATTTGACACCCAAGTAGAATGTCTGATAGGCTTCATAATGCCAGCATCCATCATCTTTTTAAGTTCATCTTGCATTTTTGATGCCAAAGCAGGGTTCACAGGCCTTAATTTCTGCCTAAAAGGTTTAGTTCCTTCCTTTAATGGTATCTCATGTTGAAAGAGATCTTTTCTATATGCCTTCAAATCATCATAAGACCATGCAAAAAAATGTCTAAATTTTTTGAGAAGATCAATCAAATTTCTTCTAGCTCTTTGAGATAAGCATTTACCTATGTAAATACTTTTTGGTTCTTGGCTTGCTCCTAGATTCACTTCCTCCAAATCATTTTTCTTGTCAACAATTCTAGAAACACAAGCCCTCTCCTTATCATCAAATGTCCTTTCAAGGGCAACCAATCCCCTAGGGATCCTATTTGGCTTTAGTTGCAAAACTTCCTTCCCAAGAACACTTTCTTTTCTATCTTTGATGTCAACATAGGTGCTAAAATCCATTTCCTGACCATCAAAATGAGATTCACACTGCAAGAATCTCAAAATATCCTGATCATCAGAAAATACTTGCCAATTCTCAACATTATCTGGGATAGAAGGCCTAGACTTACACTCAATTCTGGATATCCCTGCAAAGGTAACATCCTCTTTCCTTAAGGCTATGTTTGCTAGTAAATTTGCCATCTTGTTTTGGCTTCTATCCACCCAATCAATACCAAAGGCACTGAAACCCTCAATTTCATCCCATATAGCATTTCTATATTGTTTCAGCCTTTGATTCTTAGATGCATACTTTGATCTAATCTGAGAAACTATTAATTTAGAATCACCAATCACCCTAAGATGTTTGATCCCATGTTTTGATGCTTGTCTCAAACCAATCAATAGGGCCTCATATTCTGCAACATTGTTTGTGCAAGGAAACAAGAGAGTGAAAGAAAACTTAAAAGTCTTACCACTTGGGGACACCAATAACACTCCTGCTCCAACAACTTCTCTAGAACTTGCTCCATCAAAATATAATGTCCACAAGACACTACCCTCTTCCATGTTACTCTCATCATCAGCCAAAAGGATAGGCCTGACCTTCTCCTGCATCTCATTCCTCTAGACTTGGAATGAGCCAATGTCAGTGTCAACAAAATAATTCATGCTATCCTTTTCATTTTCCTCAATCATATGTGGGGTCCTGGCTTCCCTTGACACCTTCACACTCTCTCCTTCAATGTCAAAAGTGGCAAAGGACAAGTCACATTGAATACATCCTCCCATGGAGGCACTCCACTTTCTAGATAACAACATTCCATATTGAGGAGGAATGTCAACTACAAGAACACTTATAGTCAACTATTTGTTGGGAAATGTAGCTAATTTATAAGGAAAAGCCTTGATGGTACCAATAACTGGCACTTCTCTTGAGTCCATAGCTTGGCATCTCTTGTGAGGTGTATCAACCTTTAGTCCTAATGATTTCATGATCTCTGCAAGCATGACAATGTTTGATGCTCCAGAATCGATCATGCAATTCTTCAATATTTTACCACCAATCACAAGGGACAAAAAGAAAGGATCAACTATCCTTGATGCATTGTTTACAATATTTGTATCCAAGAAGATTTGAGGAATCTTAGAAACAATTTCTTCACTCTTACTATTAGGTGTGTCTTCCAAGGAAGCCACATGTTTTTCATTTCTATTCACCTCTTGGATTCCTATAGAAGAAACACCACTTACCCAATTCAAGGCCTTGACCTTATGTTCTTCTATTCTCATCATTTCCAAAAGTGGAACCTTGATAGTGATCTGTGAAAGCAATTTGGACATATCAATTGGAACATACTTTTGGTTGTTCATGTCTTCCTCAAAAACAATGACAACTTTATCCTTTGTGAAACCAGATTTGTCTTTGAGAGGAGATTCCTCTACCTTCTAAGGAATGGGAACAACTACCTCTGTTGTCTTTTCTTTATTCTTGGGTTCTGAAATAGGTGCAACTTTCCTTTTTACCTTCACTTGGTTAGTATCATCAGAACCCCTACCCTTTTCTCCATGCTATTGTGTACCATTTTCTATCTCCTTGATAAACATACTACCTGGCTTACTAGTTGCATTTCCAACTGTCCTATTCCTCAAGTTATAATTGCTTCTAGCTTGAGTAACCATGTCTGTAGTGATCTGAGCAATTTCTTCATCTGATGGTCTTCTTAAAGAGATCTGCTCCTCACCCCTCACAATACCACATCCAACATCATCAAACTCTTCATCTTCTTCATCAAAATCATTCTCATCCCCTACATGTGCAGAAGTCATTCCACAACCACTCTTGTCATATTGCTCCTCTTGTTCTTGATTCTCTTGTAATTTTAAAGCAATGACACAATGCTCAGGGTCATGAGGAGACTGACAAGCAACACACCATGGGATATCTTCAGTCATATTTATTGAATTTATATGCAAGGGATTAGGGATCCTTCCATCAAGCCTTTCTTGCTTGGTTGGGAAAATGGGCTTTCCATCTTTCCACTGAGTGTGTAAGGGTAATTTTGCATTCTTGGCTTCTACTAAAATTGTTTGGAGCTGACCTCTCCATAGTCACAGCTCTATTGTTTCCCTTTTCACCAGGCTTTAAAACTTCCAAAGACTTTAAAATTTATTTTAGATTGTCATCCTCTTTGGGTTTAGAGTCAGTAGACCTTCCCATTTCTTTCTTACTCTGCATTTGAGGCCTGCAATCATCTCTTCTTCCTATCTTTCCTAATATTCTTCTATTGCTCTCTATGTTGATGGCCAATTTGTAAGCTTCCCTGAGATTTCTAGGGTTCTTGTCCCTCAAGAGGTATCCCATTTTTGCATCAAAGGCATTCAAGTAAGTCACAAGACATACCCTATCATCTAGTCTGATAACCTGCAAGAGCCTATGCATAGCCTTTTGGAATCTTATATTAAATTGAAGGACCTCTTCATTCTAATTCTTCTTTATGATATTGAATTCATTTAGGATAAAACCCTCATTAGTCTTATCACCATAGTGTTCCTTGAAACAATTCTTGAATTCATTCCATGACCCTATACTAGCATGGGGTAACCCTCTAAACTAATCCCTAGCATCTTCAATTAGGGATTTTACAAATAGCTTCATTATAACATCATCAGGTTCTATATTATAATCATCTATTACATCTATGAAAATTTTTAGATGTTCTTCACATGTGATGACATTATTTCTAGTAAATTTAGGAAGCTTCTTTCTAATTTCATCACGAATTACATTAGGATAACCAGAAATACCAAAGAAGACAAGTTGTTTGTACCTTTCATGAATAGGAGCTCCATGCAGTGGATCCATTCCTTGAGATGTAGATGTCCTTGTGTTTGAGCCATCAGGAACTCTAGCAGCACCTGGTACACCATTTGCTTGAGCTACATTGTTACCATGATTTCCACCTTGTCCCAAAAAGGAAGTAGCAATATTTGAAGGTCCTGACACATGCTTGAGAAAATCTATCTTCTTTCTAATTTTTGTAGTAGAAGCCTCCAACTCTACTTTCTCTAGTTCTTTATCCAATATTTCTTTCTTCCTTCTAGCTATCTCCAAATTTGAATCTAATCTCAGTCCTGGATCTGATTTCCTATCCACAATAACTTGTTCACTGATTTGAATCCCAACAGCCTTCTGTTTGCCTTTATCTCTTGGTCTGGTTTCTTCACATATTTTTTGAACAATAGGCTATTCATTTACTCTTTCAAGCTCTGGGACAAAATTAATTGCCTCCAAATCTAGTAACTGCCTCTTTAGCTGATCAGCCCTTATCACGGCTTGTCTTACTTTATCTTCTTTGTCCTTTTCTCTTTGCTACCTAATGGAAAGTTGTTCTTGAACTCTTCTTTCTAGTTCATAAACCTCCTCAAAGATCTCTTCCGATTCAGGGAGAGTGGTCTCAGAGTCATCATCTCCCACTTGAGTTTCATCCTCATATTGGTTCAATCCCAAATCAACAGCCTCTTCATATTCTAAATTATTTTCTTCTTGACTAGGCCTAGCTTGGGTTTCTTGTCTGGTATCTTTCTTGTTTCTCCAAGTATGAGAAACACCTCTTCTCTTCTTTCCTCCCCTTGTCTGACTAGGCCTAGAAGTGCCTGGAATGCCTTCTTCCATTATATCTTCAGGATGCTCCTTTCTCTGAGACCTGGTACCTCTATAACTCATCTTGCAAAATAAATACTGACTAGCACTTCTTCAGAGATTTTGAGTCACCACCCAAGTGTATTGGGAATATCACAATATAGTTTCTTCACTTTAGAAATACTCAAATGAGTTAGAGAGACAAGGGACAAAAACAACCCTGTCTCTTCCAATGATGACCTGCTAGTTAGGATGAACATGTATAAAACTTCCCCAGTAGAGTCACCATCTTGTTGGTGTCTAAAATGATGCTTATGCTCTAATAGGCTACCAATATACCCTCAAATGGATTTTAGGAATGGTTAATTCCAAAATATTATGAGGTCTTAGGGTAACTGGACCAACTATAGGGACAAGATTGCCCTCTTCTACTTCTGGCTTTGCAAAACCAAAGTGGGTGCACCTAACCTAGTATAAACTATACTTCACACACTAATGATTGGGTTTGAATAGCAGATAATAGGATAGTAAGAAAGTACTGAATGATAACCACACACTCATTGACTCTCCATTACTATGGGTAGAACCACATACAACCAAATACTGAAAACTTAAGGATGGTTCTTAATTTCATGTGTTTGAATCATAACAACCTCAATTAGGATATGTCAACAAAGAAATACATATCTAGGCAAGTGCCTCATCCATTGGGCAAGGTTTCTTAGATAGAGTACACACACACACACCAGAATATATCTGAGATTCAAAGCCATAAACACATTTACAATCTCCTTTACTACTTACAGAGTATCCTTACATAGACAAAAGATAAATCTATGTCCCATCTAGAGCATCATTTCATCTAATCCTAGATTAGAACTCAAGAATGAGGGAACATACATAAATTGGTTATGCAATGAACTAGAAAGTTCAAAATTTATCTATGTTGACACATAGGAGAGACAAGAATCAAGTTCTTGCATTAAGTATGAAGAATCCTTAAGTGTATACAATCCATCCAAAGGAACCCTACTTGTAAACTACAGCTTAGACCTACAACTTTCTTTCAATTGTCAAAAAAAAATCAAGACAAGTCATTACAATTCAGACTGGGCAGAAGACTCACAACTAGAAAAGTTTGAAAACCCCAACTCCCAATAATAAAAAATGTTCACAAAAATCCCTTTATACCAGGGTTACAATCCAAGCACAATGATCATTTCCAACTCAAAATTCAAATCCACCTAACCCCACTGAGGAGTTAACACAAAATAAGACAGGGATCAAGCCGCAGCATGCAAGCTCAAATAGTCTAATGCATTTAAATTAGATAGGATGACCACACAGATCCTCTTCATCATTATCACAACTTCCATCGAGCTACCACACTCATCACATACAGCCAAACTGCTAGAAGACCCTACAAAACAAAGGTTGTCGCATGATCGCATAGCCAAAAACTGGGCTATGCAAACATGTGACACACCACTGAGATTCTTCACCGGGTATGGAATCATCATGCCACTGATCAACAGGACCCTTGGGCTAGATCAGAACACCTACCACCATCAAACTAGCAAGAAATCCACCAAAAAAGCATTAAAACTAGTACTTTTTGCCTCGAAAACCCTTTACAAGTTTGAATCTAAGTTCCAATGGTCACCCCCAAAGGTTTAAAAAAGGGTCGTAGATCTCATCCTTTCCCAGCAAATTGGGTGATCGGCATTTAATCTCACAATAGTCATGGGCCCCCTTAAAAATTAATCCACCACCTCAAAAATCCCTCGGTGAATGAAAACCATGCATGTCAGCAGCACGACACCGTGGACCCACTCAACTCCACAACCACGATGCCAGCAGTGGTCGCATGATTGCATAGCCAAAAACTTAGCTATGTGAACACACGACAAGCCTCCATGTCAATACCATGTCACCACTCCCCACCAATTTAAAATGCACACCTCTGTAACAAAAGATAATGGGCCCACTGACAAGCCTTGTCACCACCTTGAACCAACTGAAAGATGCCACATCACCACCTGCCACCAGGCCTCAGCAAGGAAGAACCTTTTCGCATGGTCGTAAGCTGAGAAAATGGCCCTTGCAATCATGTGACAAGGCCATTAGACCACCACCTCAACATTATCTGATAGTGGGCCCTCCTGGACCAACGACACACCCACACAAGAAAATCTAATGGCTATCACAAAAATGTAAGGGATAAACACCATGTATCTTTACCATGCGAACTTACGCTGACCACTGATCTTGTCCGAACTTTAACCACACCGGGCAATGGGAAGAACTAGGACCCACACAGATAGGTGGGAAGCGGTCGCATGATCGCATGTTAGAAAAGTTTGACATGCGGCCATGCGACAACCAATCACTTTGAAACCCTTGAAGACCCAGGCCCACCATCTAGTCAGACTTATGCAATTAGAGAATGCCAACAAACAAGGCAGAAGTGTGGGGTTGAAAACACACAGGGTTTTCGATGGAAAAGATCGAAAACACACAAGGCTTTCGACATCAAAAGATAAGCACACAAAATTTGGAAGGCACAAGGTTGAAAAAAATGAGGGTTTTCACATAGACCGAAAACATCATGGATTTTCAAAAATACTTTTGGTTTTCGACACTGTGGCAGATTCTGAAAACATTTCCTACAGAACTTGAAACTTGAATAAATTTTTGGATTTTGTGATTCAGCACATGTGTTTTGGACTAGAGCAAGGTGACACAATGAAGAACATAAGGTAGGACACTTTAAGAAAACTTGCAAGGAAAAGGGCCATTTTCAAAAAATTTTGCATGAACTAGAAAATGGACTAACACACCTTTTGAGAATATTTCCTTACACTATAGGAGTTGATTGGAATGATGAGAGATGTACAATGGAAAGAGTCAACAAGGTGTCTCTTAGACAACCAATTGATAAGGTAAATGAGAGAGCCACACTTGTTATTAATACTTTTCAGAATGAAATGAAGAAAGGTCAAGAATTCCACCCTCAATGGTTGAGAAATAAAAAAGTGAGATATACTTTTTGGTTGATACAAACTTTAGATACATTGAAATGGTAGAGCCAAGAACTAAATTCATAGACCCTCTAGATTATGAAGTGTCTGAAGAGGTAATTGAAGGATATGTTAGCACGATTCTCAAATGTAGATTAGATTCCAAAAGTCCTAGATTTGGAACATTTGAGGAAATTTTTAGCACTACACACCAATCACAGTTGTAGAAGTTCACTAAGAAAAGGGTTGACACAACTATTAAAAGGATATTAAAGGAAACAAGTATGACTAAAGATGAGTTTAACATTGCAAAGCATACAACAATAGCTATGAGAGGTATTGATCAGAAAGAAGTGTTGACTGTACCACCTTTGGTATCCAAAGAAACCCATGTAGTTGATGTTCAAAATATTGATGAAGATGTAAATGAGCCTAGTGAAATGAGTATATCATTGGACAAGCCACCAGTGGAAGCCACAAGAAAATTAACAAATCTAGTTCCACTACACCGTCTAAGATAGTAAAATAAATGACTAGTGGACTAGGAAAAAGGCAGAAAACTATATTTTCTCATGTGGAAATAAAAAGGACACAAGAAGAAGAATCCACACCCATTAAGAAAATGAGAGGTCAAGTTCTAAGTCAATCTCAAGGAGAAGAAGAGGCAGGTAGAAACAAAAAGAAACAATGGAAGCCTAAGACTAAAAAAGTGAATCCTTTAATCATAAATGATGGAGATTTCACCAAGTTAAAAAAATACTATCATATGTACAATAACTTTGAGAAACTAAATCTTGAGAATGTAGTTTTTAGGCACATGATCCTTGCTAACAAGAAATTTGAAAATATCAAAAATAAGATACTAAGTGATCTTTACTATAAACTGATTAATAGGAACAAGAGAGAAATAGAAGAAGATAAATGTATAAGAGAGAGGTTTGTAAGAAAAATATGTGAAATCAAAGATGAAGAACACTTTAAGGAGATAAGTAAGAGTCTTAGTACCCATCTAAGAATAAAAAGAAGAACTATTCTAATTACCCAAGGAAACTATGAGAAATTTAACAAGGAAACTAAGGAAGTAGTTATAAAAGTGATGACTTCAGTACTAGGAGAAGCCTTAAGTGAATTTGAATAGGACAATCTAATGAAAGAAGAAGCTACATAGATGAAAGAAACACCAGCTCTAAAAGAAACCACAGTGACACCACCTACCATACTAATTGATGATGAAACCTTGCATGTAGAAGGCACTAGCATCACCATTGAAAAAGAAGAATATCCTTTCGAAGATCAAGGAGAGGATGTAGGAAATTTGGGAGAGATAGTGAATGAGGAAGAAGAAAAGGAAGAAGATGAGGAAGAAGAAAAGGAAGAGGATAAGGAAGAAGAAACAAAGGCATTAGAGGAGACACAAACAAAATTTACTAAACAAGAAGTGAAAGAGGAACATGGTAAAGAAAAAGAGGTAAAGCCTACAAAGATTATACCTTAGCACATTCAGCTAGTCACATCACAAAACTCCACAACAACAAGTTCAACAAAGTCACCTATTGATTCAGTAGTAGCAATTTTGGGATCTGAAGTTGATGATGATGATCAAATAGAGTTAATTTCATCCCGAAATAAGATAATTGGAAAGAAAGAGAAATTAAAGATCTTGGAGGGATCACTACTTGAGGTAACAAATAAGATTCAAAATGTTATATCTACTCAGGTTAGTGAAGTTGATCTGCAAGATAAGGAAAGATAAGTAATCAAAGCTTCTGATAGTGAAATCATCACATTATCTGACATTGCATTAGTGAAAGCTCAAACACTTCATGATGCACAATTATTTCAATCCACTTGTCAAAATATTAAGAATGATTTAGATAACCTTGATGTTTTCATTAAGGAGTTGAGGAAATGTTTGCAGAGAAGAAGAGCATTGTATAGTCATTGTGCCTTATCACACAATCATATCTCAAACATTTTAGAGAAGCTGAAGAATAAAGAAGAACTACAAGTCACGGTGAATGAGCTACAGAATCCTAGGATGAAGATCACTGATACTGAGAAGAAAGTTACCAAAATACATGATGAGATAAGATTATTAGAAAATGAAAAAGAAAGAAACTTTAAGAGGTTTGCACTACTTAGAGAGGACTTAACTTTGAAGGTCAGTAATGTGAAGAATCAATTGGAAGAATGTCTTTCCTCAAAGACATCATATGGTAAATTTTCCTCTCCAAATCTTAGAGCAGTTGAGATAGAATCTTATGAGTTATGTGCACTACTTAGTGTATTAGATTCTATTAAGGTTACATGGGATAAAGAGATTGAAAATTTGAAGGAAAACTTTATAGATTTCATTTCAAGCCTTCCATCTTTACACAACTGAAGACAAAAGGTATATCAATTTTTTTCACACACACACACACACACACACATATATATATATATATATATATATAACATTTTGAAAACTTTGTCATTGTTGTCAAAGGGGGAGTAATAGTATGAGAAAATTACTTGTATGTATAAGGTATAGATATATGCGAAAAAGGATATAGTATAATGAAAGGGAGAGTATCCCTATGGTGGAATAAGTTAAGTAGATCTGTATGATCCACATAATTTTTCAAATCTTGTAATGGCCATGTAACACAATCTTATAAAATGTTGCAAGTTTGTTTTTGAAATTTTTGTTGTAAGTTTTTGGTACTTAGCCAATTTTTCCATATGTTGCCACCAATGAAAAAGGGGGAGATTTTTGGAAATTTCACTTAGTTGGATATCAGAAGTAGTCATTATGGAAACATATATTCATTATTAAGACAACATGATCCTAGAATGAAGTTTTGGATGAGAATATAAGGAAATTGTCTAAGTATAACAATATTTATCTGTCTACATAGAAACTGCTTTGATCAACGAAGTTCACAAAATTATTTTTCAGTGCATGCAAAATTGATCACATATTATATGAGGTATGTTGAAGTTACATATAAGAATGCAAGACTGTACAACATGGACAGATAGAGATATTAATGTTTTACATAAACAGTGTTGAGTTGACCAGAACATGGCAGTGATTAGTAAATGATTATTTTAGTTAAGGGATTATTTTGTTTATCAAAATAATGACTTAACTAATGAGAGATGATATCCTAGATATTAAATTTTAAGGAAACAAGAGTTAATATTATATTTTTATAACATGGAAGCTGAATGGTAAGCTATATTTGAGATAGCTTGTATAAAGGAAAGTATTATGTAATGTGAAGTAGTAAGAGACTAATGCGAAGTTGCAAGAGAATAATGATAACTTGTAATAAATTTTTCGTATTGATGTATTGATGATTTATTATGAAAAATATGATATATGATCATAACAATTCGAAGTGATAGCAAGTTTTGTGAAAAGGCTACAAGCTAGATCAGAATATTGAAGATATTCAATAGTAGAAAAAGTTTTTTGTAATCTATCTTTTGTACTAAAGATTATTATTGTATATTGCATGTTTGGGAAGTGGGCTCATCTTGCATACATTCATATTTTTTAATACCACCTCATAATAGATTTCAGGTTTCTAGAAAGGCCTAAAGTCCTTTAACAAGGACTAAGACAATATACAAAAGTAATAGACTCCTAGCAGGATTAATATCTTTAACCATACATACTTTTGATTAGTGGATCATTCAAGTGGTTATCAAATCCACTAGGATTTTCCCTTGGAAAGGGTTTCCTTGAGAAAATAAATGGTGTTAAATGTGTTCCTTTATTTTATGGTTGTGTTTTTTATTCAGTTTAGCTTCATATGAAAGTTACAAGTTAATTATATATATCCATAAGTATGAAAAAGTAAAAGATTGTGAAATACTGATTCACCCCCCCTCAAGGTATTTTCTATTTATAACACAAATTTTGGTTGTCACTTGTTCCAAAAAATCCAATTCTTATAAGATAAGCATGTAGTCAATCATACCATGTTCTCGGTGCTTGCTTCAGTCCATATAATGCCTTGTGCATCTTACATACCATATTCCTCTTATTAGGATCAACAAAACCTTCAAGTCGTTTAATGTACACCTCTTCCTCAAGTATCCCATTTAGAAATGCAGATTTCATATCCATTTGATATACTTTAAATCCTTTGTAAGAAGAATATGCAAGTAGTATTCTTACTCCTTCATGTCTAGCAACGGGTGCAAAAGTTTCTCCATAATCAATTCCTTCCTCTTGTGCATACCCTTTCCAAACTAGTCTTGGTTTTTTCCTTGTTACATCTCCATTCTCATTCAATTTGTTTCTGGATATCCATTTAGTTCCAACTACATTTTTGCCTTTTGGATTCGGTACTAATGTCCATGTCTTTTTTTTCTAGATTTTCTCAATCTCTGCATTCATTTCCTTAATCCATTCATCATTTTCCAATGCTTGTCTAATAGTTTTAGGCTCAAATTCAAAAGCTAAACATGTTTTGTTTCTTAACTTACTTCGAGTCATCATTCCTACTCTTTTATCTCTGATTATATGATCTTGTGGATGGTGTCTTTTTACATACTTTGTAGGTACATTTTTAGATCTCTATTCTTCGATTTTTTCTCCACTTGATGTATGATCATCATTCTCATTAGTAAAAATTTGATAATGCTCAGTCTATATAGACTATTTCCTGATAGTATTATTCTATTTCTCGATAATGCCATACTATTGCCGGATAGATTTTTAGGTTCTTCAATATATAAAAATCTACCATAGTCTTCCAATTCCTTTTTTCTTTCTTCATCATTCTTTTCTACAAACTCATCAACTCTCACATTTGTACTTTCAATCAATGTTTTAGTAGCCTTGTTCAAAGATTTATAATCCTTTCTTTTAGTAGAATATCCTAGAAATATCCCTTCATCACCTTTTGAATCAAGTTTCCCATTTCTATCATCTTTCAAAATGTAATGTACCTACTTCCAAATATTTTGAAATAACTCACATTACATGTGTAACCATACCATAACTCATAAGGTGTCTTATTTGATTCTTTCTTTAGTTGAACTCGGTTCAGTGTGTAAAAAACAATACTAATAGCTTCTCTCTAGTACATTTGTGCAACATCCTTTTCAATCATCATTGTTATAGTACAATCAACAATTGATCTATTCCTCCTTTCAACAATCTAATTTTTTTGTGGTTTCCTTGGTGCAAATACCCATCTCTTTATTCCATGTTGATTACCAAAATTAGTGAGCTCAATAGAAATAAATTTACCACCTCTATCTGACCTTAAGCATTTCACTTCCTTACCACCTTCTCTTTCCACTTTTTCTTTGTAGCAGTTAAACATTTTGAAAGCTTCTGATTTAGATATATTTAGTAAACCTATAACTTTCCTTTTCTTACTGATCTTAACCATGTTGTCAAAGTTCACATGACATAATCTCTTGTTCCATAGCTAGACATCTTCATTTTTAGCCAACAAACAAGAAGTTTCAACATTGTTTAGATACAATAAGTTACCTTTTAATTGTTCACCAATATGAATCAATTTTCCATCTTCATCATAGATCTTCACCTTTCTATTGTCAAATGCAACTCAGTGACCAATTTTATTTAGCTATGCTACACTCAACAAATTATAGTTACATCCTTTCACCCAATATGCATTTTCACATATAATCTTATTATTCAACAATATAGAACCTTTACCTTTCACTAGACAAGGTTTATGATTTCCCATTTTCACAAATCAACCATTAAAATGTTTAAGATATTCAATTTTTTCTTCATCACTAGTCATGTGATGTGTGCAACCACTATCAATAATCCAAGTATCATTCTAGCTAACCTTCGAAATAAGTGTTGTTTCAACATACCTTTCTTCTTCTTCAAAATCTTCTTTCAGTGCAACAAATACAACATCTATGTCATCATCATTTTTTGTCTCGATGTCATCATCTTCATCTTCAACTAGGTAGCATGCCTTCTTTTCTTTATCTTTGTATTCTAGGTTATCTTTTTTTCCATAATATCAATTACCTCTGTGATATTGGTAATTTATTCTGTCATTCTTCCTTTCATTTGATCTCTCATTTTTTTTCTCATAATATTTTGGTGTAGGAGCACCCACAATAAATGATGATTCACCAAAGTCCTAGGAACATCTAGATTGGGTTAGATCTATCATCTAGGCATCTAGACCAAATTATAAGACCTAGTTCCAAGATTGGCAAAAGTATAAGCCCTTGGTCAACTATGGTCAAAGATGGTCAAAGGGCCTAAAATATTAGAATTTTTTTATTTTTATGTTTTAATGGTTTGGATCCATGTTAGATCATTAGATTTAGGTATGGACCAATCTTGGTCACCTTGAATGCAAAAAGTGATAAAAAGTTGTAAAAGTTGCTTAGCAACTTTGATAACTTTTGCCAAAAGTTGTAAACAAACCCCCCAATAGTCACATAGTTTGAAATTTGGTTGTAACTGATGGGGGAGGCCTTCATAAGCCCTATTAGGTGGTTCAATAGTAAGAAGATATATAATTTGGCAATTTGAATCAATAAAAACATAACCATTTCTGTGCAATTCCTGAGGAAAATTGGAGTGTATGAACTTGTATGGATAAAAGGGCATGAATATATGAAACCAAAAGTTTTCTCTTTGAATCTACTTTCATATGAGATTTATTCCATATTTTGATCAATCCTAGTTCAGGAGTTATCAAGGTTTTTTTGTGACTGCCTGGATTGAAGGCCTAAAACCAGGGTTTTCAATAAGGCTTGAGTGTTTTGACCGATTCCACCATGGAAAATTGATGCCCCTTGGTGGAATTTAATTTTTGTTTATGTACTTTCATATTATGTAGGTTAGAGGTGGAGATTTGTAGGGAAGTGAATTTTCCATGATGCCCTAGGTGTACATCCCTATGTGTGCACCTACAACTGACTGAGTACAGTCAGCATAATTCCTCATTGGGAATTCAAAAAGACCTAAAAATATGGATTTATAATCCTTTTATATTACCTCACATGATCCCATAATTTTATTTGGCATTGGTTTGGAGGAAAGAGTACTTGTAGTGCAATTGCAGACCTAATTAGGCCTATTAGCCCTGCCTTGAATAGGTGTTTCCTTATTCTTCATTTAACCTCATACCTTGGTGCTTGGATATGATCCCTAAAGTCCAAAAGGGTATTATAATCTCCAACTTTTTCAATGATTTTTATGGGATTATTTTGGTCTATGATTAAAAAAACTCTCCTAGGAAGGGCTACAAGCCTAGTCTTGAATTTGTGAAGCAACTAGGTTCTATGGGTTGCTTTTAAGTGAAAGAACCATTGGAACTATTTGAATTTGACCTAAATAGGATAGATCCATGAGTATAGGTCACCCCTAATCCTTTTAGTCATTTCATGGGGATAATTCCTAATTTGAGTCAATAGTGCTTTGTGGCCAATCTTGGTTCTTGGTGTCTTTGACTTGGTAGAGCCTAGTGATTAGGTTACTCTTGTGATTTCAAGGTTTTGATAACCTTAGACCTTTTCCTTTCTACACTTTTGATAAGTGTAAGGAGCTTCACTCCATAATTTGGGTGCATAAGGGTTCAATCCCTTCAACATTGTTTACTGTTTCCAACTTCCTGCTGCCCATTTTGCATCAAGTGGTATTAGAGCTATGTATACTCCTAAGGATGAAGAGATCCATACAAGGGTCATAGATAGTAAATTGGAAAAGATGGTGAGAGAGAAAAGGGCAAAAAATACAACCTTAACTAAGAGGATCCAAGAACTTGAGAAGAAGCTAGACAAGGATAAAGAAGATGGGTATAAAAATGAGCAAGGGAGTGAAGAGGAGGAAGATACTCCTGATCAGTACATTCCTGTAGACCAAAGGCTTCTCATTGATGCCTTAAAATCCATGGGGAGAAGAACCATGGAGGAAAAGATAGACTTACCAGTCTTCAATGGTAAGAAGAATGTAGATTTGGACTTGGATTGGATAGAGGCCTTGACAACATTCTTTGAATGTGAGGACATCCCAAAAAAGAAAAGGGTAATGATGGCAAGATCCAAGTTAAAGGGATCAGCCCTAACTTAGTGAAAGTTCATCCAAATAGAGAGGGTGAAGAATGGGAAGAGCATGATAAATTCATGGAACAAGATGATAGCCCTGATTAAAGAGACATATGTACCTGAATATTATGGGGTACAACTACATAGGAGGAAACAAAGTATAAAGGATAAAGACATGGATGTAGGCTCATACACTGAGGAGTTCCTAATATTATGTATGAAGACAAATGTGGTAGAAGATGACTAAGAAAAATTAGCAAGATATATGAATGGTCTAAAAGTGTCCATTCAAGAGGAACTTAGCCTACACTGCCCTACCATAGTCAACAAGTGCTATCAAATGGCACTAAAGGTAGAGGAGAAATAGAAGAGAAAGTAGGATTTTGGCAAGGGAAAGAGCAATGATAGTGGGAATAACTTGAGAGGAAAAGGATCCTCTTAGATTAAAGGACAAGATGGCAATAGCAGTAATAGAATCCTTGACCAAGGAGACAAGGAAAACAATGATTCAAACTCAAGAGGAAACTATAGAGGAAGGAGACCCTTCAATAGAGGAAGAAAAAATATAGGGAGAGGGAATGGACCTCTCAAATGCTACTACTGCAATCAGCTAGGACATCATGCAGGAAGGTTCCCTGAGAAGGGGAATAACAATAATCAAGATGAGAGGAGAGCACAACTCATTCAAGAAGACAAGCAAGAAGATAATGTAGATACAAGGGACTTATAACCAAAGGAAGGAGTGTGTTTAATGATGATACAAGTCTTCCTTCAAGTTCCATATAACCAAGAACCTCCACAAAGGAAAAACCTCTTCAAAACAAAGATCAAATGCCATGGGAAGGTATGTAACTTCCTCATAGATTCTGGTTCAACTAAAAATCTAGTATCTAGTGAAATGGTTCAAAATCTAAACCTTCCTAAGAAGCCACATATGTTCCCCTATCATGTTTCTTGGTTAACAAAGGGCCAACAAACTCTAGTAACAAAACAAGCATGGATAGAGTTTTCAATTGCAGACTTTAGAGATAAAGTTCTTTGTGATGTTGTTGAAATGGATGCTTCACACATCCTTCTAGGTAGGCATTGGAAATTTGATGTAGATGCAATACACCATTGTAGGAAGAACACCTACTCCATCACCAAGGATGGAAAAACTTTTATCATGAAGCCCCTACCTAATAACAAGTCTAAAAAGGAACCTATTGTCATCATCATGGGTGAGAAAGAGATGTTAAAAACACTAAAGGAACCTGATACTGAAGCTTTTGTTCTAGTCTCTAAACCCAAGGACATCATAAGGTCTAATCAAAATGATCCTACACCAAAGGAAGATAAGGAACTACTTGAAAAATATAGAGATGTCACTGCTAGTGACCTACCCACAAGCCTCCCTCCCTTAAGAGATATCAGTCACCAAATTGACTTGATACCTGGTTCATCCCTACCTAAGAAGGCCCCATACAAGATGACACCAGTGCAGCATGTAGAGATTGCAAAATAGGTCAGTGAACTATTGGAAAGAGGAATCAATCATAAAAGTCTTAGTCCATGTGTTGTACCTTCAGTCTTAGCCCCTAAAAAGGATGGAAAATGGAGGTTGTGTACTGATAGTAGAGCCCTAAACAAGATCACTATAAGATATAGATTCCCCATGCCTAGAATTTAGGATATATTGGATCAACTTAGAGGTGCTTGCTACTTCACCAAGATAGACTTAAAGTCCAGATACCATCAGATCAGGATCAAGCTAGGAGATGAATGGAAGACAACATTCAAAATGACTGAAGGTTTGTTTGAATGGTTAGTAATGCCTTTTGGGTTAAGCAATGCCCCTAGTACTTTTATGAGGCTTATGAATGAGATATTCATTGATTTTATTGGAAACTTTGTTGTTATTTACCTTGATGACAAATGAATATTCAGTCATAGAAAGGAAGAGCATCTTGATCATGTGGAACAGGTACTAAGGAGACTTCATCAGCACAAGTTGGTGATCAACTTGGAAAAGTGCATGTTTATGAAGAAGGAACTTGTGTTCCTAGGATTTGTGATCTCACAAGGTACCCTCAAGATGGACCCTAAGAAGATGAAGCAATCATCAATTGACCTCCACCAAAGAATGAAGGTGATTTAAGAAGCTTCCATGGACTTGCCACCTTCTATAAGAAGTTAATAAAAAAATTCAGTCATGTGTGTGCACCAATGCTTGACACCACTAAAGGAGGAAGGAAGAATAAGTTTTCTTGGACAAAGGAAGAAAATGATGCATTTCAATACTTGAGAAATAGAGTTTTCCAATATCCTATCTTGGTTCTACCTGATTTCAACAAGGTCTCCACTATGGAGATAGATGCAAGTAACTTAGCCATAGGTGCAGTCCTAAGTCAGGAAGGTAAGGCAGATGCCTTTTTCTCTAAGACACTAAATGAGGTGAAAAGAAAATACTCAACCTATGACTTAGAACTCTATGCCATGGTCCAAGCCCTCAAGAAATGGAGACACTATCTAATCCCAAAATAATTTGTGGTATACACTAAAAATCATGCATTAACTTTTCTCAATTCACAGGAAAAGCTCTTTGTCAGACATCTTAAATGGGTGGAACAGTTGTAGGCATACACATTCAACATCAAGCACAAGAAGGGTGTAGCAAAAAAATTTGCAGATGCCCTTAGCAAGAGGGTTGGTCTAGTTGAAGAAATACAACTTAAAAGTGTGGGAATTGATTCCCTCAAACACCTATACCCTGATGATCCTGAATTTGCATAAATTTTTCAAGTTTGCACAAGCATGGTTAGAAGATACCATACTGATTTTTCTAAATATCTGATTCAGAATGGACTCCTATTCAAGGGAGCTCAACTATGCATTCCCAAATGCTCAATGAGGACAAATATAATAAGGGAGAAGCACTGTGGTGGCCTAGGAGGACACTTTTGCATCGACAAGACAACAAACATGGTAAGGAGGAGTTATTTTTGGCCAAAGATGAACAATGATGTCAGAAAGCTCATAGAGACCTATACTATTTGTGAGCAAGCTAAAGGTATATCAATAAATCAATGGTTATATCAAACCTTACCAATTCCTTCTAGACCATGGGAGTCAATCTCAATGGATTTTGTAATGGGGTTGCCTAGAACAAAACAAGGTTTTGATAGTGTTTTTCTGATAGGGGATAGGTTTAGTAAAATGGTCCATTTTGTACCATGTAAAAGCACAAATGATGCTTCTCATATTGCACATATTTTCTTTAAAGAGGTAGTTAGGATCCATGGTCTACCTCAAAAAATTGTATCTAACAGAGATGTGAAGTTTCAAGGCCACTTTTGGAGGACACTCTTCAAGAAACTAGGAACTAATCTAACCTATAGCTATGCCTATCAGCCACAAATTGATGGGCAGACTGAGGTAGTAAACAAATCCTTAGGAAATATCCTAAGATGCCTAACTAAACAATATGCTTAGAGTTGGGATACACTCTTTCTCCAGACAGAGTTTGCATTCAATGACTCTAGGAATAGGTCAACAGGAAAGAACCCCTTCCAAGCAGTGTATGGTCTTCATCCCAAAGGACCATTGGACCTAGTAGAACTACCGTTTGATTTCACAATCAGTGATCAAGGCCAACAACTGGTAGAGCTCATCACAAAGGTGCAACATGAGGTAAAGGAAGCACTACAAAGATCCACTTTGAAATAAAAGGAACATCCTAATAAAAGAAGAAGGGAAATCCACTTCAAAGTTGGAGACAAGGTATGGGCATTTTTTAGCAAAGAGAGACTACCTAAGGGTAGATATTCCAAACTTCACATGAAGAAAGTAAGACCATGCAATATACTCAACAAAATGGGTGAGAATGCATATGAGATCTGTCTTCCCACTACCTTGCAAATTTCCCCAATTTTCAATGTTGTAGACCTCACCCCCTACAAAGGCATAACATATTCAACAAATGAACAAGGTGAGAAGGAAAATATGAATAATGAAGACTATGTCACTAACCTCCCTCAAAGGAAACCATTGAAATTAGAGGAAATATTGGACACCAAGTTGCTAAAGGAAACCAGAACCAACAAGTACATGCAATACCTAATCAAATGGAAAGGACTCCCCAACATAGATGCAACTTGGATGACTAAAGACCAAATCAAGCAACATGGAACTTCGGTGGAATAGTTAGCCTTAAGTAGGAAATTGAGTTTTAAACTCAAGGGGAGTATGGTGTAGGAGCACCCACAATAAATGATGATTCACCAAAGTCCTAGGAACATCTAGATTAGGTTACATCTATCATCTAGGCATCTAGGCCAAATTGTAAGACCTAGTCCCAAGATTGGCACAAGTATAAGCCCTTGGTTAGCTATGGTCAAAGATGGTCAAAGGGCATAAAATATTAGGATTATATTATTTTTATGTTTAAATGGTTTGGATCCATGTTGGATCATTAGATTTAGATATGGACCAATCTTGGTCACCTAGAATGTAAAAAGTGCTAAAACATTGTAAAAGTTGCTTAGCAACTTTGACAACTTTTGCCAAAAATTGTAAACAAAACCCCAAATGGTCATATAGTTTGAAAATTTGGTTTTAACTGATGGGGGAGGCCTTCATAAGCCCTATTAGGTGGGTGGAAGGTAAGAAGATATGTAATTCGACAATTTGAATCAATAAAAATATAACCATTTCTCTACAATTCTCAAGGAAAATTGGAGTGTAAGGACTGGTACAGATAGAAGGGCATGAATATATAAAGCCAAAATTTTTCTCTTCGAATCTACTTTCATATGCAATTAATTTCATGTTTTGATCAATCCTAGTTCAGGAGTTATCAATGTTTTTGTCTGACTACCTAGATTGAAGGCCTAAAACCAAGGTTTTCAATAGGGCTTGAGTGTTTTGACCGATTCCACCATGGGAAATTAATGCCCCTTTGTGGAATTCAAGTTTTGTTTATGTACTTTCATATTATGCAAGTTAGAGGTGGATATTTGTAGGGAATTAAATTTACCATGATGCCCTAGGTGTACATCCCTATGTGTGCACCTACAAGTGACTGAGTACAGTCAGCATAATTCCTCGATGGGGATTCACCAAGACCTAAAAATATGGATTTAGAGTCCTTGTATATTCCCTCACATGATCCCATAATTTTATTGGGCAATAGTTTAGAGGAAAGAGCACTTGTAATGCAATTGCATACCTAATTAGGTCTATTACCCCTACCTTTGTTAGAGTAGTCATATTATAGCTAATAATTAATTTATTTAATTATTAGTCTATTATTCTCTACACTTAAGTTAGACTTAGGCATCTCATTATTCTTTAGGGTTTTCACCTTTAGGGTTTCGGTATCCTTTATAAGGATTCACCGCTTTGTAATTCATGAGGAGATTGTATTATTTTCATCATTGTTAATAGAAGATTATTTTCTTGCAACATGGTTTTGCAGTCTCTGGCCTTTTGGCCGCCATAGTTTCTGCCTTCTCTTCTGTCTTCATTCTTGTAGTAGTCTTTGCATGCAGGTGTTCTTGGGAAGATTTGATGGTTATCAAATCATAACATGGTATCAGAGCTCTCCTATTGTTCGCTGTTCAAGTTTCGTTGAAGCGTGCCAGAAGCAGAAGGTTTCCAAGGGTTCAGAGGTTTTTTATGTATTTTTTGTTTTGGGTTTTGTTTCTGGTCACTTTGAGCTCAAACGGACATCTCCATTGAGCTCAGAGCGCCCAAAAACCCCAGAATACATATAAAACTTGTCCATTTTGGACATCTGGACTCTGGAGGCAAAAAAATTTTGGTTCTTGTGCCGTACGGCACAGAAACTGAGGCGGAAATCTCAAAAAAATAAAAAAAACATTGGGTTTTTCAGCATTTTTGGGGCGCTCCGCCACTGCGCCACCCGCGCACCACCACAACCGGCTGCGGGCTCCGGCCTCCGCCGCTACCGGCAGCGGCCCCTCCGGCCTCCACAGCTCCGCCGCCTCCGGCCACTCAGGCCCCTGCCACCGCTCCGCTGCCCTCCACGGCCCCTGCTCCTCTGTGCCACCTCCCGGCTCCGCCGCCCTCTGTGGCCCCGCTCAGCTGGCTCCTCCCGGCTCCGCCACCCTCCGCGGCCCCTGCTCCGCTGGCTCCTCCGCCCGGTCGCCGCTCCGGAGCTCCGCCCCGCCGGTTGCGGCCTTTTGCTGCCCTCGTGGGCTCTATTGCCAACGGCCGGTCATATGACCGACCGGGAGCTCCAGCTCCAGGCCCCTGCGTGCACCATGCACCCAGGGGCTTTGTAATTCCAGCCCCCGGGGCTTAAAAAAGTATATTTTTTTTGTCCTTTAGAGCTTTTTCTAGGGGTAGTTGGGTTTTTTGGCCGTATCTTGTGCATACGGTATCAGTTTTCTGACTTCTTTATATCGTCGGAAAGCTCTTTCTGAGCTCTTTCCGATGACGGAGGTTAGGGTTTTGGGTTCTACCATTTCAATAGCATTTTTTTCTGTTGAAGTCTGATGTCTATTTTTGCCTTTCGGGAGTCATATCTGTCTCATCCGGACTCCGTTTTCGGCAAATGAGATATCGTCGGAAAGCTGATTCTGTGTACTATTCAGTGGTGGAGGTATTTCTTCCAGATTCTGCTTCAAGTTTTCACTCCTCTGAGTTATGCAGTTTATGCCCTCTGGTGGTGTGCTTGGTTCTACAGGTCCGGGGATCTCTTCTTCTGGTTTCTTAGTGCACTCTTCTTTCTGACTTCTGAGCTTGCATGCTCTTTCTGATGTATCTTTGTTCTGTAAAGACACTGAGATAAAGTGCCCTCTTCTGCATTTCTGGGATCTTTTTCACCTGGTTTAGTTTTAGTATTTGCACTCAGTTATAAAGTGCCATGGGGGGATTCTGATGCATTTGCCACTATAGGCGCATCCACTCTTGTCAAGTGAGCGTACCTTCCATGACATTAGCCCATGTAGACTATGTCTATGACACCGCCCTTTATCCTATGTGTGTGCTTCTGTTGCACTGTTGGTGTTCCTGGTTCTTCTTCTGCAGCTATTTTTGGCATCGCATTTCAGTGTCCCTGTCACCTCTCCCAGTTCAGCATTATGGGGGGGTTCACCTGTTGGTTCTATTGCTTCCTGGTTCGATTGATCAGCTCTTCAGACACTTGTCTTCTCTACCTGGTCATGCACTTCAGTGGGGGTTCCAGCAGTATCTTCTGACAGAGTTTTCAGACATGCTTCGGAGGAGCTTCTTGCTCTCTTTCTTGTTCCTTTCTCTGGGACTTCTTTTGCTTTATGTTTTGGGTACCTGATCAGGCCTAGTTGCCGAGACCCATCTTTCCTGCTTTCTGCAGTAGTTTAGCTTGTTTAGCTTCTCCCTAAGTTACACTTAAGGGGGGGTGTTAGAGTAGTCATATTATAGCTAATAATTAATTTATTTAATTATTAGTCTATTATTCTCTACACTTAAGTTAGACTTAGGCATCTCATTATTCTTTAGGGTTTTCACCTTTAGGGTTTCGGTATCCTTTATAATGATTCACCGCTTTGTAATTCATGAGGAGATTGTATTATTTTCATCATTGTTAATAGAAGATTATTTTCTTGCAACATGGTTTTGCAGTCTCTGGCCTTTTGGCCGCCATAGTTTTTGCCTTCTCTTCTGTCTTCATTCTTGTAGCAGTCTTTGCATGCAGGTGTTCTTGGGAAGATTTGATGGTTATCAAATCATAACAACCTTGATTAGGTGTTTCCTTATTATCCATTTAACCTCATACCTTGGTACTTGGATATGATCCCTAAAGTCAAAAAGGGTATCAAAATCTCCAACTTGTTCAATTATTTTTATGGAAGTATTTTGTTCTATGATCAAAAACTCTCCTAGGAAGGGCTACAAGCCTAGTCTAGAATTTGTGAAGCAACTAGGTTGTATGGGTTTATTTTAAGTGAAAGAACCATTGGAACTATTTTAATTAGACCCAAATAGGCTAGATCCATGAGTATAGGTCACCCCTGGTCTTGTTAGTCATTTGATGGGGATAATTCCTAAATTAAGTCAATAGTGCTTTGTGGCCAATCTTGGTTGTTGGTGTCTTGGACTTGGTAGAACCTAGTGATTAGGTTCCTCTTGTGATTTCAAGGTTATGATAGCCTTAGACCTTGTCCTTTCTACACTTGTGATAAGTGTAAGGAACTTCACTCCACAATTTGGGTGCATAAGGGTTCAATCCCTTCACCATTGTTCACTGTTTCTAGCTTCCTGCTACCCACTTTGCATCATATTTCCTATCAAGGCATCTTGTAGAAATATGACCAATCTCTTTTCATTTAAAACATACCAGGGGTAGTTTACCTCTGCATCTTCCTTTACCTTTTTTTAGTCTTCTAGTGATTAATGCTTCAAGTTCATCAAGTTCATCTTCTTCAGTTTCACTCTCACTTTCTTTTCTTATCTTATTTCTTCTACTTGATCTACCAATTTTTAGAGATGACAAAAATGCACATTCTACCTTATGTAACATACTATTGTCATAGTTATTAAGCTCAAATATAGTCAATCTTCTAATCAAACTATCAAGTGAAATATTATTACTAGGAGATTCTCTCATTTCATGAATTGTAAAAACTCTACTAGAATAGGTAGGTAACAATGTTCTGATAATTTTAATTACCACGGTGTCTTCTTCAATAGTTTCACTTTCTCTTCAGATATATTTCACAACTTCCTTGATTTGGTTTCTATATTGAGTGATGTTTTTACCTTCTTTCATCTTCATATCATCAAATTTACCTCTTAGACTTTCATAATTTTCTCTAAGAACACTCACATCTCCTCGATGAAGTAGTGTGAGCTTGTCCCACATCTTCATTGTAGTTGTACACATCTAAATGTCTTCAAATTGGGAAACTAATAGAGAAGAAGCAATGATGTAGTTAAGAAAGGAGGATCCAATTAAGGACTGTCTAAGCTTGTAGCCAAACACCAACAATGGGGAATAACACAACACAACACAATATAGAACTGAAATCTTCTTTATTCATCAGTAACCAAGCTTACAAGCAACATGTCAAGCTATAAGGCCTTCTTGGTTATGACCAAATACATCAAAGATTATAACAATTCAAAAAGATAATGCAGGATCCAACATACTTGTCAGCTAGCCCAGTGTTAGTCCATTTTCTTGTCACAGCAAAAATCCTTTGAAAATGGCCTATTCCTTGCACGTTTTGTAATGTTGTCCCACCCTACTGCAATCATAGTTTTGGTATGCGAAGTAAATCCACAATGTTTCATGGTGTGTGCCCTTGGCCATGTGTTCTTCATGTTGTCACCATGCTCCAATTCAGATCACATCTCCTAGATCATAAAACCCAGGGAGTTATTTAAGCTTTAAGGTCTGCAGGAAGTAGTTTTAGAATCCGCCATAGTGTCTAAAACCCACAATGTTTTTGAAAACCCATGATGTTTTTAGCTTCCCTACTACCTTTCAGTCTGTCGATAACCCAGTGTGTTTTCAGTCCTTTTTGTTGAAAACTTAGTGTGTTTTCGATCCTCTTTCATCGAAAACCCTGTGTGTTTTTGACCTCGCACTTCTGCCCTGTTTGATAGCATTTCCTATCTGCGCAGCTACGATCAGATGGTGGGCCCAGGTCTTCAAGGGCTTTAAATTGATTGGTTGTCACATGATTGCATGTCAAATTTTTTTGACATGCGACCATGCGACTAGTTCCCTCCTTGCATGTGGGGCCCGTTGGTGGAAGGGTGTCATCCTGTTGGCAGTCATGTGGTGGCCTTTGGTTGGCTGTTGCATGATCACATAGCCTAGTTTTTGGCTATATGACCATGTGACTAGTTGACACATGTCTATGGTGGTGAGGTGGTAATTCATCGGTGGGACTTAGTTCTTCATGCTTCCAGCACGGTTAAAGCTCGGACAAGATCGGTGGTTGTTGTATGTTCCCATGGTAAAGATGCACTATGTTTAACCTTTACGCTTTTGTGACAAGCCATTGGATTTTCCTATATGGGTATGTCATGGGTCCAGTTGGGTCCATGTCAGATTGGTGCTGATGTGTCATTCTGTTATTGGTTGATATGCGATGAGTTGGGATGTGACGTGGGCCCATTTGTGGGGTTTGAGTAGTTTGGTGGTCCCATTGACGATGATGTGGTAGCCTGGGGTTGGCTATCACATGATCACAGATCAAAGTTTTCTGACATGCGATCATGCGACTGGTTGACACATGTTCCTGAGCCCATGGCAGGTGGTGATGTGCTGATTTTTAGTTGGTTGCCGGTGTACCGAGGTAGTAGGGGGTTTGCGGTGGGGCCCATGTTTGCAGTGCTTGAGTGTGTTTGACATTTGGTGGTGAATGTTGGTGGCTAGTCACATGTTCAAATGTTTGCATATCCTTTTTCAAGGCTATGTGATCATGTGACTGACACTTGTGTTAGCAGTGGCGATAGTTATGCGGCAAGGTAAAGGTCTGCGGGTTGTTGCATGTTCACATAGCCCATTTCTTGGCTATGCAATCATGCGACAACTATTTGGATGTCACGGTTGTGGAGTTAAGGTAGGTCCACTATGTGGGTCTTGCCAGCATGCTTGGTTTTGATTGGTCATTGACTGGTGGTGGGGCTAAGGACTTCTCAGGATGGTTTGTGATCGGCATTGTGCAGTTAAGAAACTGCGATCCCATGATCGCAAAGGTTATTATGGAGCCATGCGATCATGCGACCAAGCACAAATGTAACTAATTCTTGTTATGGTTAATCTTGTTGATGCCCAAGAAAGGGATGAAGATCTACAGTGCTGACTTAAAGTTGGCCAAGATTTGAATGTAGACCATCGATTTACTTTTGGCACCATAAATGTGACCGTTTCAAACTTGCAGAGAGTTTTGCGATAGGAAGTACCAGGATTGAATACTTTCATGGCCAGATTTGATTGGTTTAGTGGCACTTGCTGTTGTAGTGTGGTCTAGGGTGCCATGAGTGTTTGTAGGGATGTTTTTCTGTGTGGGGGAGGACAAATTTTGTTTCTCAAGGCATTTTGCAGGTCTGTTCAGTTTGGTTTTCATGGTAAATTTATGATCTTCTTGTCCTTCTCAGAGATTCTTCTCAAGTGAAAAGATCATCCTTGGTCTAAGAGACATGTGCTTGGTTTTCCCTCCAAGATTTTTTAAATTTTGATGTATTTTTGGTTGGTTGAGGTGGGTGAAACTTTAGCCCTAGCTGTCCATAGCTTGTTGCAACCTGTTTTGGGTTTCCAAGGAAGCTAGTGGTATAAATTGTCAAAATTTTGACTTTGTAAGGGTTCCAGCTTAGAGTTCCTTTCTGGTTCCATGAAAGGTTCTATCCTGTAGATTTCTCCTTCTCTCTGCATATGTGTTCTTCTTCCATTGCTGGTTCAGAGAATATAGTGCATATTGTAACAGATTTGTCTTATGTGTGAGGATTTAATATATTCTTACCATTACTAAACTATCTCCATTTGAATTATGGATTCATTAATCATACATCAAGGGTGTTTGATTTTTTTGTTTTTACTGCCTATGTGCTTGCAAGTGGAGTTGTCTTCGCAGGGATAACTGGTTCAGAGTTAGTGTTGATGTATGTATGAGCTAAGCTATCAAACATATGCCATGCTTGTCTTCCAGTGGATGTTGGTTAATGTATTATTTGTTTTTAGGTCTCTTCTAAGGGGAGGGTTAAAATCCTTTGAGTGCATAATAACATACTTGAATACATAGGTGGGTGCTAAGTTGAGGTTTGGTCATGGTGTGTGATTGATGTTAGGCATCAACACATTGAGTATATTGTTTTATTGTTTCATAGCTGTCCCTTGCAATACTGTATTTGACTCTGTGGCCCAATGGACAAGGCACTAGTCTATGAGAGACTTAGGGCATCTCAGGGGTCCTTTCAATCCATTTAAAATCATTCACATTCAGTCCCACTCTTTCCCTTTCTTACTGTTAGTGTAGGTCTCTGGTTTTCAGACTCATTGCATGCAAGCAGGTTATTGCATCAGATTTGGTCTCATTGGGGTACATGATACCTATAAGAGTCTGGTAACTATTCCACAATAATACATCTGTAGGCCTTTCAGTCATCAAGAAGAGTCCTGAGTGTGTAGATGAGGCAATAACCACTTGAGTGATGTGGAGCTCAAAGCAGAAGGAGGATGTCCTCGATCCTCATCAATTGGCACTTTTTCCCTATCAGACTTTGGAGTGAAGACTAACCAATTTGTCAATCATAGTGTAAACCTAGGACCATGTGGGAACAAGTTTAAAAGCCAACACCTAGGTCTGTAACACAATAGGACACTGGTAGGTACTCTAAGAAAGATATGAACTTCTGCTCGCAAGCCACCAAGAAATCTTCTTTTCCTAAAATCACAAGCTACTAACTCTGCTCCACTTCTTCTACCTTCCAAATCTAGAATTTCTCTCTAGATCTCTCTAATCTGCCCCTAAACAGCTACACAAGCACCCTCTTAAATACTAATCTTCAACCACAACTTGACTTTACAAACAAATAAATCCCAAAACCCAATTGGCTTCCAAAGACAAAAAAATATTAAATGAAACATCAGTCGGCATCTAGATCCACATAGGGGAATGAAACACACTAGATCTAGGTCCCAACACATCCAATGGTCAATCCATAACTCAAGGAGTGTGACCCAAATTAAATGCACCAGTCAGACAAACCAATTCATCCAAACACACAAATCGGTAAGCAAGAACACTGAGTGCCAGTAATAAACATTGAGACCCCATCAGTAACCAAGCACTAAGCACCAGAAACACCAAGTCACCAAGTGACCATCATCTATCGAGCTCTATTGGTACTTTGAACCAAGAACCTTTACCACAACCACTGAGCTCCATCGGTGAAGACAAACAGACTCCAACCAAGAACTATCACCAATGACTGAGAAAATCCAGTCTTCTACTGAGATCACCAACAAATTAATTGAACTCCACTAGATAGTTATCAAGACTACCATAATCTTTAGGAACTGAGGATGCCCCTACATCAGACACCTGAGGTAAATAAGAAAGTGTGTCCAATACTTTTATCCTTCAAGAAAATATGCCATCCACTTCATCTTCACACAAGGCTTGTCAATCCATGAAGCTAGGAAAATGCACAAGTTCATCAGCCAAGTCCTCCTTAACCAATCTGCCACCAACTAGTCAACATGTTCAACATCCAGAAAAAATTGAGCCTTCAACCCATCACCAAGTATCAAGTCAAAATCCCATCTCAAAACTTCATCACAAGACTCCTGGTAAAAATTTTCATGGCTGCATACCCTTTTTCCTGGCCTCTGCATCCTTTTTCCTTGTCTTTGGTTTAAACCTAGGCAAAATTTCATAAATCTAGCCATTTGTTTGAAAACCTTAAGTGTGCCCTAGCCTCATTCTAATTTTATGTTACCTTTTCGGGCCACTTAAAAATCCTAAAATGCACCTACTTTATATTTTTGGGTTGGCCCCCATTTAAATCTTTCCTAAGTTTTTACCCCTGGTGGCCTTTAATATTTCCTAAGTCTACAAGCCCGGCAGTGTTTTAATATTTTCCTAAGTCCTCTGCATTGATATTTCCTAATGTTTTTGGCTAATTCTTTCCTGGGCCCGGCTCTAACACCATCTAAATCCAACGGTGGGTGCATCTTCTCATAGACTATGTCAGAGGCTTGTCAACATGTGCCAGCCACTGATTCTACTTTATGACATATCCTTTCTTTGAAACAGGTCCACATGCCATGTAAGCATAGTTGGAAATTTTTAATTGGTCTACGAGACCATGAGCTAGACATTCTGTTAGGCCAGCCCAGTATCTCAGTGTGAAGTATCAAGATCTACAGTGGGTGCATGATCTCAAGGAATCTTTGGGGCCCTTGAGATTATATGCCGACCGTCCGATCATCCAGTATGTTAAAGATAGATGGTGGGTTCGATGTGCCACATGGTGCTGACTTTATTTTTCCTCATTGGTCGAGGCATTGATGATTTAGAGGGTTGTTAGTGGGACGTAGTTTCCGATGTGTTTTAAGAGCCCTGGTATATGCAAAAGATCTATGGTTGGCATAATTTCTCATGGAGTTTGTCAGAGCCATGAGGTCCTGCGCCAGCTGTTGATATTGCTTTTTTTTAGGCGCTGATGAGGGTGGGTCTTGTATGTCAGAGGGAGCTGACATGCACATTTTTCATTGGTGTTGATTGCTAGTGTGGACATGGACTTTTCAAGGTTTTGTGACTATTGTAAGGATTAATGTAAGCTTCCTGATCTGCCAAGAAATAAAAGGATCTATGGTTGCATTTTAAACTGGAGCATGTGTCTATTATTTTTCAAATTCAAATTGTTTCTGCACGGTTTGGAGATAGTGCGCCAAATAAAGCCATATTACAAGACTATTTTTTATCATTCCAGCTTGGTTGTGGGTGAGATTTTATGAGGAAGGTCCTAGTGGTTGTTCTAGCATGAATTTTTTTACTTGGAGCTAGTACACGGTTAGATCAATTCTAGAATTTGATGATTATCTTTGATCTTACTAGCTTTGCACTTGGAGCCTATCTTTTCTGGCTTTCATTCTTTTTGTTGAGTTAGGTAGTTTTGAAATTATTTCTTTGAATGATCATTAGTGCTTTTTGCAATCATTGAGATAAAAGGTTTTTTCATGATCATTCAAAGGCATTGGAAGTTATGTGTTCAAAATTTTTTTTCTTGGTGAGCCCTATTCTTAGTCAAGGGTTTGTAATAGTTTTTGATTCAGTGTTTGTTGATGAAAGAAGAAAGTTGTAGGTCTAAGCTATAGTTTGCAAGTAGGGTGTCTTGTGATTCATTGTATACACAAAAGGAATTCATCATACTTAATAAAAATATCTAATTCTTATCTCTCCTTTGTGTCAAGTCAAGTAAGCTTTGAGTTTTCTAGCTCATTACATAGTTTTTTTTATGTATGTATCTTCATTCTTGAGCTCTGATCTAGGATTGGATTAAACTATGCTCTAGACGGGATATGGGTTTGCCCTTGTCTATGTAAGGATGTCTTGTAAGTAGTAAAGACTAGGATAAATGTATTTATGGCTATGAATTCTCTGATATTCTCAAATTTGTGTGTCTTTGTGTCTGAGAACTCTTTCCCAATGGATGAGGCACTGGCCTAAATGAGTATTCCTCTTGTTAACATACACTGGTTGAAGCTATTGCATTCCAAATACTGAAATCAATAACCATTTTAAGTTTTAAATATTTGGTTGTGTGGTTGTGTTACCCAATAGTAATGGAGAGTCAATGAATGTGAGGTTAGCATTTAGTACTTTCTTACTATCAATTTGTTGTTTAGACCTAGTCTTTGGTGTGTGAAGTATAGTTTTCACTTTGTTAGGTGCACCTACCTTGGTTTTGTAGAGCTAGAAGTGAAGAGGGCAGTCTTGTCCCTATAGTTGGTCCAGTTACCCTAAGATCCTTATACATTTTGGAACTAACCAATCCTAAAATCAACCTGAGGGTATATTGGTAGCCTAAGAGCATAAGCGTCCATTTTGAACACCAACAAGATGGTGACTCTATTGGGGAGAACAATAATGAAGAATTACATCTATTAGAATCTCTGGTTGTAGTTATCTTGCAAAGTCAAAATCTTATTGACCAGATTGATTTACCCATCTGAGTCACCAACAAGATGGTGACTCTACTAGGGATATGTTACACAAGTCTATCATAACTAGTAGGTCATCATTGAAAGAAATGAGGTTATTCTTGTCCCTTGTCTTGTCAAGATCATTTGGATATTTGTTAGTGAGAAAATAGTATTGTAAGATTCCCAATATTTTTGGGTGGCAACTCAAACATCTCTGTAGCAATGCTAGTCAATAGATTATTTATAAAATGAGTTACAGAGGTACTAGGTCTTGGAGAAAGGAGCATCCTGAAGACAGATTGGAAGAAGGCCATCCAAGCACTTCTAGGCATAGCTAGACAAGGGGAGGAAAGAAGAAAAGAAATGTCTCTCATACATGGAAAAGTAAAAAGGATACAAGACAAGAAACTCAAACCAAGCCTGGTCAAGAAGAAAATATTTCAGAATATGAAGAGGCTATTGCTTTGGGATTGAACTAGTATGAGGATGAATGTCAAGTGGGAGATGATGAATCTGAAACTACTCTCCTAGAATCAGAAGAAATATTTGAAGAGCTTTATGAGTTTGAGAGAAGAGTCCAAGAACAAGTTTCTATCAGATAGCAAAGAGAAAAAGATAAAGAAGATAGAGTAAGATAAGCCATGATAAGGGCTGATAAGCTAAAGAGGCAGTTGTTAGATTTGGAGGCAATTATTTTTGTCCCAGAGCCTGAAAGAGAAAGGGAACAACCTATTGTGTAGAGAACACATGAGATAATTGATGGCACCTATAAAGTTTCATGGCCCTCCCATTTTTCTTCCAATCTCTGCAGCTAGTTTTTCCTTGTTTTCTGGCAAAAACCCTTGCAAAAAATTCAAAAATCTAGCCATTGTGTTCAGAAAGCCTAATTACCCTTGGCCCTATTCTAATTTCATGTTACTTTTCAAGCCACTTAAAATTTTATAAAGGCATGTGTGTAAAATTTTATTCCCTAGCGATCTTTATTTTCCTAAGTTTTCTTGCGCCCTGCGAGGTATATTCCTAAGTCTTTTGGTGTTAATTTTCGCTAAGTTAGCGACTTAATTTTTCCTATGTCCCAACTTAGTCTTTCCTGGGCCCATCTCTATAACAACATTCTCAATCTGATGGTTCTCGTAAAGGTGCAAGAGATTTGTTAGAGCTTTGCAGTTTTACGATAATAGTTGATTCTACTTCATGATGTAATCATTTCTTTCAGCAGGTCCACTACTATGTGTGTGTGATATGGCAAGCTATGATTGGTCCACGGGTGAATGATTAGATATGCTATCAGTGGGACCTAGTTTTTGGCATGTCAGTGGGCCCTGACATCTGCAAAGAATCTACAAATGGTGTAAGTTCTGATAGGTTTTGTTAGAGGCTTGAGATTATGTGTCGGCCATTGATTTCATTTCCTATCAGAGAGTTGTCATGCTAGGGTAAGATTCTCAATCTAACAGTGAGCATGTAATTTGATGGAATCTTGAATGCCTTTGTGATCTTTAGATGACCGTTGATCATCTTGATGCGGGCCTGATAGGTTTGTCAGTCTTTTTGGTGGTTCTGATAAAGGTATGCTCTGTTCACTGGTTCACATGATATTTTGGTGAAATATCTAAACACTCGGCGGTTTGGTGAATAGTGTTCACAGAATTGCTAAATTTTCTATTGGTGCCCTCAAATTTCTCACGAATGAGGGAAAGTCTTCAGTCACTGGTTCACCAAAATGATAGAAGGTTATGGTTAGCCAGGGATAGTGGGACTAATTTCCATGTGTCGCTATGGTGTCATGTTCTTATTGGACGAGTTGGAGGATGATGAGGAATACTACAAAGTGGGGCCATTGTCAGAAGGATCAGTGATGGGGACAAAATCCATAGTCAGTGTAAGTTCTCATGGAAGGTGTCAGAGCCGTGAGATCTTACACCTGGCATCCATTTTCAAAGGCTTTGGCATGTGGCTCCTATGTCAAAGATGACCAGGCATGAGCAGCAAATAACATGGTGACAGGTGGCATAAAGCAGGCCTAGGCAAGGGCCAAAGGGCTTAGAGGTTCTGACAAAATTCTTAGTGGCTCAGACAAGTTTCAAAATAGTTCGCTTATTCACGAGGAAAAGTAGCAAAGTTCTAAAAGGTTTGGTGATTCAGTCAATGAAGGCCGCATGATCGCTAAGTATTTTAGTGATGACTTTAAATGTCCTATGAACTGGCGAAGACCTTTTGTCACCAGTTCGCCAAATAAAGACCAAAGTTAAAAGTTTCCCTTTGTTTGCTAAGTCACAAGGTTGAGCCCAAGTTAGGAGTTTCATTGCACAAATAAAGATTTTCATTGTCACATGGTCGCATGAGGTAAACCCGAGGTATTTGGTTGAGTTAAGGACATAAAGCTCGGGAAGTAAAGAGATCTGACGATCACGATATAAAGTTGACTCAAGTTTAAATTTTGACAGTCAATTTTCTGCTAGCACCATGAATGTGACTATTATTATTCAAATTCAAATTTGTAGAGGGTTTCTGAGTGATAGAAAGGACCAGAATTAATGGCTTTTGCAGTAGGATTTGATGAAGTTGTTGTGCTGACTATTGCAGGGTGGTCTAGAGGGTTTGATCATTGTTTGTAGATGCATGTTCTATCATGAAATGGACGTGGGTAAAGCTTGAGGTGTGTTGCAAGTGTACAAATAGACTGAAAAGGCATGGTGTTTGTGTGATCTTCGGTACAAATCAGAGGATTTTCATTGATGAAGATCAATTTTGGGTCCGTTTGTCCAGGTTGCTTGATTTTCTCCCCTAGAATTAATTGTTGTTTGATGTTGGTTGGTTTAGTGGGTGAAACCCTAACCTTGGCTATTCGAAGCTTGTTGCATCCTAACTTGTTTGGGATTCCAAGATAGCTAGTGGTATAAGTAGTAAGTGTTCTGATTTTGTAAGGGTTCCAAAACTTTTTGGGTCTCCTAGCTTTCTAGTTTTCACATCTTTTTGGTTCTTGGTTCCAATTTTTGGCAATCCAAGGGATTCTATTCTCTAGCTCCATATTCTTGATGGTTGAATGTTGATAATACAAGCTTGGTAGAGCAGATTATTGATCCTATGATTTTGAGTAAAGAGTTTACTTGTATGTATTCATACACTCCCATGAAATACAATACAATTTCTACCTTGGTTCTATTATTGTCTCTTCGCTTTGTGTTTATTCTTGTATGTCTCTATTTGTAAGGCATTTGGAACATACTAGTTGTAAGGAAAATTTCTAATTGTTGCATGAGTTTCTTTCAAGGAGAGAATTAAATCCTTGTGTGCAATTTCAGAGAATAAATACATCTATGGAAGATATTGATGGTAGCAAACCTAGTTTGAGAAGATAGTTTGTAAGGCATTCTATCCAAATTGTATGTGGTTTGTAAGGCATATCACTGTATTTCCTAGGAATTCCTCTATTGATTTATGTTATACTCTTTGCCCAAAGGATTAGGCACTAATATGATCTCTATCACTCAAACACCTTTCAGTCATCAAACACAAAATTCATCACTATCAATACCATTTCATTTCATATTCATGTACCTAAAAAATAAGACTGTCCCTGATGTTTTACAGTCCATAGTTGCTGATTTCTTGAAGAGTGAATCAAAGGTTAGCCTTCTTTGAGTTTCACTCATAAAAATAAGAAGGACTCATCACCCTTATCCCATTGTTCATGTTATTATCCCAGGAGTTTCATTAGTCATATCCTACAAGAGGTTGTTCTCAGCTATCTTTGGGATTATCTTCTATAAAGCATCTCTATGAAACTCAATGGCATGACAATGAAGACATGATCCACCATTCCATAGTTTACTTGAAAGATAGTAACCTATTTGTAGGCAATACCTACCTGATTCCTATGGAGCTCAAAGCAGAAGGAGGATCTTATCCAACCCTCATCAATTAGGATTTTCTTGCAAACTTGGAAACCTATTTACTGAAAATCAAGCCAATGTCCTTCCCAAGTTTGACCCACAAGAAAAATCCCTAACAGACTGGTGACTCTGCTGGGGAGGTTGTAAGAAATATTTTTCTAAGTTGTAGGGTTTAGTTGAGCCAAGGCTCCTACCTTATACAAATCCACTGGTTACCATTGGTGCCTATATTTTAAACAAGAATTCTCAAATTTTGAGTGACGACTCTAACAATCTCTTCTGTAGTACTGGTTAGGAATCATTCACAAGATGAGTTACAGAGGTACTAGGTCTCAGAGAAATAAGCTTCCTGAGAATAGATTGGGAGAAGGTATTCCAAGTACTTCTAGGCTTGGTTAGACAAAGAGAGGAAGAAGGAATATAAATATGTTTCATGCTCTGAAATATAGAGAAGATACTAGATAAGAGGAACAAATATAGTCTATTCAAATTAATCAAGAAGGAAAAACCTCTGAATATGAGGAGGTTGTTGATTTGGGTCTGAACCAATATGAAGATGAGGTTCAAATAGGGGATGCTGAATCTGAGATTACTGTCCCTAAGTCAGAAGAAATTTTTGAAGAGGTTTATGAGTTGGAGAGCATAGTCCAAGAACAAATCCATTTGAGACATAAAAGAGACAAGGAAAAAGAGGAAAAGATCAGAAATGCTATGATTAGAGCTGAGCAATTGAGGAGACAATTGTTGGATCTTGAGGCCATGAATCAAGATCATGTGATAGAACAAGCAGAAGATCAGCCTGTTGTCCATAAGACCTATGAGACAAGAGATCCTAGGGACAAAGGTAAACAAAAGGCTATGGGAGTTTTAATAAATGAACCAAATCATGCAAAGAAGTCCATGGATCAAGCAGCAAGATTAGAGGCCGACTTGGAAGAAGCAAAAAGAAAATAAGAATTATTGGAAAAGGAGTTAGAAAAGGTAGAGCTTGAAGCCACTTCTGCCGAAATGAAAAGAAAGATTGACTTTCTTAGGCAATCTTTTGGACATGCTAATACCCTTTCCATTTCTCAAGCACAAGGAGAAAATGTATTGAACACTGCCAACACTTCAGGTATGCCTAAGATTCCTAATGTTTCTAATACTCAAACATCTACATCTTTAGGTGGTGGCCCATCTCAAGTAGGTCCCATTCATGAGAGACATAAGAAATTGGTTTTTATTGGAATTCCTGGTTATCCAAATCCCATCCCTGATGAAATTAGGAAGAAGGTCCCAAAATTCATTGGAAGCTATGCAGTTACTTGTGAAGAGCATTTGAAAAGTTTCATTGATGTGATAGATGACTACAATATTGAGCCTGATGATGTGATCATGAAGCTTTTCATTCAATCTTTGACTGAAGATGCCAGAGATTGGTTTAGAAATTTGCCTCATGCTAGCATATGTTCATGGAATTATTTTAGGCAATCTTTCAAGGAATAGTATGGTGATAAAACCAATGAAGGCTTTATGCTTAATGAGTTTAACAACATCAAGAAAAATTCAAATGAGGTTGTTGTTGAATTCAATGTTAGATTTCAGAAGGCCATGCATAAATTGTTGCAAGTTATTAGATTGGATGACAGGGTGTGCCTTGTTACATACCTAAATGCTTTTGATTCAAAGATGGGTTATCTTTTGAGGGATAAGAATCCTAGGAATCTTGTAGAGGCTTATAAATTGGCTATTAATATAGAGAGCAATAGAAGGATATCAGGGAAGTTGGGAAGGAGAGAAGATTGTCAGCCATCAATCTCAAATAGAAGAGAGCCAGGGAAACTTGATGTAAAGCCAAAAGATGATGATAGTTTGAATAAAATCTTGAAAGCAATAAAGGATTTAAAGCCTAGTGAAACAAGAAATAGTAGAGTGCAAGGAAATGATAGGCCATCTTTCAATAACTTTAATAAGTTTCCAAGAATGTAGAACTATCCCTATAATACTCAATGGAAGGATGGGAAGCTAGTACCTCCTAAAAGAAAGGATAAACCAAATGACAAGACCCCTGACCCTTTGCATAGAAATATAGTGAATATGAATGATGGTGTTCCATGGTGTATTGTTTTCCAATCACCTCATGATCCCTACTATTGGGCTATTGCTCAAAATGTTTCTGTAGATGGAGATCAAGGAAATAACAATGATGATACTTATGATGATCAGGGGTTTGGTATGACTTCTTCATACATATATGATGAGTTAAATTCTGCAGATGAAGATGAAAACCAAGATGCTAGCATTTCCCAAGTCAGAAATGAGGTTTACCATCAACAAGTGTTTTTTGATGGAGAAGATAATCACCTTGATGTAGTTCAGTGCAATACTTTAAGAAGTGATGGGTCAGTAATGTTGAGAAGACCTTCTAATGAAGAGATTGCATAAATCATAGCAAACATGGTGTCCCAAGTTAAAATCAACTATAATTTGAGAAATAGGGTGGTAGGTAGTCCAAGTGGTAGGCCTACTGGAATTTTCATCAAGAAAATAGAAAGGGATGAAAAGAAAGCCCAAAATAAGCAAAAGGTTACTGAGATTGCTGACAAAACCAAGTTGAAGAAAAATGTCAACTTCACAAAGCCAATTGTGGCTTACAAAATAAAAGCTAAACCTCTTGTGGATGTTGTTTCTCCTTTGCAAGAGAAAGAAAAGGGTTAGAGAATAGATAGTCCCAATGTGGTTACACATGAAGAATATAAAGGGGTCACTGCCATTGGACAGGATGTAGTTGACCCCAACTATGTTCCCATTGACATGAGTAAATTGTTGTCACAAATCACTGTCAAGGTCCCCTTATTAGAAATGATGAGGATAAAGGAGCATAAAGTTATGGCTTTGAGTTGGGTTAAAGGAGCCTTTTCTTTTGATACCCAAAATTCCACCAAGGTTGATGGAATGGCTACTGCAGCAAGTGATTCAATTGAGAACCAGTGTGGGGAGATCATCTTTCAGATCCCTTAGATTTATTTGGATGCTCATGCTACCAATGTTGTGTCAGGAACAGTTGACCCTTTCTTTTTGTCCTTAATACTGAATGGAAAGTTGTTAAGGAATTGTATGATTGATTCAGGAGCCTCTAATATTGTTATGCCTATAGAAATAATGAGATCCTTGGGTCTAAAAGTAGATACACCTCATGGTAGATGTCAGGCTATGGATTCAAGAGAGGTCCCTGTTATTGGTACTATAAAAGAACTTCCTTATAGGTTGACAACTTTCCCTGACAAGTTGCTAACAATGAGTGCTCTAGTAGTAGATATTCCCCCTCATTATGGGATGTTGTTGTCAAGGAAGTGGAGTGCTCAGATGGGAGGTAGTATCCAGTGTGATATATCCTTTTCAACTTTCAATATTGATGGTGACAATGTGAAAATATCTAGAGAAGGTAGAACTCCACATATGATTGAAATAAATGATGATCATTTAAATTATTGTGTGGATGTTGACATGGAGAATTTCAAGTTAGAAGAGATTATCCCACCAGTGGAAGGGGTAGATCCACTAGTTGTAGAATTAAAGAAACAACAAGATGGATTGTGGTATATGTATTTTGATGGAGCATGGTCAAAAGAAGGCTCAGGAGTTGGGGTCTTATTCATATCTCCATCAGGTACTACTTTTAAGTATTCATTCTCATTGACTTTTCAATGCACAAACAATACTACTGAATATGAAGCATTGTCTTTGGGATTGAATATTGCTATCAAACATGGGATAAAATGTTTAAAGGTTTTTGGTGACTCTGAGCTTGTGGTAGCACCAGTTCAATCCAAATATGTTGTTAAGAATGATAGATTGAAATTCTATAAACATGTGGTATGGGATCAGATTGAAATGTTTGATGCTTTCAATATATGTTGGGTAGAAAGATCAAATAACATAATGGCTAATTTTTTGGCCAATGCTGCTCTAAAAAGGGATGATTCAACTTTTTTTGGAGTTTCAATTTGTTAGGCTAGTTTTCTGCCATAGCAAAAATCCTTTGAAAATGGCTTCCTCCCAAAAAATGTTTCATGGTTTGTGCCCTACCCTGTGTTCCTTGTGTTTTCACCAGGAATTGGTCCAATTTGCACGTGTTGAATCATAAAATCCAAAAGGTTATTCAAATTTTAGGGTCCGCGGGAAGCAATTGTCAAAATTTTGCCACAGTGTCAAAAACCCACAATATTTTTGAAAATCCATGATGTTTTTGACCTTTTGTCTTCCAGCTTTGTGTGCTTATCCTTTTGCATTAGAAATTCTATGTGTTTTCATTCTTCCATTGTGCCGAAAATCCTGTGTGTTTTCGACCTCGCATAGTTTCCTGTTTGCCAACATTTCCTATCTACACAAGTGCGATGGGTGGTGGGCCCAAGTTTTCAAAGTTCTTTCTGATTGGCTGTCGCATGGCCACATGTCAAACTTTTCTAACATGTGATCATGCGACCACTTGCCACCTAGCCATGCGGGTCCTAGTTTCTGTTCAGTTGCCTAGCGGTTTACTTTGCTTTGGTGCACAAGCACGACGATGTGGGGATAGATGGCATATTCCTATTGGCTATCGCATGGCCGCATGTCAAAATTTTCTGACATGTGATCATGCCACCACCTACCATCTATCCGCATGGGTTCCAATTCCTAATAGTTGGTGGTTGCTATTCTATTGGTCCAAGGCGATGATGTGGTAGCCTGTGATTGGATGTTGCATGGTCGCATAGCCCATTTTTTAACTATGCGATCATGTGACCACTTGGCACATGTCCCTAGGGCCAGGTAATAGGTGATGGGGCATCTTCCAGGTGTGGTGGTGATGTTCTATTAGCCGACAGGCGATGGTGTTATCTCTGTGCAGTGGCGGTTACGGTAGCGGTCTACGGGTGGTCGCATGTTTGCATAGCCCATTATCATGCTATGCAATCATGCGATAGGATGCCACATGTCCTAAGGCCTATTTGTGGTTGTTTGGTGGGCCTGAGTGATTCAACAAAGAGGATGGTGTGGTAGATCTAGTGGTTGGTGCATGATATTGTGGGAGGTATTAGACCCCTTGTGATCATATGCTCACCGTTCGATTTTGAAGGCTTGCAGAAAGTGTGTCTTGTGGTAGAGGTGACTTGGTAGTTGCTGTGAATGGAGGTGTGACATGTGGCATATGGCGGGCCTAGGTCTGTGGCATGGTGATAGGTGGCATCATGCATCATGGTTGTGGAGCTAATGGTGGGGTCTAGGGTTTGGCAGAGTGGATAAGGTATGGTGGTACTGATAAATTCCTTCTTGTCACTGGTTGGTGAGATGATTTGGCAGTTCGCTAGTTGGTCTGGTGACTTGGTGATGAGTGGTTGTAGGATCGCTAGATTCTTTAGTGAAGGAAGGGTGTTTTTCATGAATTGGTGAAGGTTTCTTTATCACCAGTTCACCAGATGACTTAGTGGGCTATTTTAACACGTGCAGTCATGTGTTCACAGAGTTCAACTGGAGTTAAGCATTTCATCCCATGACTAGGTTTTCACCTTGTCACCAGTTCATTAAGGTTTAACCCTTGGTGCTTGATGAGTTAGAGGATCTGAAGCCTGGGAAGATGAGAGATCTAATGGTCAGGACTTATTGCTGATCTTGAATCGAATCAAGACCGCCGATTCACTGCTGGCACCAAGAAGTAACTATTGGATTTCAAATTTGAATCTTAGAGACATTTCCAGTGACTAGTAAGGACTGGAATTGATGATAGAGGGGGGCTAGAGTTGGTGAAGTTGATCTACTCCACCATGCCAGTGTGGTCCAGGGTGTCTTGAGGGTTTGCAGGGGTCTATACCATGTAAGGATTGACGCAGAGGGGCTCGAGGCATGATTTCAGGGTGGTTGTTTTGACTTGTTCTCTTGGCAGATTTGTGATCTTCCATGCTTTGTTTTGAGAATTATCATAATTGGAGATCTTCTTCGATCTGTTTCTCTGAGATTGCTTAGTTTCCTACCCCTATAATAAATTTTGATGTATTTTTGATTGGTGTGGTGGGTAGGAGCTATACCCTAGCTATCCATAGCTTTTTGCATTCTCTCTGAGAATTCCAAGGTAGCTAGGGGTATAAGTTGTCAAAATTTCTACCTTGTAAGAGTTCCATTCTGTTTGGTTCCTATGGGAAGTGAAGAATTATGCCGCATTGTAGGAGGCTGAATAGAATTTCTAGAAATCTTTTGCAGGTTATTGAAGTGATAGTCTCATTTTCTGGTATAGACATGTACATGCCTCATCATACTTAATACAATTTCTTCAAGATTTCAAGTCTCTCCTTGGTGTCAGTCATATGAGTTTTGGATTTTCTGATCCATTGCATTGGGTTGCCTCTGCATATGTTCTAGTCTTTAGTTCTTGATCTAGGATCAAGTGAAATATACTTTAGATAGGGCATAGATTCAGTTTGGTTATCTACAGAAGGATTTTATAAGTAGTGGATGGGTTGGAATAGTTGTATTTATGGCTTTGAGTCTTTGACAGTAGTTGGTTCATGTCTCTATACTTGCATTTGATGTGCTGACCAATGGATAATGGCACTGATCAAGGATTAGTATATTTAGTTGAGTCCAATGTTTGATGGGTTTTGACTATTTCCTACATCTTTAGATCAATTCCTTTTCCCTTTCATGTTGTTAGTGTAGGTAGCTAGTTTTCATACTCACTCCATGCAAGTTAGGCTATTGCATAATATATTGGCTTCATTGAGGTACAAGATACCTAGAAGAGTTTGAGAACCATTCCACAGTCAGTTACCTATAGGCCTGTAGAGTGACATAAGTAAATATGTGTGTGCAGATGAGGTATACCCACTTGAGTGATGTGGAGCTCAAAGTGCAGAAGGATCTCTCTTTGATCCTTGTCAGTTGGCCCTTTTTCCTATTAGTTTTGGAGTGTTGAGTGAATGTGACACTAGCCCTATCAATCCTAATTCCAAGTTGACCTTTGGGGAAAAAGATCACCAACAAGATGGTGACTCTACTGGGGAGAAATAACAAATCTTGTTAAGGAAATTATAATTGCTGGTGGCCATTGAAAAGTGTCAGATACAAAATTAGCATTTGCAAAATTTTCTCACCTAGTTGTGAGTGGTGGCTCTGATTTGTCTCTATTTCATCAGTGTTCCTTCTGATAAATAGTGAATTACTTGGAGTTTTGTATTGGTTGGGAGTATCTCTACATTGCAAAATTTGATGGAGTTCCATGGTGAGCTCAAGATCTTTCCTGCCTTCCAGTCAACAAAGTTTTCTGCTACAACTTCCAGGTATTTATGATTATAATGTTTCCCTATCAAGTATTTAGTGCTAGTATAAAGGGAAGACTGAGATAAGATGAGTGCCTCTCATCTTGCATTAAATCAAATAGAAAATCAGGGGAAAAGTCAGTCTAGGCTACTTGGTTTCCTCAAGTTGGATACACCTTTGGACTATGCTCTTCCAAAGTCCCCTCACTCTTTTCCTAGTAAACTTTTGGGTTTGATTCCTGCCTTTGATTGTGAGTTTGATTCAGTAGTCAAACATGTCCTAGCATTCTATAGATTCATTATAGAATATCATATTTTTGATGAGGATGTTAGCATGATGTTTTTTGGGAGATCCCTCAAGGGAGTGGCATCTAATTAGTATCTAAATCTACTCCCAAAATGCATTTCTTCTTTGACTGAGTTTAAGTGGATGTTTTTAGAGGATTTTGCTGATAATGATGAATGGAAAAGGTTGCAAAGAGACTGTCAACAAAAGGGGAATGAAAGTTGTATTTCAGAGCAATCCATCTCTAGTGATGAGGGTACTTCTTCTAATGAATCTTTGTCAGAGGAGTATTTAGATTGTGACAATGAGCAAGAATTAGGGTCAAGGTGTGCAAGATCCTCCATTTATTTAGAAATTTTTGAGTATGATTTTAGTGGCTATTTAGGTGAGGATGATGAAGGCAGTGATGTTGACATGTCCTCATGTGAATCAGATGGGGCATGGGAGGAAGAGAGTAATGGTGGAAGTGAACACTCCTTCAGTGAGGAGTATGAAGACAAGGAAGTGGTGTTTGAATGTGATATCAGTGAGTCTTCATATGGTTCTATTTTTGCTTCATGTGTTATGAGTCTCCATGAGGTTGAGATGGGTACTGGTTTTAAAGTGTTTTCTAATGCTTTATATAATGAAGAATTTGATTATCAGCCCATTTTATGTCATGATGTTTAGCATGGTGTGATGCATGGATTTATCAATCCTTTAGTTGAAGAACATGTGGAGGTCTCAGATTCAGTTGAATCAGGATGCCCATTTTCCAACTGTGGGTATAAATCTGACTTTTCATTTGAGGTCCAGCTGGTTGCACCTGGGGAAATGCAAAGATAGGGTCTAGATGAGGCCTTTCAGTAGGTAGAGTATGAGTTCTTTATGCTTCCAATTGATGGCATACATGAATCAATGAAGAAGAGTAGGTTCTTATCTGATGGTGTTGTTCATGGGTATATTGATTTGTTTCTTCATAGTGAGCAAGGAGAAGAGAGTGCCAAAAGTTTTTACATGCACTGTGAAGAAAGCTTCTTTGTTATTCCTGATTTGCTGGTTGAACATGTTGATAGGCCTATGGAGACAAATGAAAATAAAATGTCTGGTGTTCCTCATGGAGGAAGAAATGAAAATCAGATTTTTGATAGAGGCAGGAATTAACTCATGTTTGTTGTTGCAGGTTTTTGTAAAAAATGTACACTATGTAAATATCTCTCCCTTTCCTATTGTGTGCTTTTTCTTTCCTGTTCCCTACATTTTTTGAGTTCCTTTCTTTTTTCTAGTGGTTGGTCTACTCTCTTAGTGATTCTGAATCCTTGCCATGCCTGCAAGAGGCATGCATCCCCAACTAGAGCCATTGTTAGACCAGTTTTCTACCATAGCAAAAATCCTTTGAAAATGGCCTCCTCCCAGCAAATGTTTCATGGTTTCTACCCTACCCTATGTTCCTTGTGTTGTCACCAGGCTCTGGTCCAATTTGCACATGTTGAATCATAAAATCTAAAAGGTTATTCAAATTTTAGGGTCTGCGGGAAGCAATTGTCAAAATTTTGCCAGTGTTGAAAACTCACAATGTTTTCAAAAATCCATGATGTTTTCAACCTTTTGTCTTCCAGCTTTGTGTGCTTATCCTTTTGCATTGGAAACTCTATCTATTTTTAGTCTTTCGTTGTGCTGAAAACCCTGTGTGTTTTCAACCTCGCACAGTTTCCTATTTGCCAGCATTTCCTATCTATGCAAGTGCGGTGGGTGGTGGGCCTAGGTTTTCAAAGTTCTTCCTGATTGGCTGTTGCATGGCTGCATGTCAAAATTTTCTGACATGCAATCATGCGAACACTTGCCACCCGGCCATGTGGGTCCTAGTTTCTGTTCAGCTGTCTGGTGGTTTACTTTGCTTTGGTGCGCAAGCGCGATGATGTGGGAACATATGGCATATTCTTATTGGTTGTTGCATGGCCGCATGTCAGAATTTTTTGACATGCGATCATGCGATCGCTTGCCATCTATCCGCATGGGTCCCAGTTCCTAGCAGTTGGTGGTTGCTATTCAATTGGTCCAAGGTGATGATGTGGTAGCCTATGATTGGCTGTCGCATGGTCGCATAGCCCAATTTTTGGCTATGCAATCATGCAACCACTTGCCACATGTCCCTGGGGCCTAGTAGTAGGTGATGGGGCATCTTTTGGGTGTGGTGGCATTATTCTATTAGCTGACGAGTGGTGGTGTTATCTCCGTGTGGTGGCAGTTGTAGTGGTAGTTATGGTAGTAGTTTGCGGGTGGTCCCATGTTCGCATAGCCCATTTTTGGGCTATGCGATCATGCGATAAGATGCCATGTGTCCTGGGGCCTATTTGTGGTAGTTTGGTGGGCTTGAGTGATTTAGCAGAGAGGATGGTGTGGCAGATCTAGTGGTTGGTGCATGATCTCATGGGAGGTATCTGACCCCTTGCGATCATGTACCCGTCGTTCAATTTTGAAGGCTTGCAAAAAGTGGGTCTTGTGGCAGAGGTGACTTGGTAGTTGCTACGAATGGAGGTGTGACATGTGGCATATGGTGGGCCCAGGTCTATGGCATGGTGATAAGTGGCATCATGCATCATGGTTGCAAAGCTAATGGTGGGGTCTAGGGTTTGACGGAGTGGATAAGGTCTGGTAGTGCCGATAAATTCCTTTTTGTCACTGGTTTGTGAGATGATTTGGCGGTTCACTAGTTGGTCTGGTGACTTGGCGATGAGTGGTCATGGGATCACTAGATTCTTTAGTAGAGGCAAGGTGTTTTCCATGGGAAGGTTCCTTTGTCACCAGTTCGCCAGATGACTTAGTGGGGTATTTTAACATGTGCAATTATGTTTTTGTGGAGTTCAACTGGAGTTAAGCATTTCATCCTGCGACTAGGTTTTCACCTTGTCACTAGTTCGCTGATGGTTAACCCATGGTGCTTGATGATTTAGAGGATATGAAGCCTGGGAAGATGAGAGATCTAACAGTCAGGACTTATTACTGATCTCTTATCGAATCAGGACCGCCAACTCACTGCTAGCGCAAAGAAGTAACCGTTGGATTTCAAATTTGAATCTCAGAGACGTTTCCAATGACCAGTAAAGATTAGAATTGACGATAGAGGGGGGCCAGAGTTGGTGAAGTTGATCTGCTCCACCATGCTAGTGTGGTCCAGGGTGCCTTGAGGGTTTGTAGGGGTCTGTACCATGTAAGGATTGACATGGAGGGGCTCAAGGCATGATTTCAGGGTGGTTGTTTTGACTTGTTCTCTTGGCAGATTTGTGATCTTCCATGCTCTATTCTGAGAATTATCATAATTGGAGATCTTCTTTGATTTGTTTCTCTAAGATTGCTTAGTTTCTTGCCACTGTAATAAATTCTGATGTATTTTTTATTGGTGTGGTGGGTAGGAGCTATGCCCTAGCTATCTGTAGCTTGTTGCATTCTCTCTGAGAATTCCAAGGAAGCTAGGGGTATAAGTTGTCAAAATTTTAACCTTCTAAGAGTTCCATTCTATTTGGTTCTTGTGGGAAGTGAAGAATTATGTCGCATTGTAGGAGGCTGAATAGAATTTTTGGAAATCTTTTGCAGGTTATTGAAGTGATAGTTTCATTTTCTGGTATAGACATGTACATACCTCATCATACTTAATACAATTGCTTCAAGCTTTCAAATCTCTCTTTGGTGTCAGTCATATGAGTTTTGGATTTTTTGATCCATTGCATTGGGTTGCCTCTACATATGTTCTAGTCTTTAGTTCTTGATCTAGGATCAAGTGAAATATACTTCAGATAGGGCATAGATTCAGTTTGGTTGTCTACAGAAGGATTTTATAAGTAGTAGATGGGCTGGAATAGTTGTATTTATGGCTTTGAGTCTTTGACAGTAGTTGGTTCATGTCTCTATACTTGTATTTGATGTGCTACCTAATGGATAATGGCACTGATCAAGGATTAGTATATTCAGTTGAGTCCAATGTTTGATGGGTTTTTGCTATTTCCTGCATCTTTAGATCGATTCCTTTTCCCTTTCATTTTGTTAGTGTAGGTATTTGGTTTTCATACTCACTCCATGCAAGTTGGGCTATTGCATGAGATATTCACTTCAATGAGGTACAAGATACCTAGAAGAGTTTGAGAACCATTCCACAGTTAGTTACCTGCAGGCCTATAGAGTGACATAAGTAAATATGTGTCTGCAGATGAGGTATACCTACCTAAGTGATGTGGAGCTCAAAGTGTAGAAGGATCTCTCTTTGATCCTTGTCAGTTGGCCATTTTTCCTATCAATTTTGGAGTGTTGAGTGAATGTGACACTTTCCCTATCAATCCTAATGCTAAGTTGACCTTTGGGGAAAAAGATCACCAACACAATTCTTAAAGTAAAAAGTAGACCAGTTGTTGTAGACAACATTTACAATTGGCAGGTCTTTGAGGATGATCATGACATCCTGAGATTTATTCAATGTCTTGACATATATGAGGATCAACCTATAGAATGCAACACTTTGGTTAAGGAAATTGAAGGCAAAGACATGGTCATGGGAAATGAGGTGATTCAGTTGAATTGAAATAGTATTCCTAAAGGCTTAACTAAGTTAAAAGCATTGTATAGCAGCCAAAATTATCATATGTCAAAAATAAGTAATGCTAATGTAGAAGATCTGGAGGAAGTGAATTTGGGATCACATAATGCTCCTCAAATGGTCTATATCAGAAAAGAATTAATCCCTCAATTGAAAGATAATTTGATAAAGTTGTTGAGGAGGTACAAGCATGTGTTTGCATGGTCTTATGATGACCTAAAAGCCTATAGAGAGGACCTTTTCCAACATGAAATCCCATTAAAGAAAGATGTCAAACCATTCAGATAGAAGCAAAGGTGCATTAACCCATTGTTGGCTCCTAAGATGCAGTAGGAGCTAGTCAAGTTGAGTGATGTAGGAATAATTCAACCTATAAGGCATTCAACTTGGGTGTCTAATTTAGTCCTAGTTAGAAAGAAGAATGGTGACATTAGATTGTTTGCGGACTTTAGAAATTTGAATGTTGCATCATTAAAAGATAATTATTCACTGCCTAATATGGAGGCAATGTTGCACAAAGTCACTGGTTGTGAGTTATTGTCTATGATGGATGGCTTCTCTGGATATAACTAGGTGTTGGTGAAAGAATCTAAACAATTCAAAACTGCATTCACCACACCTTGGGGAACCTATGTTTATGTCAGAATGCCATTTGGTCTCAGAAATGTTGGAGAAAATTTCCAAAGAGCCATGGATGTTGCTTTCAAAGATTACATAGACTTGTTTATGGTTGTGTATCAGGATGACCTAACTTCTTATTCCAAGAAGGCTCATGATCATTGTTCACACCTAGAGAATATTTTTGTCAAAGCTCTAGAGTATGGTGTGTCCCTAAATCCTAAAAAATGTAACTTTGTAGTCAAAGAGGGAAAGCTTCTAGGACACATTGTATCAAAAGATGGAATAAGAATTGATCCAGAGAGGGTTGAAGCAACCAGGAAGGTGTTTGCACCAAAAAATCTCAAGGGGGTGCAATCTTTTCTAGGGAAGATCAATTTTGTTAGGAGATTCATTGCAAATTTTGCTAAAGTTTTCAAGCCTATAGTAAAGTTGTTAAAAAAGGATGTGAAGTTTCAATGGACTATAGAGGCTTAGGCTACATTTGAGCAAATTAAAGATGTGGTCCAACAGGCACTTGTGCTTAGATCTCTTGATTATACTAAGCCTTTTTCATAGTTCTCTTTTGCATCATTTCACACCATTGCTGTTGTTTTATTGCATAAGGACAATGAAGGTTTTGAGCATCCGATTGCATTTTTTAGCAAATCCTTGCAGGCTGCTATGTTTAATTATGAGATGATGGAGAAGCAAGCATATGCATTGGTAAAAGTAGTCAAGTCTTTTAGGCCTTATCTAGTGTGTGCAAAGATTGTTGCATATGTCACACATTCAGCAGTAAAGGATGTTCTTACTCAATCTAAAGTTACTGGTAAGAGATGCAAGTGGATTACCAGAATCCAAGAATTCAATTTAGAAATTCATATCACTAAGTTGGTAAGAGGACAAGGTCTGGAAAAATTGATGATTGAAGAGAATATGGACTTAGTCCAAGTAAATAATGAAGGAACTCCAGATATGACAATCACAAATATTGAATTGCAACCAGAATATGCTGATATTTTCTATTTCATAAAGAATTCTAGATACCCAGACTATATGACATATAATCAAAAGAGATCCTTGAAATTGCAAGCTTAGAAGTATACATTGATACAAGGGGACTTGTATTGGAAGAATAGAGATGGAGTCTTGTTGTTTTGTCTTGACAGATATCACGCAGAGAAGGTTTTAAATGAAATGCATGTTGGTGTTTGTGGAGGTCATTTTTCAGCAAGAACTACTACTCACAAGGTTTTAAGGGTAGGTTATTATTGACCTACAATGTTTAAGGATTCATTTCAGTATGTCAACAAATGTGAAGCTTGCCAGAGGTTTTCTTCAAAATTAAAGTACTTAGGAGCATTTTCATTAAACCCAATAGTTATTGAAGCACCATTTGCCATGTGGGGCTTGGATTTCATAGGTGAGTTTGCTGAGAAATCTAGTGGAGGACATAGTTATATACTTGTTGCAACTGACTATTTCACAAAATGGATAGAGGCTATTCCTACAAAGAGGGCAACAAGTAAAGTGGTGATTGATTTCCTACTTGACAATATTTTGACTAGATTTGGTGTTCCTGTGAAGTTGATTACAGATAATGCAATGTGTTTCAGATCAGATGAGTTTAAGGAGTTTTGTAATGATAATGGAATCATGACTTCCTATTCATCTCCTTATCATCCTCAGGAAAATGGACAGGCTGAGTCTAGCAATAAAAGCATCCTGACAATTTTAAAGAAGACACTTGAAAAGAATAAGAGAGCTTGGCATTCCAAGTTGAGATTGGCTTTATGGGTAGACATGATTACAGTGAAAAGAGCCACTTGGAAGTCTCCCTTTGAGCTTGTGTATGGTTTGCAGTCAAGGCTACCTATAAATAATCTATTTCTATTTTATCAGTTTATTTAGGATGAGGAGTTGGATGTCACAAAGCCAATGCAGAATAGAATTATGCAGCTGACTAAGTTAGATGAATGGATAAAAGAGAGTCAAAAGAATAATATGAAGTTGCAACAGAAGGTGAAGTAATTATTTGACAAAAGAACAACTACCAAAAAATTCAAGGTTGATGATTTGGTACTTTGATGGAATGTGAGGGCAGAAGATAAAGGGAAGCATAAGAAATTTGAATCCCTATGGCTTGGTCCTCTTGTGATTCATGATAGTTTTGGGAAGGATTCCTACTTGTTGAAAAACATGGATGGTGAAGTCTTTGAATTACCAGTGCATGGGCAATTCATAAAGCCCTTCTTCAGTTAAGTTTTTGATTATCATGCATGTGTAAATACTTTGTAAATTTTTGTGCAGGTTTGTTTCCTTTCAGGTTGTGTGTTTCTTTCCCTGTCTTAGGTTAGTAATTTTTGGTCTACATCCTAGAGTCCTATGGTTCTTGTTAAAACTTGTGTTTCAACATCTTCAGATAGAGCCACTGTTGCCACCTACAAAGTTTCATGGCCCTCCCATTTTTCTTCCAGTCTCTGCAGCTAGTTTTTTCCTATTTTCTAGCAAAAACCCTTGCAAAAAATTTAAAAATCTAGCCGTTGTGTTCAAAAACCCTAATTACCCTTGGCCTTGTTCTAATTTCATGTTACTTTTTAGGCCACTTAAAATTTTATAAAGGCATGTGCGTAAAATTTTATTCCTTAGCGGCCTTTATTTTCCTAAGTTTTCTTGCACCCTACGAGGTATATTCCTAAGTCTTTTGGCATTAATTTTCCCTAAGTCAGCACCTTAATTTTTCCTATGTCCCAGCTTAGTCTTTCCTAGGCCCATCTCTCTAAAAACATTCTCAATCTGATGGTTGCTATAAAGGCACAAGAGATTTGTCAGAGCTTTGTGGTTTTATGATAACCATTGATTCTACTTCATGACGTAATCATTTCTTTCAGCAGGTCCACTACTACATGTGCATGATATGGCAAGCTGTGATTGGTCCACAGGTGAATGATTGGATATGCTATCAGTGGGACCTAGTTTTTAGCGTGTCAGTGGATCTTGACATCTATAGAGAATCGATGAGGTGATAGGTGGCATAAAGCGGGCCCAGGTGGGGGCCAAAGGGCTTAGAGGTTCTGACAAAATTCTTAGCAGCTCTGACAAGATTCAAAATAGTTCACTCATTCATGAGGAAAAGTAGCGGAGTTCTGAAAGGTTTGGTGATTCACCGAAGGAAGGCCACATGATCACTAAGTATTTTAGCGATGAATTTAAATGTCCTACGAACTGGCGAAGAACTTTTGTTGCTAGTTCACCAAATAAGGACCAAAGTTAAAAGTTTCCCTTCATTCTCTAGGTTGCAAGGTTGAGCCCAAGTTAGGTGTTTCATTGCGTGAATAAATATTTGCATTATCATGTGGTCGCCTGAGGTAAACCTGGGGTATCTAGTTCAGTTAAGGACATAAAGCCTGGGAAGTAAAGAGATCTGAAGGTCATGATATAAAGTTGACTCAAGTTTAAATTTTGACCACCAATTTTTTGTTGGTGCCATGAATGTGACCATTGTTATTCAAATTCAAATTTACAGAGGGTTTCTCAATGACAAAAAGGACCAGAATTAATGGCTTTTGTGGTAGGATTTGATGAAGTTATTGTGCTGACTACTACAGGGTGGTCCAAAGGGTTTGATAATTGTTTGCAGATGCCTGTTCCATCATGAAATGGACATGGGTAAAGCTTGAGGTGTGTTGTAGGTGTACAAACAGACTGAAAAGGCATGGTGTTTGCGTGATCTTCGGTACAAATTAGAGGATTTTCATTGATGAAGATCAATTTTGGGTCTGTTTCTCCAGGTTGCTTGGTTTTCTCCCATGGAATTAATTGTTATTTGATGTTGGTTGGTTTAGTCGGTGAAACCCTAACCCTAGCTATTCGAAGCTTGTTGCATCCTAACCTGTTTGGGATTCCAAGATAGCTAGTGGTATAAGTAGTTTGAGAAGATAGTTTGTAAGGTAGTCTATCCAAATTGTATGTGGTTTGTAAGGCATATCACTGTATTTCCTAGGAATTCCTCTATTGATTTATGTTAGACTCTTTGCCCAAAGGATTAGGCACTGATCTTATCTCTATCACTCAAACACCTCTCAGTCATCAAACACAAAATTCATCACTATCAATACCATTTCATTTAATATTCATGTACCTAAAAAATAGGACTGTCCCTAATGTTTTACAGTCCATAGTTGTTGATTCCTTGAAGAGTGAATCAAAGGTTAGCCTTCCTTGAGTTTCACTCATAAAAAGAAGGACTCATCACCCTTATGCCATTGTTCATGTTATCATCCCAGGATTTTCATTAGTCATATCCTGCAATAGGTTGTTCTTAGCTATCTTCAGAATTATCTTCTATAAAGCATCTCTATGAAACTCAATGGCATGACAATGAAGACATGATCCACCATTCCATAGTTTACTTGAAAGATAGTAACCTATTTTTAGGCAATACCTGCCTGAGTCCTGTGGAGCTCAAAGTAGAAGGAGGATCTTATCCAATCCTCATCAATTAGGCTTTTCTTGCAAACTTGGAAACCTATTTACTAAGAATCAAGCCAATGTCCTTGCCAAGTTTGACCCAGAAGAAAAATCCCTAACAATAACTAGGCCTAGGGATAAAGGCAAATAGGAAGCTGTTGGAGTTCAAATCAATGAACAAGTTCATGTGGAAAACCCATTAGAGCAAGGGTTGAGATTAGATGCAAACCTTGAGAGGGCTAAGAAGGAAAAATAAATATTAGATAAAGAATTAGAGAAGGCGAAATTGGAGGCCACTGCTACAGAAATAAGAAAGAAGATTGATTTTCTCAAGCATACCTCAAGACCAACAAATGTTGCCGCTTCCTTTTTGGGACAAGGTGGAAATCATGGTAACCTTGGAACTTAGACAAATGGCATTTCAGGTGCTGCTAAAATTCCTGTAGGTTCAAACACAAGGACATCTACATCTCAAGGAATGGACCCACCTCAAGGAGTTCCTATTCATGAAAGGTACAAACAACTTATCTTTTTTTGTATTCCTGGTTATCCTAATGTAATTCCTGATGAAATTAGAAAGAAGCTCCCAAAGTTTGCTAGAAATAATGTCATCACATGTGAGGAACATCTAAAAAAATTTATGGATGTAATAGATGATTATAATGTTGAGCCTGATGATGTTGTAATGAAGTTATTTGTACAATCTTTGACCGAGGATGCTAGGGATTAGTCTAGAGGATTTCCCCATGCTAGTATAGGATCTTGGAATGAATTTAAGAATTGTTTCAAGGAGCATTATGGAGATAAAACAAATGAGGGTTTTGTTTTCAATGAATTCAATAACAAAAAGAAAAATTAGAATAAAGAGGTCCTTGAATTTAATATAAGATTCCAAAAGGCTATGCATAGGCTCCTGCAAGTTATCAGATTAGATGATAGAGTGTGTCTTGTGACATACTTAAATGCTTTTGATTCAAAGATGGGTTACCTTTTAAGGGATAAGAACCCTAGAAATCTTGGGGAGGCTTACAAGTTGGCTATCAACATAGAAAGTAATAGAAGAATATCAGAAAAATTAGGGAGAAGAGATGATTATAGGTCTCAAGTGTAGAATAAGAAAGAGATGGGAAGGTTTGCTAATTTTAAGCCAAAAGAGGAGGATAATCTAAAGTAGATTCAAAGTGCTTTAGAGGATCTAAAGCCTGATGAAAAAAGAAACAATAGGGTTGCAACAAATGACCGGCCTATTTCAAGTAATTTTAGCAGGCAACCAAGAATGTAGAATTACCCATACAATACTCAGTGGAAGGATGGCAAGCCCATTTTATAGTTAAAAGGGATAGGCCTGATGATAGGATTCTTGATCCTTTACAAATAAATTTAGTTAATATGAATGATGATATCCCATGGTTTTTTTCTTGTCAATCTCCTCATAGTCCAAAGCATTGTGTTATTGCTCTGAATTTATCAGGGAACCAAGAACAGGATGAGCAATATGATCAGAGTGGTTGTGTAATGACTTCTTCACATGCATGGGATGAGGTTGACTCTATTGATGATGAGGAAGAAGAATTTGATGATGTTGGATGTGGTACAATGAAGTGTGAGGAACATGTTTCCTTAAGGAGACCCTCTGATGAGGAAATTGCTCAAATCACTACAGACATGGTCACCCAAGCTAGGAGCAATTACAATTTGAGAAACAAGACAGTTGGAAGCACAAATGGTAAACCAAGTAGCATGTTTATCAAGAAATTAGATAAGATTACACAACCACATGAGGAAAAGGAGAAAGATGATGGTGTTTTCAGTAAGGTTAAAGTAAAAATGAAAATGGGACCTGCTGTAATACCTCAAGGTAAAGAAAAGACACCAAAGATAGTTGTTCCTATACCTCAAAAGGATGATGAGTTTCTACACAAAGGTAAATCTAACTTGACTATCAAAGTAGAAGATAAAGATGTCACTGAGATCAAGGAAGACATGGGCAACCATAAATATGTTCCCATAGATATGACTAAATTGCTTTCACAAATAACTATCAAAGTTCCACTTTTGGAAATGATGAGAATAGAAGAGCACAAGGTCAATGCCTTGGATTGGGTAAATGGTGCTTCTTTAATAAAGGCCCAAGAAATGAACAGAGGTGACAAGCATGTGGCCTCTTTAGATGAAACACCTGACAGTAAAAATGAAGAAATTGTCTCTAAGATTCCTCAGATATTTTTGAATGCAAATGTTATAAATGTTGCATCAAGGATAGTTGATCCTTTTTTCTTGTCCCTTATGATAAATGGAAAATTATTGAAGAATTGCATGATTGATTCAGGAGCATCAAACACTATCATGCCTACAAAGATCATGAATTCATTAGGGCTAAAGGTTGATACACCTCATGGGAGATGTTGAGCTATGGACTCAAGAGAAGTGCCAGTTATTGGTACCATTAAGGCTTTGCCTTGTAAATTAGTAGCATTTCTTGACAAACAAATAATTATGAGTGTTCTTGTATTTGACATTCCTCCTCAGTATGGGATGCTATTATCTAGAAAATGGAGTGCTTCTATGGGAGGAAGTATTCAATGTGACTTGTCTTTTTCTACTTTTAGCATTGAAGGAGAAAGTGTGAAAGTTTCAAGGGAAGCTAGAACTCCACATACAATTAAGGAGGATGAAGATGACAATATGAATTGTTTTGTTGACACTAACATTGGTTCTTTCCAAGTTTAGGAGAGAGAAGTGCAAGGAAAGGTCAAGCCTATCCTTCTGGCTGATGATGAAAATAACATGGCAGAAGGTAATGTCTTATGGACCCTCTATTTTGATGGAGCAAGTTCTAAGGAAGGTGCCAGAGCAGGAGTGCTATTGATATCCCCAAGTGGTAAGACTTTCAAGTTTTCTTTCACTCTCTTGTTCCTTTGCATAAATAATGTTGCTGAATATGAGGCCCTACTGATTGGTTTGAGACAAGCATCAAAACATGGAATCAAACATCTTAGGGTGATTGGTGATTCTAATTTAATAATTTCTTAGATTAGATCAAGGTATGCATCAAAGAATCAAAGGCTAAAACAATATATAAATGTTGTTTGGGATGAAATTGGAGGTTTCAGTGCCTTTGGTATTGATTAGGTGGATAGAAGCCAAAATAGGATAGCGAACTTACTAGAAAACATAGCTTTGAGGCTAGAGGATATTACTTTTGTGGGGATATCCAAAATTGAGTTCAAGTTTAGGCCTTCTATCCTAGACAATGTTGAGAATTGGTAGGTATTTTCTGATGATCAGAATATACTAAGGTTTTTGCAGTGTGATTCTCATTTTGATGGTCAGGAGATGGATTTTAGCACTTATGTTGACATCAGAAATGGAAAAGAAAATGTTCTTGGGAAGGAATTTTTGCAATTGAAATCAAATAGGATCCCAAGGGGATTGGTTTCTCTTGAGAGGGCATTTGATGATAAAGAAAGGACTTGTTTTCATAAATTTGTTGATAAGATAAATGATTTGGAGGAAGTAAATTTAGGAACAAGTCAAGTAACCAAAAATGTTTACATAGGTAAATGTTTATCCCAAAGAACTAGGAATGATCTGATTGATCTTCTCAAAAGATTTAGACATGTCTTTGCATGGTCTTATGATGATTTGAAATCCTATAGAGGAGATCTATTCCAACATGAAATACCATTGAAGGAAGGTACAAAACCTTTTAGGCAAAAGTTAAGGCTTGTGAATCCTACCTTGGCACCAAAAATGCAAGATGAACTCAAAAGGATGATGGATGTTGGCATCATCAAGCCTGTCAGACATTCTACTTGGGTGTCAAACTTGGTTCCAGTTAGAAAAAAGAATGGTGACATAAGGTTATGTGTTGATTTTAGGAATTTGAATGTCAATTCTTTGAAGGACAATCATGGTTTGCCTATTATGGAGAATATGTTGCAAAAGGTTACTGGATTAGATTTAATGTCCATGATGGATGGTTTCTCTAGATATAATCAGGTCATGGTCAAGGAGTCAGAAGAGTTCAAGATTACATTCACTACCCCTTGGGGAACATATGTTTATGTTAGAATGCCTTTTGGTCTGACAAATGCAAGAGCTACTTTTTAGAGAGCTATGGATATGGCCTTTGCAGACTTCATAAACAAATTTCTAGTCATATATTAGGATGATCTCACAACATATTTAGATAAGGAAATTCATCATTGTGAACATCTTGAGAAGATTTTTATTAGGGCCTTGGAGTATGGGATTTCTTTGAATCCAAAGAAGTGTTCCTTTGGTGTTGTGGAAGGCAAGCTCTTAGGACATATTGTGTCCGAGGATGGAGTGAGAATTGACCCTGAAAGGGTTATGGCTATAGATAAGCTTTCACCACCTAGAAATGTTAAAGGAATACAGTCCTTCTTTGGGCAGGTAAACTTTCTAAGGAGATTTGTCACAAATTTTGTAGAAATCAATATCCATATCTCTAGAATGTTGGAAAAAGAAGAAAAGATTGAATGGAATGAAGAAGCAGATGAATCTTTTAGAAGTATCAAAAAGGCCATCAAGGATGCTCCAATTTTGAGGACACTTGATTATGGTAAGCCCATGCAAATATTTTCTTTTGCTTCTTGTCATACAGTTGCAGCAGTTTTATTGCAAAAGAATTCAAATGGATATGAACAACCTATATCATTTTTTAGCAAATCCCTACAAGAAGCATAATTAAAATATGATATTACTAAGAAATAGGCTTATGCCTTAGTCAAAGTAGTCAAGGCTTTTAGATGTTACCTTGTAGGAGCTAAGGTGGTTGCTTATGTTCCTAGTGCTGCAGTTAAGGATATATTGGTGCAACAAGAAGTTTCAGGGAAAAGATGTAGATGGATCAATAGGATCCAAGAATTTAATATTGATATCTAGATTAAAAAGTTGGTAAGAGGCTTAGGTCTTGCAAAATTAATGGCACAAAGAAATTTAGTTGCAAATCATATAGATGTCTTAGAAGAAGAACAAAGGCCATATATTTGTGATATAGATTATTGTGATTGGTATAAAGATGTTATCGGTTACTTGAAGAAATTGGTCTTCCCCCATAAGATGGATGAAAATAGAAGAACTATCAAGTTATGATCTACAAGGTATGCCATTATACATGGTAAGTTGTGGTGGAGAAGCAATGGAGTATTGCTAAAGTGCATAAACCATGAGAGATCTGAAGCTTTGTTAAAGGAAATGCACCAAGGTGTTTGTGGAGGACACTATATGGAAAAGACCATAGCTCACAAGATCCTTAGGTCTAGATTTTGGTGGCCTACAATTTTTAAGGATACACATCAGTTTGTAAGAAAATGTGATGCATGCCAGAGATTTGCTAGAAAGTTGAAATTTAATGGAAATTTGCCACTCCGACCTATTGCAGTTCAGGCTCCTTTCCAGAAGTGGGGTATTGACTTTATTGGGGATATTCCAAATAAGTCTAGTGGTGGACATTCTTACATACTCATGGCAATAGACTATTTTACCAAGTGGGTTGAAGCTATCCCTACTAGAAAGGCTACTAGAAAAGTGGTCACAGATTTTGTGATGCAGAACATCCTTACTAGGTTTGGTTGCCCAGAGGTAATTGTGGTTGATAATGTAATGTGTTTTAGATCACATGAATTTAGTGGTTTTTGTCAGCAATATGGGATACACATTTTATTTTCTTCCCCATATCATGCACAAGGAAATGGCTAGGCTGAGTCCAGTATGAAAAGTCTAATTAAGATTCTCAAGAGGGTGTTGGACAGAAATAAGAAGGCCTGGGACTCAAAGTTATGGTGGACATTATGGGCTGACAGGGTAACTATTAAGAAGGCCATAGGTTGTGCTCCATTTGATTTGGTATATGGAATAAGTGCTAGATTGCCTCAAAATAATCTATTGCAGATGTATAGGTTTATCCAAGCATATGATGAAGACTTGAATGATGAGATGAGAGTAAGGATGGATGAGCTGATCCAATTAGAGGAGGTAAGAAGAGATGCACATGAAAGAAGTGAAGCATTGCAGAGATAATGTAAGAATTTGTTTGATAGGAGGGCTACCCAAAGGAGTTTTGAAGTTGATGACCTTGTCCTAATGTGGAATGCAAGGTTAGAAGATAAGGGGAAGCATGGAAAATTTAATCCAATTTGGTTGGGCCCTTATCTTACTGAAAGCAAATGGGGGACAGATTCTTATGTCCTGAAGGATTTAACTGGTGGTACTTTGGAATTGCCTATTCATGGACAATTCCTAAAGTTTTAATTCTCTTGAAGTATCTTTTATGAGCAGTAGTTTAGGTTTTCCCCTATACAGTCATCTATTTTTTCTTTTTGGGTTAGAATTTTGGTTTGGTCTGCTCTTCCAAGAGATTATAGCTTGCTCATTGTATTTGCAGGAGATACACATCCCCGAGTATGAGCCACTATTAGCACTGGTAAAAAATTTCATTGCTACATACCCTTTTTCCTAGCCTCACATACTTTTTCCTTGTCATAGGTTTAAACCCTAGGCAAAATTTCATAAATCTAGCCATTTGTTTGAAAACCCTAAGTGTGCCCTAGCCTAATTCTAATTTTATGTTACCTTTTCAAGCCACTTAAAAATCCTAAAATGCACATGCTTTATATTTTTGGGTCAGTCCCTATTTAAATCTTTCCTAAGTTTTTACCCCTAACGACCTTTAATATTTCCTAAGTTTATGAGCCCGGCGGTGTTTTAATATTTTCCTAAGTCCTCTGCCTTGATATTTCCTAATGTTTTTGGCTAACTCTTTCATGGGCCAGACTCTGACACCATCTAAATCCAATGGTGGGTGCATCTTCTCATAGATTGTGTCAGAGGCTTGTGAACATGTGCCAGCCACTGATTCTACTTTATGACATATCCTTTCTTTGAAATGGGTCCACATGCCATGTAAGCATAGTTGGCATTCTTTAATTGGTTTGCATGACCATGAGCTAGATGTTCTGTCAGGCAAGCCTAGTATCTAAGTGTGAAGATTTGAGATCTATGGTGGGTGAATGATCTCATGGAATCTTTGGGGCCCTTGAGATTATACGCCAACCGTTCAATCTTCTAGTATGTTAAAGACAGATGGTGGGTCTGATGTGCCACAAGGTGCTGACTTTATTTTTCCTAATTGGTTGAGGCATTGATGATTCAGAGGGTTGTCAGTGGGACTTGGTTTCTGACATGTTTTAAGGGCCTTGACATCCATAAAAGATCTATGGTTGGCGTAAGTTCTCATGGAGTTTGTCAGAGCCATGAGATCTTGCGCCAGCCATTGATTTTGCTTTTTCTCAGGCATTGATGAGGGTGGGTCCTGTATGTCAGAGGGAGCTGACATGCACATTTTTCATTGGTGTTGACCACTGGCATGGACATGGACTTTTCAAGGTTTCATGACTATTGTAAGAATTAACGTAAGCCATCAGATCTGCTAAGAAATAAAAGGATCTATGGTTGCATTTTAAACTAGAGCATGTGTCTATTTTTTTTCAAATTCAAATTGTTTCTGCAGGGTTTGGAGATAGTGTGCCAAATAAAGCCATATTACAAGACCATTTTTTATCATTCTAGCTTGGTTGTGGGTGAGATTTTACATGAGGAAGGTCCTCCTGGTTGTTCCAGCATGAATTTTTGTCCTCGGAGCTGGTACAGGGTCAGATCTATTGTAGAATTTGATTATTATCTTTGACCTTACTAGCTTTGCGCTTGGAGCCTGTCTTGTCTGGCTTTCATTCTTTTTGTTGAGTTAGGTAGTTTTGAAATTATTGCTTTGAATGATCATCAATGCTTGTTGCAATCCTTGAGATAAAAGGATTTTTCATGATCATTCAAAGGCATTGGGAGTTAGGTGTTTAAAATTTTTTTGCTTGGTGAGCCCTATTCTCAATCAAGGGTTTGTAATAGTTTTTGATTCAGTGTTTGTTGATGAAAGAAGAAAGTTGTAGGTCTAAGCTATAGTTTGCAAGCAGGGTGTCTTGTGATTCATTGTATACACAGAAGGAATTCATCATACTTAATACAAAAAACTAATTCTTATATCTCCTTTGTGTCAAGTCAAATAAGCTTTGATTTTTCTAGCTCATTACATAGTGTTTCTATGTATGTATCTTCATTCTTGAGCTTTGATCTAGGATTGGATTAAACTATGCTCTAGATGGGATATGGGTTTTCCCTTGTCTATGTAAAGATGTCTTGTAAGCAATAAAGACTAGGATACATGTATTTATGGCTATGAATTCTCTGATATTCTCAAATTTGTGTGTCTTTGTGTCTGAGAACTCTTGCCCAATGGATGAGGCACTGGCCTAAATGAGTATTCCTCTTGTTAACATACACTGGTTGAAGCTATTGCATTCCAAATATTGAAATCAATAACCATTTTAAGTTTTAAATATTTGGTTGTGTGGTTATGTTACCCAATATTAATGGAGAGTCAATGAATGTGAGGTTAGCATTTAGTACTTTCTTACTATCAATGTATTGTTTAGACCTAGTGTTTGGTGTGTGAAGTATAGTTTTCACTGGGTTAGATGCACCCATCTTGGTTTTGCAAAGCTAGAAGTGAAGAGAGGAGTCTTGTCCCTATAGTTGGTCTAGTTACCCTAAGATCCTTATACATTTTGGAACTAACCAATCCTAAAATTAACCTGAGGGTATATTGCCAGCCTAAGAGCATAAGCATCCATTTTCAACACCAACATGTTCAACGTCTAGAAAAAATTGAGCCTTCAACCCATCACCTAGTATCAAGTTAGAATCCCATCTTAGAACTTCATCACAAGACTCATCACTATCAACTAGTGACTCAAGTCCACAACCAGGAAACAACAGTTGTACCTCAACATCGAACAAAAGAAATTTGGTAACACCATCATCACAAAGGTGTTCAACAGTAGGTAAATCCTCATCAATAGCAACCTGACCATGCACAACTAGATGCTCTACAATCTCCATGTCAGGAACAACCGACTGAACATGAAAACCAATCTCCTCACTAGGCTTAACAAGGTCAAAAACATCATCGATAAGAACAAGTAACTCAAAAACAACCACAAGTTTCTTTGTAAGTTTCATGTCAGACTCCACCAACTGAACATCAAAACCAATTTCACATACTTCAACATAGTCACAAGTAATCTTGTCAAGATGTCTTCTCTCATGGACCAGTCTTCTAAGAGGCCAAACAACTCTCTTCTAGATTGGAATGTCCCAACTCTGGTAAGCTTTATAAAGCTTAGAAACACTTTCCTTCACAAGGTTATCAACCCAATTCTCTATACGGTTCAACAAATCTATTTCCCACCGATCAAACCTCTCATAAATATTTGCTTCCACCATATCATAGAGATCTACAATCACACCAGGGTTCAATCCTCTAAAAGAAATCTCCAAAGATCTTCAAAAATCCTCTACAAAAAACCCAACATTGACCACCTTGTGAAAACCTCTGAGTTGTATGCGAGTCAGATCACAACCTACCACCTCACATGAACAACTAGGCCACAATTTCACAAGTTTAGTAACATGGATCTGCAAATCAAATTGCACACAATCTCTTCACCAACCTTTCTCCAACCAAGATTGACTTGCTTTGATACCATTTTGATGCAGTCAAGCAAGGAGGATCCAATTAAGGACTATCCAAGCTTGCAACCAAATACCAACAATGTGGAATAACACAACACAACACAATATAGAAATGAAATCTTCTTTATTCATCCCTAACCAAGCTTACAAGAAATATTTCGAGCTATAAGGCCTTCTTAGTTATGACCAAATACATCAAAGATTACAACAATTCAACAAGATCACGCAGGATCCAACACACTTCTCAGCTAGCCTGAGTTTGTAATACAACAAGACACTGGTAGGTACTCCAAGAAATATTTGAGCTTGTGCTTGCAAGCCACCAAGCACTCTTCTTTTCCTAATATCACAAGCTACTAACTTTGCTACACTTCTTCTACCTTCCAGATCTACTATGGCTCTCTAGATCTCTCTAATCTACCCCTAAAGAACTACATAAGCACCCTCTTAAATACTAATCTTCAACCACAAGTCGGCTTTACAAACAAATAAATCATGAAACCCAGTTACATTCCAAAGACAAACAACTATTAAATGAAACATCAGTTGACATCTAGATCCGCATAGGGGAATGCAACATGCCAGATCTAGGTCCCCACACATCCAATGATTAATCCATAACTTAAGGAGTCTGACCTAGATTAAATGTACTAGTCGGCCAAGCTGATTCATCCAAACACACAAGTCGGTAAGCAAGAACACCAAGTGTTAGTAATAAACACCGAGACCCCATTGGTAACCAAGCACCATGCACCAGAAACACCGAGTCACCGAGTGACCATCATCCATCAAGCTCCATCGATACTTCCAACTGAGAACCTTTAGCATGACCACCAAGATCCATTGTTGTAGCCAAAGAGACTCCGATTGAGAACTATCACCAAAGACTGAGAAAATCAAATCTTCTACCAAGATCACCAACCAATTAACCAAACTCCACGAGACAGTTACTGAGACTCCCAGAATCTTCAGGAATTGAGGAGGCCTATGCATCAAGCAATCTCAATCATCATAGCATTGTTTTCTTGTCTTTCTTTCTGAATAGAGGTCAAATGGATTCACCACTATTCAAATGTAAAGGGGGAAATATGAGATCTATTTTCAAAACCCAAATTCCCCAAAGAAGAGATCCAATTTGATAAACCACAAGGTTAATACACAATTGAGTTAATTTTGTGAAGAATATGGAAGAGAGAGTAAATCCAATATTTCCCTATGGAGGAGGATTATGTTTGGAAATCTGAAATAATTGAAATACAACTACTAACCTCAAATTAGGATAGATCTAGAAAATTTTGAATTCTAATGTCTATGTACACTTTCAGGAAAATCTAAAACCTATCTTGGATTGGAAATGCCGAGATAGAGAAAACCCAAAAATCTTTCTCCAAGATGGCTCAACTTGGGTTTGACCCTCATAAAAGGTCAAATAATACATTCTTTATTTGAAGTTTGATTCAAATTCTATTAACAGATCTCAGAATTTTGCTGAAAAGGGTATCCAAATTTTCTCTCAGACCTAAAATTTCACACATGTACCTGTAAGAAAATGGGGGTTTTTGTTGTATGGGGCGTTTGCCTTGGTCAAACCCCAGTTTAGGAATTAACCTTGAAATTGAATTGAAATCTAGTATGCATAAACAAAGTAATTGAAACAAATCACCTTGCTTATGTTCAAGTCCTTGTAGAGGATTCAAATCCTCAAATCCACAAGTAGGAATGCTTCAATGGATGTAGGATGTTTCGAATCAATGGTATTTGATCTTCAACACCAATCTTGATTTGATCTTTGCATATGAGAAGGCTTGAATGAATGTGGAAGGATGGATCATCAAAGGGGGCTCCAAAGAGATTGAATCCTTCAATAGCTAACAATGGATCTCCTTGATGGATGAATGCTTGAACACTTGAATTCTTGAAGACTTGCTTGAATGCTTGAATTCACTGGAGAGCTCTAGATGCTTGATTGGCAAACTTGATGATGAAAATGAGAGGAAGGCCTCCTTTTATAGTGAACTAGGGCATAATCCTCTAGAGGGACTACCTTGGAGAATTAAATCCCAATTAGGTCCTAACCTTTAGAAAATATACCTCGATTAAATGCAATTAAAGGATTTACCATCCTAAAACCCAAAATGATTAACTCAGAGGTGCAAAACTAAATATCATAAAGGCCCAAAGCCCAAAATTCTAGAAGTTGGAATTTGGAGAAAGGGGTCAAAATCAAGGTTGGACCTAACCTAGTTAGGTTTGAGTTTGACCCTGACCTAGTCAGGTTCAACCTCAAATCCAACCCTGGTCCTGGATTGGCTCAGAACCAAGTCAGAAGGTCCGTGGGATGCCCAAAAACCTAAAACTAATGCCAGAACAAGATAGAATGTCAAGGATAGACATAAAATCCTATGATTACTATGATGAAGGCCTGGAGGATCCATTTCTAAATCCTACCTATAAAATAGAGCCATGGAAGAGGGAAATTCAATAGAATCCTTAAGATCCTAACCCTAATTTCACCTAGAATGAAGAAATCAAGTGTAGGGAAGAAGTGGAAAGTGGGGAGAAAAGCCAAATAGATGCAAAGACCCAATCAAGGTGCTTAACATGACCCCAAACCACCTACTTGGAGGGATAAATGCTCTTATCATTGAAGTGCTTCCATTTTAAGATGATACATTAAGCCCCCACTTTAGCAAGAGTATGGACTCGATGCAAACTCTTGGTAAAGGAGATTAGAATAAAAAGATAATCTTATCGTAATCCAAGGGACAAAGAGAAACCTTAAGCCCCCATGGACTCAAGTCTTCGTCGACTCCTAGATCACAATAAGAGAGACATCTCTAGAGATTGAAAGAAGGTGTGATTACCTCACCCAATGAGAACTCCCATTGTGAACCACACAGGAAAATGGTGCAATTGGAAAGATGGAATTGAACCGCCTAGTAAATGTGGCTATTCACTAATCAACCCATCAAGGATTTATCCTTAGGAATATTATATTCCATAAGAATAAAAACAAAAACAAAAGAGATCCAATCTTAGGGACACTTCCGACCTTAAGGAATCATAATATATGTGTGTATTTGAAACTAGAGGGATCAAGAGATCCTAAAATATAAATCCATGCTTTAAGGATTAGTTACTAATCCAAAAAGGGAAAAGAGATATCTTGAAAAATATATGCATATTGAAAAGTGTGTGGGTGCAATAGGTGAGTAGAGCATATGCCCCCACATTAAATTCATTGCTGACACTTTAACAGGAGCAATGGCTTTAACAAAAACATAAACAACTCCACTAATTACGTTTCCACATCAAGTTGCCCCGAGATGAAGACAAATCAAGGGAAATATCATGAAAACATATAGAAAACATAGAAGGGATCTACCTACTATGGGGTCAGTATGATCATAAGATAATATATATGATATTATTACAAATGAATTGACATCATTCCCCAAAGAAAGTAGAACTACAATCACAAAGGAGGAAAGATCACATAAAATGTACGAAGGAGAATCTTTTCAGACCATGACATGGAGACCAAAAAGAATTAGTGCTACCATATCTTGAATCCAAGTAGATTACACAAGGAAACATTTATGAACAATAGCACATTTACAACATAACATTGAAAAATGCATAGAAGAATAGAGATACATCTAGAAGAATGGGAACAATAGTTTCGATTCCTTCATTACCTTGCACCAACTAAGTAACAAGGATCATATAAAAGAATATAACAACATTTAGCAAACACATTATGGGAGAATCATAGTACAATAGGCAAACACACAACAAAGCTACCATGAAAGACAAGCCGATCAAGCATTCCACCTACTTTCCCCATCTCGTTGTATATCATTTAGGGAAGGTGGGTAACTTGCAAGAGGGACTATATCTAACATAGTAGGAATGATAGCTAGTTCCAAACAAGGATCCTCTTGAGAATCAATATATTAGACACTAGGTGTAAGAGTTAATTTTGATGAAAGCATATTAGGTAAATCAATGTCAATGTCAATAGTCTCATATTCATCATTAACATTATCAGTATCATCAAGAGTATCTTTCTCATCCAAATTAATCAAAATAGGATCTAAGATACAAATAGAATCATCATAATCATGCATGTGAACATCATTATTAGTAACAACATCTTCTAACATATTATGCATAGGTTTATCCAAAGAAGTTAGAGATCTTTTAGCTTTAGCATCAACATGACACTTTTTATGATGTTCATTAGAAGATCAGTTTTGTTTTGATTTGTTTGATATAGGTTGAGAACTAGGAGGAACAATCATAGGATCCTTCACAAGTTCTTTAGGAAGATCGATAGGATTATCAACCATAAGAGAAAGAATCACAAGATCTTTGATAGGTTTGGTAGAAGGAACTTGATTAATAGAACTAGAGGTCATAGTTAAAGGAGGTATTGAAGGTGTACATAAAAGACCATGATTAAGATCCCTAGGAGGTGAACTTAATTCAAGAATTTTATGATGTTTATAAGCTTGATATGATCAAAAAATATTATTAGGTCGAGTAGGACATGAATTAGGTAATGAAGGCCAAAAGAAATCCAGAGCAGCGCAATCTCTAGGCCTAGAAGGTTGATATAAACTATGATTAATCATCTTCACTTATTCATCATGAATGAACTTAAGACACTTATGGATAGGTCAAGAAATAGCATGCATGGTAGTCAACCAAGGAAAACCTAGCTTAACTTGAAATTGATTAGAAGGAACAACAACAAAGGTAGTGTTCATAATCTTTCCACAAAGTTCAACCAGTATAGTAATAGAACCAAATGATGGATAAAGAAAACCATTGCAAGTTTGAATCCACACATCCAATGTATAATAGAAGTCACATTGTAAACTTTTCATAAAAAGATTTTCTTTAGTGATAACATTGACTAAGGGGGTAGGATCAACAAGACAACCATGAGTAGGTATCTGAGCAATCCTAGTAGCAATGTAAAGGGGACCGTCAGGAGCTTTAATAGTCTCACAGTCATCAAAGGTAATCAAAAGTTCCCAAGGTCTTTTATGCTTATATTTTTGTTGAGGTTTTGGTTGAGTTTTCATTTTAGGTTTAGGTTTTGGTCGAGGTTGAGATTGAACTTGAGGTTGAATCTGAGTTTGAAGTTGAGGTTGAGGGTGAGGTGGAGATATATACTGATCAACATGCTCCACTTTATTAACAACATGATTGAGATCATCCATCTTTGAGTCATACACAATTTCCATAGTAGATGGTTGAGCAATAGTATTAGTATCATGTGTAGGAAAAGGGTTCATATAGATTTGAAGGTTCTGATTAGGAGGAGAGACAAATTAATTCCCACTAGTATCTAGATTATCAATAGATAAAGCCTTAGAATCAGTTAGATCTTGAACCTTATGTTTTAAAGAATAACATCTCTCAGTATCATGACCATTCTAACAATGATATTGACAAAGAGCATTATGATCAAAAGATTTTGATGCAATCATAGTAGGTAAAAGAGGTTCAACAGGAGGTAAAGTAATCATATTAGTAGCTAACAACCTATTCATAATAGCATGTAAAGTTTTAGAAAGAGGAGTAAATGTACAATTTAATTGAAAAGTAGTGGATACAAAAGTGGCATTATGAGATGCAACAACAACTTGATCAGCAACTTCATTCGCTTGTTTGTTTATCTTGACATAGTTGTTGAATTTTTGAAATTTGTTTGGATAAGGAGCAAAATCACTCTTATCAACTAGAACAGGATCCATTGGAGTGTTGCTCTCAAATTGACTCACTTGTAATTGATAATGATGAAGCACTGTACAAAGTTTTTGAAAAGAGGTAAATTCAGTAAGTAGAATCTTATCTCTAATATCCTTTTGCAAATTTGAAATAAACATACATTGAATATCAATATCAGGAACATGATAGGAAATCTAAGCATGAAAATGCTTAAATCTACCAATAAATTCAGTCAATTTTTCTTTACCACTTTGTTTACAATGCATTAAATTAGTTAAAGACACTTGCGGACCAATATTATTTTGAAATTGTTGAATAAAGGCATTAGCAAGTTGTGGAAAGAACAATACCATTGTAAAGCTTTGTCATGGAAAGTTCTAGCAAATAGTTTGGCTAAAATCCTATGGTCATGAGCATAATCACTACAAAGGATTTGGAATGTTTTAACATGATGAACATGATCTCCTTTTCCATTATAATTCTCAAGATGAGGCATATCACCTTGCTGAGGAACAAGATTATGAATGATACCTTGGGATAAGGGACTTCCCATGTCACACGTAGGAATACTAAACTTGTTTTGGGTTAAGGAAGTGAGTTGTTGTTGTTGTAAGGATGATAGAGTTTGAGCCAAACTGATGATTGTTGAATCATTAGAGGAAATAGGAGTAGCAACATTAGACACACTAGGTAAAGTGTAAGAAGCTACAGGAATAGAAGACACAACTGGAGGAACACTAGGAACTATAGTTGGAAGTGGATTGGAATAATTGAAAGGATCATTATGATATGAAGGTTGTGATGTAGGAAGGGACACATAAGGAACACTCCTAGGAATAGAGGGAATCATCACCATCACCAAAGGAGGAGTATATATAGGAATACTAGGTAGAGGATTAGAAGGAGGTTCAACACTAGTGATAGGAGGAATCAACCCTAAATCTTGAGCTTCTTGAGCTAAAGGTTTAACATTTGAATGCACAAGATGAGTAATACCACGCAAGAGGTTAACACCCTGATCACTATCATGGAGAACTTTCTTAAGAGCCTCTATAGATTGAATGGAATTTTGATTATGGTTTTCTTGAAGAAGCCAATTACCCATTTTATCAAGTTCAGTGGAAATTTTTTGGACTTGGTCATGAGGAACTCTTAAAGCATCATCCTCATCATGAGATGAGTGAGAAGAGTTTTTCTCCATAGGAGGATTGGAATCATGAAGAATCAAGTTATCATTCAGGATCCTAAGGAAAGGAGAGGAAGATTCAGGATCAAAGGCATCCATGAGTCTATGACTTCTTCTAACTAGAATATTATAAGTAGGACTAGTGGTAGTAAAGCTCATAAACCAATGTAATGCAAATGAACTAAACTAAAGACACATAAAGCATGAATATGAAATCTAATTAACATGCAAGATCTAACACAAAGGAAAAATCTAATACTAACAAGATAAAAAGGATAGCATAGTAAGGCATCCAATTCCAAAATAAGAATAGAGAGGAATCTAACACCAAAACAAAAAGAGAGTAAACTAGATGGGTTCACCAAAATGAATAGAGGTAAAATGGATTCACCACTATTTAGATGTAAAGGGGGAAATATGATATCTATTCTCAAAACCCAAATTCCCCAAAGAACAGATCCAATTTTATCAACCACAAGGTTAATACACAATTGAATCAATATGGAAGAGAGAGAGTAAATCTAATATTTCCCTACGGAGGAGGATTATGTTTGGAAATCTAAAATAATTGAAATACAAATACTAACTTCAAATTAGGATAGATCTAGAAAATGTTGAATTTTGATGTCTGTGTACACTTTCAGGAAAATCTGAAACCTATCCTAGACTGGAAATGCCGAGATAGAGAAAACCCAAAAATCTTTCTCCAAGATGGCTTAGCTCAGGTTTGACCCTCATAAAAGGTCAAATACTACATTCTTTATTTGAAGTCTGATTCAAATTCTATTCACAGATCTCAGAAGTTTGCCGAAAAGGGTATCCAAATTTTCTCTTTGATCTAAAATTTTGCACTTGTACCTGTAAGAAAATGGGGGTTTTTGTTGTATGGGGGGTTTGCCTTGGTCAAACCCCAATTTAGGAATTAACCTTGAAATTGAATTGAAATGTAGTATGCATAAACAAAGTAATTGAAACAAATCACCTTGCTTATGTTGAAGTCCTTGTAGAGGATTTGAATCCTCAAATCCACAAGTAGGAATGCTTCAATGGATGTAAGATGTTTCAAATCAATGGTATTTGATCTTCAACACCAATCTTGATTTGATCTTTGCATATGAGAAGGCTTGAATGAATGTGGAAGGATGGATCATCAAAGGGGGCTCCAAAGAGATTGAATCCTTCAATAGCTAACAATGGATCTCCTTGATGGATGAATGCTTGAACACTTGAATGCTTGAATTCACTTGAGAGCTCTAGATGCTTGATTGCCAAACTTGATGACGAAAATGAGAGAGGAAGGCCTCCTTTTATAGTGAACTAGGGCACAATCCTCTAGAGGGGCCACCTTGGAGAATTAAATCCCAATTAGGTCCTAACCTTTAGAAAATATACCTAGATTAAATGCAATTAAATGATTTACCATCCTGAAACCCGAAATGATTAACTCAGAGGCGGGAAACTAAATATCCTGAAGGCTAGAAGCCTGAAAATTCTAGAAATTGGAATTTGGAGAAAGGGGTCAAAATTGAGGTTGGACCTAACCTAGTTAGGTTTGACCTCTACCGTGACCTAGTCAGTTTCGACATCAAATCTATCCCTGGTCCTGGATTGGCTCATAACCGTGTCAGGAGGTCCCCGGGATGCCGAAAAACCTAAAATTGATGCCAGAATAGGATAGAATGTCAAGGACAAACATAAAATCCTATGATTACTATGATGAAGGCCAAGAGGATCTATTTTTAAATCCTACCTAGAAAATAGATCCATGAAGAGGGAAATTCAATAGAATCCTTAAGATCCTAACCCTAATTTCACCTAGAATGAAGAAATAAAGTGCAGGGAAGAAGTGGAAAGCGGGGAGAAAATCCAAATACATGCAAAGACCTGATCAAGGCACTTAAAATGACCCCAAAACACCTACTTGGAGGGCTAAATTCTCTTATCATGGAAGTGATTCCATTTTAAGATGATACACTTTCTTCTATGTGATAGTCAGAGGACCACTAGGGGTTCTAAACTCATTTTCTAAGTAGTATATTGTTTAATATCCAATCCCTGATAGATATAACTTTATCCTAATTTTCCATGTTAAGAAATTATCTTTTTTCATCTTTGACACCTCTCTCTTATACATCTTGTGATCTTTACCTTAAGTCCTGAAAGTAATCTTTCTCTAATACCAATTGTTAAATAACTGAGAGGGGGGGTGAATCAATTATGTCTAGTTATCCTACACTCCCAAATAATCCTAGATGTATAAAATAAATCTTTCAATTAATCTAAACAACTCGTTAAAACTTTGTCCATGCCTTTTTGTTCATTAACTGAATTCCAAGAAATTAACTAGTGTAAATACCAATCAAATCAATAATTATAATGTGTAAAGTAAAATAAAAAATCATCACATCCATACACATATAACACTTGATTTTTAATTTGGAAAACCTCTTAGGGGAAAAACCACCTAGGAGCAGTACCTGAAATAATTTCACTCTTCTAAAGTGAGCTTGGTAAAGAGCCAACCTTGTTAAAGGTTACAAAATACACTATAAGGTGTGACCTCATTAGAGGATTTATCACTAACAGTTCTTTGTGACAAAAAATTAACTATAGGTTCAACATCAAAATAATCAACGTTCATTGAATTTCATAATGAAATAAATAAATATTGTTAAGTCCCACTCGGTTAAGAGATTTATCTATAGAAATGGTTAGAATGCAATAGTAAATGATATGATTCAAATACAACTTCCTTTGGAGATTCTCAGATCTACGCTAAGCTCAAAATACCTCTGGCCATCATAATTACTTCAATTTCCTTGTATCCTCCAACTCTTTTCTTCTCAGTTAATTCTTTTCTCTGATGCTTGGTGTTGTCTGTAGAATTTCTCAATTCTCACTTGAATTCATAAAAGAATTATGTAATACAATCAAATCACTAACATACTTTCATAGACTCATCAATAAGTTACCCAATGAATACCATATCCATATCTTTCTCATACATCTCATCTTCATGTTAATATCTCATGCCTTCACCATTGTACCTTCTTCAGATGTTTGTAACTATCATGATAAGTACAGTAAAAACTAGTTGACATCAATGACAATATAATAGCTTATTTAATGTGTCACATATATCTTTGTAGTATAACAATATCTTCCTTTCAAGTATTAAATTAGTTTTTGTATAACACATTGATCTGTATCTGGTTTGATTTGTGTAAGGGGATTAATCATCCTTACTTAATTTACGACAAGTAACCATAGGATTCCCTATCAGTTTAGAATCTTCCATACCCCATTTCTTCAACAATTCTCTGACATACTTAGACTATGCAATGAAAATTCTGTTATCTAACTATGTAATTTACAATCCAAGAAATAATTTAATCTCACCTATCATAGACATCTCAAATTATTTTTGGATTTCTATAAGAAAAATAAAATAAATGCAAAAGAGCTAAAGGAAAGAATCCAAGTGAGTGATTAACAAGAAGATTTTTACCATAAACACAATGAAAGAGAGATTTCTTGAAGATCTATCACCAAAACCATCAATATGCTCGAAGATCAACACAAAGAGACAAGGATTTTTAAAGGGGAAAACAGACTAAACCCCTTGTAAATATAAATATAAATGAGGCAAAAATCCTAGAGAAAGAGAATGTGAGAAAGGAGCTCATTACAACAATGAGAGAGAAATAAGTAAGAAAATTCCTTATTAAGTGTGTGTAGAAGCGTCTCTTAAAAAGAGATGAGTGATGCAGTTAGAATGTAACTCCCATTTTCTATTAATGCCAAATTCACATTAAGTGTTTTCCAAGTGTGAGAATCCTCTTAAGGGGAAAAGGCTAATTTCCTTAATAAAGGAAATAAAAGAAATGAGTTTTCCTCCCACTTGAACTAGAGGAAAAATTACAATTTAGGATACCTTGTATTATCCATATTTAAATAATAAACCAAGGAAAGATTATAAATTATAACACCCACTTTAATATTTACTTGGGGAAATTAGATGAAGAGGTATCAAACCCAAATGTTTACAATTATTTTCAGATTTATATTTAGAAAGAGTCTTTGATAAGATATCGATAGATGGATCATTTATCTTGCAATAGATGATGGATTCTTTCATCTCTTCAAATTTATCTTTTATGAAATGATTGTGGAGTGATATATGCTTGGATCTTGAATGGTACATAGGACTGTTTGCTAAGGAAGTAGCACTTTGATTATTACAATACATAGGTGTAGGTTGTTTTCTAGGAGGGCCCAAATCTTCAAGCAATCTTTGATTCCCATGAGATTATTTAGATACATGAGTACACTCTTCATATTTAGATAGAGATAGAGATTGATCATATTTACTTCTCCAAGAAATAGAACATGAATCTCCAGTAAGGAAATAACCACTAGTAGATCTCCCATCATTATGATCTCTTCCTAGATTTGAATCAATAAAACCTTGTAAAGTAAAATTATTTTAAGAATCATAAAATAAATTAGTCGCATAATCAGTGATACAATCATCTGTGTCATAAAATATATTTGTAATGGATTCATTGTTATATGAAAAATCAAGAGGAGAAGAGCTATTATAATCATCATCGTTATCGTAATTATTGTCATCATTAACATAGTCATTATTATTGTCCTCCACAAAAAACCATAGGATTAGCAGTATATTCAAAATCTTAAACTTTGGATAGATCATGAAGTTCATCTGGAAAAATATACACATCTCTACTAGAGTAGTGAAAAGGAGGCAAAATATCATTAAGAAAGGTAGAAATAATGTCCTCTTATTGTTTTAAAATATCATGAAAAGTGGAATAAGAAGAATCATCAAGCGTGAATGCATTATAAGAAGATTAAATGTTATCCCTTTGTATTAATTTTGTTTCATTAGGAAGATAGTAATCTAGAGGGTTATCCAAAGAATAGATATCGTCATATGATTCATCCCAAATAGGAGAATTATGCAAAAGAAGATTCTTATCATAGTGAGTGTTAAACATCACATAATGAGCAACAAAAGCTTGACGAGAGTTGTGAGTTTGATTGTTAGGAGTAAAAGGATTATTATAATTTTGTTTCTTAAAATAAGTGTTGGACACATGACCATCTTTCCCACCATAAGTAAAATGAGGTTGATTATTAGGACGATTATGATTATTATGATAACTATTATTATGACTATTTATATGCTTAGAATTATTATTATAACATTGAGAATTATGATTATTAGAATGACCATTATTATTTGATCTATAATTTTTATTAGAATTATGATAATTGTTATCTGATCTAGATAGGAAAGCACATTAGTTAGTTTTAAGTGTGCCAAATTGAATTAACTTAGCTTCTTCTTGATGTAATAGAATTGGAAAGATAGCATAATTTAATTAAGCTGCTAAGGTAGGAATAACTAAATGAGAATGAATATTGGTAATAAATTTTTGGAATTGTCTAGGAAGGCATTTTTTCAAAACAATATGAATTAAATGAATATCAGTTAAATTTACTCCTAAACTAGTTAATGAACTTCAAATAGAATCAAAATTAAGTAAATATTCATCCATAAATTTGAAATCAATATACTTGAGATCCTCTAATTGATCTTGGAGTTGAATATTCCTAGATTCATTTGCACTATTGAAGGTGTTTTTGATAATATCCCAAGCTGCATGGACGTGAGTCCAATGAGTAATTCAAAAATAAAATTTTGGACTTATTGAAATGTTGATTAGGGTTCCTAAAGCCTCATCATTTTTAGTATTCCAATCATCAATATCAGTCTGAGGAGAAGTAGCCATAAGAGAAGCACTATCAAGAATATGTTTGAAACAAAAAATAAATGTAATATGCTTCTTCCAATCATGGCAATTAGAACTTGTCAATTTGCTTTCTGGAATTAATGTCGACATAGTGATTCAAAATAAACTTGAATACAATAAAGAATATGTACAACTGAATCTAAAAGTTGAATTTAACATAAATGTCACTTGAAAATATGCAAGAAAATTAAAAATTAAAAATTATTTAATTTTTTTGTTTTAATGAGAAAATAAATTTTTATTGCATCTAATTATCAAAATGGCAATTGAAATAAATTTATATTGATTAAATAGATATGGAGTTAAAATGAGTTTAAAAAATATGAAGTAGAAATTATGTTTTAACGATTAAACTTTTTTATGATAAATAAATTTTGAAAAGTTTTTGTTAAAAAATTAAACGAATCTAATGATTAAAACTATAAGAAACCTGCATACACCAGAAAAATGTTATAATAACCCACAATGTTATAAAAAAAGAGACTAAGAATAAGAAAAAATGTTATATTATGAATGAAATAATGATCATGAACTGTTGTGCAATGATGGAGAAGAAACTGAAGAAGTTATGAATGGTATAGTGTTGGCAAGTTGTCTATATAGAAGTCTATGACTAGATATAGTGTTTTCATTATGGCAACAAAGTCATATAGCAGTTTGTAGTCAGTGTACCAAGTGTAAAGATCAAAAATTAGTTAAGTGTTGAAGACTAGACAACATACAAAGTTCTTGCAGCTCAGAGCACCTACGCCCATGTGTACAAATGAATTATGGTATGCACCCTGGAAGTTAAGGTTGTTAGACTATACTTATACTTAGTCTAAGAGCACATAAGTAGATATGCAAAGATGTGAAAGTTACAATTAGTTGAAGTTGCACAGCCAGTGTGTGCCTGCAGAGAACATAGCATAGAGCCGACAATGACTATTTTGGTTTGCGATTGTAAATTAATGTTGTAGAGGCTATGCACCCATTGTATTTAGGTTTCCAACATATTTATATGTATAATTGTAAGAACTCTTAATCCAATTCATTTGGAAGTGTTATTTGTAATTAGTTATAGGGCCAACCTAATTGTATAATTGGTATAAGCGCATAAATATAAGGTGCACCCATTGTATTCAGTATGGAAGTGGAAATAGAATTGTGAAAAGTAGAGTAGAGGTATGTGAAGAGAGAATATGATGTATTAGAGGTTTGCTAGAGATCAAAGCATCAGCACACCAAAGGAATTGATCTGACAAGCAGTGTCACAACAACAGTTCACCTGCAGATATAGTGTGTATCTAATCTCAGAAGGTTGTAGCCTTCATCATTTGAGCAGTGAGCTCTAGGATAGTGATTCCACTCCCCTAACAGGGATCATTGTAAAAGAATCCTAACAGGGTCCTACCCTTAACCAGGTCTACTATACTAAAAGTATTGTTAAGCTACTCCTAACAGGGTAAAGGATCTTATAACAAGGATCACAAAACACTAGTGCAGAATATTAGTGGGTATCAAGTCCCACCGAGGTTTTTACCTATTTGGGTTTCCCTGTAACCATATTAGTGTCATGTGTTGATTTCATGTTTCATGTTTATGTGAATTTTTAATTTAGTACTTAAGCATTTATAATTTAGTATTCAGATTAAAGTGAAAAGTTAAATTATAGTGAACACTAATTCACCCCCCCCCCCCCCAGTGTTCCCATTCCTAACAATTGGTATCAAAGCTCTGGTCCTCAGAAAAGAAGTTTAACCACTGGAGGAGATCATGGACAAAGAAGATTTGAAGAAGAATCTTGAAGCAGCTCTTGAAGACCTGGACAACTCAGAAAGAGAAATTGAAAAACTAAAAGAAAAAGTCAGTGATGCTCAATTAGTTATCAAGAGACTAAGAAAAGATTTGAAGGGACACTCTAACAATGATCTTGAAGAAAAAGTCAAGAAGTTGAATGAAGAAAATGCATCCTTAGTGATTTACCTTGAAGAACTTGATGACAAACTGATGAACAATCAAGATGTCTACAATGAACAAGTAAAGGAGAACCTTCAACTCAATCAAGAGTTAAGGGAAGCAAATTTGGAAATCTTGGATCTAAAGAATTGCAAAGCAAGATTGGAGTCTAAATTGAAAGATGCAAAGAACCACATTGAAAAATTACACACTAGTGTTGAATTGGTAGAATCACAGTTGTATGTAAGAAGAATCAAAGGAGACACAAGCTGTATCAGATACAATGAAGCACAAAATTAGATTGACAGTATATGAACAAGAAAGGATTCAAAAAAGAACTCTACTGATGATAAGAAGACTGAAGATCAAACCAAAGACAATGGTGGTCCTCCTAGGAATGAGTGCAAGCCTATAGAATGCACCTATTTTGCATGTAACAAGCATGGACACATTGCAAGGAACTGTACAGAGGTAAAGCCTTTTAATTGTTATTGTTATACATGTAATAGATTTGGTCATAGAGCAATAAATTGCAAGACTAGTAAGAAGAACAAGATTCAACAAGATCAAAGAAATCAGAATCAAACAAATATTAGAAGTTCTCATAATGTTACATGTCAAATATGTAACTATAATGGTCATATAGAAAAATAATGTATAATGGTGACTCATGTCAATGCACCAAGAAATAATAGACCTCCAGTGATTTTTCACACTTGTAACAAGGCTGGACATATCTCAAAGTTTTGTAGATCCAGGACACAAGGTCAGGAAAGTCCTAAAAAGGCCAAAGAACCAGTTTTGGATCTTGAAGTAGAAGTCAAGTTTGTGAAGGCATCAGAAGATGCGAGCATGATTTGGTCAGATGGAAAGAAAGAAAATGTTGATGGTGATGTATTGGATGCATCCCTAGTGGATGCACCCTCTACATCTGCATGAATGGCCCTCAGGGTCATAAGGGGAGCTAATTTAGCTCTAGACCCCTACGTGGCTAGTATAATCATCCTCAGAGTATGTGCCTTTGGACTTAAGCTATTGGAGTGTATTGGAACCTTTTTGCAAGAGTGGACATGATGATTGTTAGCGGAACTCAAGTTTGAAATTTTAAAGTGACAACTTAGTTTATGCGAGTTGCATTAATGGAAAATATCTTACTTTAAGTACACAGAAAGTTGTTTTTTTACTCATTGCATTCATACTCAGAGTGATTGGAGAGCAGATTGAGCCTTGGAAGTTCTTTTGAAGAGTTGGAGATTAATTTATCAATGATTGCAGTGCATTTGATAGGTTGCAAGAAACCCTAACTCGTTGCACCGGTCTAGAAGCTGTCAGAACATCTTAGAGATCTTTTGGAAAGAGAATATCAAGTAAGTCATGGCCACTCCTATTGTTTTTGATGTTGCTGAGAAGAAGAGGTATGTTTTCAAAAGACACCAATTTAAATCAACCCTAGATGATTTAGAGGGAGCATTTTCCCGCATGCCAATGGGCGTCATGCATGTAGAAGACATAAGGGCTTACATTCATTGTAAGAAGGAACCTATTGGACTGGATAGATTGAGAGTGCACATGGACACAATGATGAAACTAGATAAAATGTTCATGGATGAATAGATCAAATGGAATGATCACCCTATTGTTGAATATGCCATGACATATGAGTTCTATGAGGAAGAATAGATAAAGATATTGTCAAGAAGAATCCATGATGGTTTGTTTTGGATTGGAGATGTACTAGTAAGAATCATAGGAGACTTGATTCATGAGATGACAAGCCTCTCTAAGATAGGTGTCATCCTTCCTATGGGTAAGGATGTTAGGAAAATGGTGGAGCAAGTGTGTAAATCTAGAAGTGATAAGCGCGGCATGACCATTGAGCCTACAGAGCAACCAGACATCAAGTTGATATCAATGATATTGGGTTATAGATTTCATCATACCAATAGGGTGAATAGTGTGTTTGTGGGCACTATTCTAGCAGCTATCCATCTTGTGCAAGAAGATGGAGAGTTCAACTTGTGTGAGATCTTGTGCACATAGTTGATAGACAATATCAAAGCTATCAAATATGACAAGACTAAGGTATTCAGGTTTGGGTCTCTAATCATCTATATGTACCTTCATATAGTTGGTAAAGTGTTAGACTTGTATCTAGACAAGTCCATTCCTACCATGCCACATCTATCAAAAAAAGCATGCACTAAAAGCACACTTAGAGATTTCATTACCTTGGAATTGAAGACCTTCAGAGAAAGGATGCAGATGAGGTATAGGATTCCTAAAAGTATTATGGAGAAGTATAAAGATTCAATATGCTTCATGGTGGAGATTGATACTACTTGTATGGAAGTTGTAGAACCTAGAACTAAGTGGATTCATCCACTTGGCTATGAGGTTGAAGAACAAGTTCTTGAAGCTTATGCACAGGTACTGCTATCAGCACCTAAGGATGAAAATGAACCTAGGTGGGGAACCTATGAAGAAAAGACTAGAGAACTTCATGCTAAGCTAAACAGTGTTGCAACAAAAAGAAAGGTTGCAAAGGTCACATCAGAGATTCTAAGGATTCATGGTGTATCACAAGAAGAACTTCATAAAACAAGGGATGAGAATATTTCTCTAGAATTGAAGAGTGCAATAGAAGAACAAGAAGATCCCAAGGTGAAAAAGATAAAAATTGAGAAAGATGACAGTCAGAAGGATAAAGAGGACAATACTCCTTCTACACCCAAAGATACTCCTCCGGAGTATAAGACTTTATTCAAGAGAAATAAAGAAGCTAGCACTAGTCATCCATCCTTGCAAGCATTAAGGAGCAGGAAAAACATTCAAGCACCTCCTATGGTAGGATTCAGGCCTAGCCTTAAAGTTTTGAGCTCTAGAATTATTGATGAGAGCAAAATTGATCAAGTAGGGAAACATTATGAATCATATAGTGAGATTGATAAGACAAAAATTCATGATATGATTATCAAACATATGATAAAGTTCAAGAAGACAGTTCTTGAGTTGAAAATAGAAATTCCAAATAATGTATGGGACATTTTAGAACATCTAAAGAGACAAGCTAATGAGGAAGATCAAAGAATAAGAGAAAAAGTATTAGAAGATACGTTTCCTGTATGTTCTAAAGAAGAAGTGAAACTAATATTGAATTTGGTGAAGCCACACCTAAGAACTAAAATGAGGACTCTTCACATCATGAATAAATATTATGAGTTGATTATGAAGGAAATAGAGAAGGCCTTTGAAAAGGTGTTATTAGAGCAAAAGATCAAACCACCCACTGTGCCCATCACTCATGTACCTATTAAGGAAGATAAAGTGGTAGAGCCCACTAATGTACCAATGGTAGGTCCTCAGGACTTAGCGCCCATGTCACAATCACCCAAAGATAGCACAATTATCATAGATAATGTGTAAATAGCCATGGTGGCTACTAATAAGGACTTGGACAAGTTTGAGGAAGCATTTTTCAGCACTAAGGAAGTAGAAATATTATGTAGCAATACCCATCCCACTCAGCAAGAAGAAGTAATCATAGAAAATATATCTGATGAGAAAGAAGAAGAAAAGAAAGAAGGAGTAGAGGTAGAAAAGAAAGATGAATCTTCTGTTGATTTGGTTAAGGTGAAGCAAGAGGTGATGGATAGCACTCCCATCACCCAATCCTTAGCATTGTTGTCAAGTTTCACACCTGACACTAGTAGTTTGGACTCCTGGAAGGAAGAAGACATGATTAAGTTCAGTATCCTAGCTATGGAGAAGGAGAAGGAGAAGCAAGTAATGAGGAATACTCTCTTGGTGGAATTAGTAAATGTTTTGAACAATTTGCTGCCAGAGGACAAAAAGATGGTAAATGTACATTCGGTTGATGATGTGACCACAATCATCTCACAATTCAAAGAAAAATTTTCAAGCATAGAAAAATCTGTAGCCTTAGTGGTAGAAGAGAAGTACTTGAAGAAGAGACTCAATGAATTGATGAGTAATTTTGCACTAGACTTGAACTCTCTTAAGTCTAGTCAGGCATCATAAAAAGAGTTTGCAGATCAAGGAAGGAAAATCATTGCAAAATCCATGGATCAGGATAAGTTCATTGATGCCCATCTTAAGAAGATCAAAGATGCAAAGGCAATGATTGAGAAGGTGAAGAGTTCAGTGTTAGACACCTCCATTGATGTAAATATGTGTAAAAATGTCTATCAAGGTTAGTTGGACATAATTGAGAAGGCAGAGAAAGAAATGGAGAAGATAAGGTCTAGACAGACTCAGTTGAGGAACGCTATTGCACGCTCACTAGACATTCCCAGTCAGAACATAAAGGAGATTGATGCAACCATGATAACCTATGATCAAGGTCCGAGCATAGAATAGGAGAAGATGGAGAAGCTTCAATATGCATTATGTGTCCATCTACAGATAGTCAATTCTCTAATAACCTTTTGGAAGAAGGAGATCCAGAAACTCAAGATTGCATATGTGGATGTTTTCCCTCAGTAAGTGTATGTAGATAAAGTTTTTTTGATGCACCTTTGTCATTAATGTCAAAGGGGTAGTTTTTTTCCATAGGATAAAAAGATGGTAAATGTACATTCAGTTGATGATGTGAGCACAATTCAAAGAAAAATTTTCAAGCCTAGAAAAATTTGCAGCCTTAGTGGCAGAAGAGAAGTACTTGAAGAAGAGACTCAATGAATTGATGAGTAATTTTGTACTAGACTTGAACTCTCTTAAGTCTGGTCAGGCATCATAAAAAGAGTTTGCAGATCAAGGATTAGGATAAGTTCACTGATGCCCATCTTAAGAAGATCAAAGATACAGAGGTAATGATTGAGAAGGTGAAGAGTTTAGTGTTAGACACCTCCACTAATGTAAATATGTGTAAAAATTTTGATCAAGGTCAGTTGGACATAATTGAGAAGGCAAAGAAAGAAATGGAGAAGATAAGGTCTAGACAAACTCAGTTGAGGAACGCTCTTGCGTCCTCACTAGACATTCTTAGTTAGAACATAAAGGAGATTGATACGACCATGATAACCTATGATCAAGGTCCAAACATAGAATTGGAGAAGATGGAGAAGCTTCAATATGCATTATGTGCCCATCTACATATAGTCAATTCTCTGATAACCTTTTGGAAGAACGAGATCCAGAAACTCGAGACTGCATATCCAGATGTTTTCCCTCAGTAAGTGTATGTAGATAAAGTTTTTTTGATGCACATTTTTCATTACTGTCAAAGGGGGATTTGTATAGAATATGGAGTACATATATATATATATATATATATAGGGAGATATAAGAGTTTGTATAAAATGTATAGAAGACAAAAGTTTTTGTGTAAAGGATCAGTTAGAGACTTGGCCATATTCCTTTGTTGCCATCAATGAAAAAGGGGGAGATTATTAGAAAGTTGTCTATACTGAAGTATATGAATAGATATAGTGTTTTCATTATGGAAACAAAGTCATATAGCAGTTGGGAGTTAGCGCACCAAGTGTAAAGATCAGAAATTAGTTAAGTGTTGAAGACTGGACATCATATAGAGTTCCTATAGCTTAGAGCACTTGCACCCATGCATACTTATGCTTATTCTAAGAGCACACAAGTGATATGAAAAGATGTGAAAGTTACAATCAGTTGACATTACAGAGCTAGTTTGTGCCAGCAGAGAACAGAGCATAGAGCCGATAGTGACTATTTTGGTTTGCGATTGTAAATTAATGTTGTAGAGGCTATGTGCCCATTGTATTTAGGTTGCTAAAATATGTATGTGTATAATTGTAAGAATGCTTAATCCAATTCATTTGGAAGCATTATTTTTAATTAGTTATAGGGCCAACCTAATTGTATAATTGGTATAAGTGCATAAATATAAGGTGCACCCATTGTATTTGGTATGGAAGTGGAAATAGAATTGTGAGAAGTAGAGCAGAGGTATGCGAAAAGAGCATATGATGTATTAGAGGTTTTCTAGAGATCAAAGCATCAGTGAACCAAAGGAACTGATTTGACAAGTAGTGTCATAGCAACAGTTCACTTGCAGATATAGTGTGTATCTGATCTCAAAAGGTTGTAGCCTTCATCATTTGAGCAGTGAGTTCTAGGATAGTGAGTCCACTCCTCTAACAGGGATCATTTTAAAAGACTCCTAATAGGGTCTGACCCTTAACCAGGTCTATTGTACTAAAAGCATTGTAAAGCTACTCCTAACAGGGTAAAGGATCTTCTAACAAGGATCGCAAAACACTAGTGTAGAATATTAGTGGGTATCAAGTCCCACTGGGGTTTTTACCTATTTGGGTTTCTCGGTAACCATATTGGTGTCATGTGTTGATTTCATGTTTCATGTTTATGTGAATGTTTAATTCATTACTTAAGAATTTATAATTCAGTATTCAGATTAAAGTGAAAAGTTAAATTACAGTGAACACTGATTCACCCCCCCTCTTAGTGTTCCCATTGCTAACATATAGTTGGTAGCACTATCATGGAGAAACTAATAAAAAACTACAAGGAAGAGTAGATAGGTTGAAGTTTGATCAAATAATACAAAAAAATAGAGAGTTGTGCTACCCAGGATTCCTATAGCTCATTGTGTATGAGAAGGTAGTGCAAGAGAGAGGACAAAGAGCTAGGTGAACCAAAAGAAAATTCCATAGTTGGCTGTGAAGATACCAACGAAAGTTGTAGGTGAAGCTACACAATTAAAAAACCCATTTCTTCGTGTAATAGACAAGAGAAAGAGAAAAAGGAGTGAAATAACACAACCAAGTAAGATAAGGCTATGCGTAGGGTAGGAGAAAGAAACAAAAAAATAAATGTGGGAGAAAGATAAAGCTTCCTACATAAATAGGGAAGCAAGGATACAGAAGGAGATAAAGCTAGTTGCAAGGGAGATGCTGAGAAAACAACAAACAAAGGATTACAAAGAGATGAGAAAGATAAAAATCAAGGATATATAAATATAAAAATATAAATAAACAAGAGTGGAAACAACAAATTTAAATAGTAGTTTATTATAAACAAGGTTGCATGGTCAATAATAGAGATAAATATAAATAGAGATATTCAATAAACAAATCAAGATATAAATAAAGATATACAATATAAAGAGATATATAATATAATAACAAAGATACATGTGAGAAAAAGTAAACCTGCATTCATAGAGGGATTAATAACGAAGATAAATGCTGATATAAAAGAGATTAATGTTAGGAACAAGAGAACAAAAAACAATAGTTATGAATCCTACATGCATAAATTTAAAAAAAAAAAGAACAAAAAGAAAAATCTTGTGGTCTCCTGATAGAGGGTGTAGTCAGATCTTAAAAAAATCTAAATGGACATTAATAGACTTAGATCTGGTGGTAAACCATCCATAACTAAATAAAAAAATGTTAGATTTAAAAAAAATGAAAAACCTACAACAAAAAGTTAATCAAAGGAGATATCCTTAGAATGGAACCTTCATGAAAACACTCAAACAAGGATTAGCTAGCTCTAATGCCATGTAAGAAAAATAGAATAAATGAAAAATAGCTTAAGGAAAGAATCTGAGTGTGAAAAAGGAAGAGTTTTACCATAAACACAATGAAAGAGAGATTGCTTCAAGATATATCACCAAAACCATCAAGATGCTCCAAGATCAACACATAGAGACAAGGATTTTGAAAGGGAAACACAAAGAAAACCCCTTAACAATATAAGATGAATGAGGCAAAAACCCAATAGATAGAGAATGTGAGAAAGAAGCTCATTACAACAATGAGAGAGCAAGAAGTGAGAAAATTCCTTATAAAGTATTTATAGAAGCATCTCTTAAATAGAGATGAGTAATGGAGTTAGATGTAACTCCCATATTCTATGAATTTCAGATTCACATTAACTGTGTGCCAAGTGTGAGAATCCTCTTAAGGAAGAAAAAGATAATTTCCTTAATAAAGGAAACAAAAAAAATGAGTTGTCCTCCCACTTGGACTAGAGGAAAAATTACAATTTAGGATACCTTGGCTTATCCATATTTAAATAATACACCAAGGAAAGATTATAAATTCTAACAATTTCATTAACAAAACCTCTACTTAATTTATCATTACTACCAAATATGATATCATCAAAAAAGACTTCAGTAATGAAGATATTATCATCAACTATTTTGAAATATAATTTACTATTAGTAGTACCTTTACTAAATCCAAACTTTGTCAAGTATATGTCCAATATGACATACTAGGCTCTAGGAGCATCCTTCAATTCATACAATGATTTCGTACAATTTAAAAACCATATCTCCTTGCTTAGTTAGTGGAAACCCATTCAGATTCTCAATGTAAACATCTTCCTCTAACTTACCATTCAAGAATGCAAACTTAACATACATCTGATATACTTTGAATTTTCTATAAGTTGCATATGCAAGAAGTAATATAGTCACTTCAAGTCTAGCTATAGTGGAAAAGGTAACTTTCAAATAAACACCTTCCAATCTAGGAATACCCTTATCATACCAGTCTAGGTTTGTTTTGAATCATCTTATTATCTTCATTCAACTTGTTTCTCAATTGTTAGAATAACTGAGAGGGGGGGTGAATCAGTTATCCACAGTCCCAATCATAAAATGTATATCCAAAAACAATTTACTAAAACTTCTGCAACTCAGTAACATAAAAAAGTATTATGTCTGTGCTTTTATCAATTACTAGTTAATAACATATAGTGATTACCAATCAAATACAATATGAAACATGTGAAGTATGAAAAAAAACAATCATCACAGTCAACACATAACACAAGAGATTTAATGTGGAAACCCTGTAAAGGGAAAAACCACCTGGGACTGGTAACCCAAAAATTGTTCACTCTTCTGCAGTGAGGTCGGTGAAGACCCAACCTTGTTAATGGTTACAAACACACTGTGAGGTGTGACCTTGTTAGAATATTTTAGAGAAACCTTTATCGTCCAACCAGCATTCACTATGGGGTTGACATGATAACAAATGTACACTCTATGAATGACATTACAAGACTTTCTAGTCCACTCTGTTAAGAGATTTATCTATTTACAATGGTTAAAATGTAATAGTAGGTGATTTGATTACAACAGAACTTCAATTACATATTATCAGATCCATGGTATGCTCATTCAAATCCTTTGATCAATATATCAATTCAATTTCAATCAATATTCAGTAACTTTATGTCTCTCATTTATAGCTTTCTGACGCTCAGTAATCTCTGCAGTTTGGTTCTCCCTAACCAATCTGATCAAGCATGCATCAAGCTTGTTCATGTGATATCTCTGCAGTCTCCTTATTCCAGCATAAGTTTCATAATGAAACCTTAGTCTCTTAAATAGACAAGTAAACCGTTTTAATTCCATCCATTAGATTTGTTCGCTTAATCTCCTTTGTTGATTTTTTTTCTTAAACCTTTCTCCGCTAATGTGTTAGTAACACATTTTATTTCAATCCCTTAGATCTTCTTCAAATTATGTTTGTCATTGATCTCCATAACAAACAGTTTTTAATATAATTTAGAACAATAGAGAGGGGGGGTGAATCAGTTGTTCTTAGGTCCATATGTATAAAATAAACTTTAAAAATCTTCAACAAATCAAATCTAATAACCAATAGCTACTCAGTCATTACTGATTGCATAACATAAACATATAATAGTGCAGTCCACTTATACAATAGCATCTAACTTGTAGAACACATAAATGTTCAAACAAAAACATTCACATGAGTATCAACACCAGGATTTATAGTGGAAACCCAATTTGGAAAAAACCACTTTGTAACATGTTACTATTATGTTCACTCTTCTAAAGTGAGCTTTGTGAAAAGTCAACCCTATCAAAGCTTACAAACACACTGTTAGGTGTGACCCAGTTAAAGGATTTAAACCACTCTATTAAATGTGTGCCTTGTTATAGGACTTACATACACTCCATTAGCATGCAACCTTGTTCAAAGGATTTACTCCTATGACTGTTAGGTCAACCTCTGTTAAAAGGATTTTGATTTTTACAATGGTTAGAAAGTAGCAGTAGTATTGATCTAAAAATCATACAACTCACTTTGCAAATATCAGATCCAATTCTGTACACATATGTTGGCTTACTGACTATGAACCTTTACCATCTCCATCACTGATATGCTCAGAAATATCTTCAAAAAATCACAACACTTATCCTTCAACCTTCTTTGATTAGATAGTCAATAACATCAACAATAATTCTAGTATTCACCTCTCTACAACCTCTTGCATAGGTTTCCTTAATACTTCCTCTATTAGGTCAATACATCTTTTGCTGCTTAATCTCCTTTGTAGATCTTAGGGTTAAGTCAGATTCTTTGAATCCATCTCGCATTATGTTCTTCGACTATCCTTCTAGAAATATCTCAAATCTCTTAATAGATTTACAATAAAAAAATTTACAGTGCATTAAATGCTTTCATACAATCAATAAATAAAGTCAACACGTTTTACATAATCCAAGAATTCAACGATGTTGGCTAGAAATCTGAATTCTTTCTCAAATGCAAAATACTGACGCTCGGTCAATACTGTGTTCAACTTTCAGTGTTCACTAGAAATCTCAGTCACCACATAAACTATTTCCTCGGCTAACACTGCCTTCCTTGGCAATTAACTAGTGTTTGGTCAACACTGAATTTACTCGAGATATACTAGCTTGGTCGACACTAACAACACTTGGCTTAAACTAGATTTCTTCACTTTTGCTCGGTTAAGCCTACTAGTTTAGTCTTCATTCTTACTTAGATAAACAATACATTATCTTATCATTGTGCCACATAATTAAGTACTCATTGAAGTATCAAGATAACTCAACCTTTCCTTAGGTGCTATTGTTACCAACCTTGCCTTACCCCTTAGCAACAATCAAATAGTTATAGTACTTTCTTAAATAGCAATAGTCTTACCAATTAAGATTTGACATCAATGACAATATAACAATTGCTTCAATTGTAGTTTCCAACAATCTCCCTCTTTGGCATTGATGGAAACACCATATGAATATCACATGAATTACCAACCAATCCAAAACTTATCTCTCCAACAAAAATATTTATAATATCCTTAGCTTCATTTTGATACAGAATCAATTAGCCATTCTTGATGGTCCACTGAATTTCTCCCTCTGTCTTGATCTTCTCATTCTATGTATTCATCTATGATCATCTCCCTTTTTGAAAAAAATTCCAAAGTAGAAACAAAAACATACATCCTGCAGATGTAGATATCATCTTTTCATTTCAAAAACAATATTTCTCCCTCTGTCATCTTTGCTTATGACTGATTCTTGGCTTTGTTGTGCTTTTCACAACTCTAGGCTGCTCCTAAAGTGTGACCTTTCTCTGCATCAATTTGTTGGATATTCTATACAACACATTTGATGCAGTGCTCCTAGCTTGACTAGGCAGCCTTAGTTAGGGGAAGGATCCCTAACTAACTTCTTAGGTATTCATGAGCTTCTTTAGGTAAAGCCCTAGTGAATATGTCTACTAATTGTTCCTTTTTATTCACATATTCCATTCGGACCTCTTTATCTTGTACTAGTTCTCTCAAGTGATGATACTTGATGGCAATGTGTTTGGTCTTTGTGTGCATCATTGGATTCTTAGAGATGTTGATAGCACTTGTGTTGTCACAGAAAATGACAACTGGTTCATTAATTTCTTCTTTCATGCCTACCAACAATTGCTTTATCCATATCAAATTTGAATAGTTCACAGCTGTAGCCACATACTTAGCTTCAACAGTAGATTGGGAAATGCAATTCTATTTCTTTCTTGTCTAGGAAACTAATCTTTGTCTAAGAAAGAAAGCTCCACCATTAGTACTCTTTCTATCATCTACATTTCCTGCCCAATCAACATCTCTATACACTCTCAGTTCAAACTTGTCATGCTTCTTGTAGTACAATCCATAGTCAACAGTCCCCTTCAAATATCTCATGATTCTTTTAACTGCCATCATGTGAGTTTCCTTAGGATTGGTAAAGAATCTTGCCACAATCCCAATAGCTAATGCAATATATGGTCTGCTATGTACAACATACTATAGCTTTCTGATCATAGATCTATACAAAGTCTGGTTAACTTCTACAACATCATCATTTTTAGACAACTTCTATCTAGTATCCATGGGAGTACTTACTGGCCTTGAATCTTCCATACCAAAGGTTTTCAGTATCTCATGAACATATTTAGACTGGGTGATGAAAATTCCTTTCTCCACCTGATATACTTGCAAACCAACAAAAATTTTGATCTCCCCAAACATACTCATTTCAAATTCAGTTTGCATTTCATTTGAAAATTTCTTACACAAGGCGTCTTGTCCACCAAATATAATATCATCTACAAAGATCTTAGCTAACAAGATTCCTTTACCTTCTTCATCTTTCATGTACATATTTCTTCTATCATTTTTCCTTGAGAATCCAATCTGTATTAGGTAGTTTTGCAATCTCTCATACCATGCTCTAGGAGCTTGCTTCAGTCCATATAGTGCTTTATTCAGTTTGCAAAACACGTGTCTTCTGTTTAGATCAACAAATCCTTCTCATTGTTCAATATACACTTCTTCTAATATACCATTTAAAAATGTAGATTTAATGTCCATTTGGTATACCTTAAAATCTTTATAGGTAGCATATGCAAGTAGAGTTCTTACTCCTTCCAATCTAGCTATAGGGGAAAATGTCTCCACATAATGTATTCCTTCTTCTTGTGCGTAGCCTTTGCATACCAGCCTAGCTCTGTCTCTTGTTATTTGACCATTCTCATTTAGTTTATTTCAAAATACCCAATTTGTCCCAATGATATTCTTATTTTCTAGTCTCAACACCAGAGTCCAAGTATCATTCTTCTCTATCTAGTCTATCTCTTCATTCATTGCTTCTGTCCAATCTTCATTTTCTAATGCCTCCTTTGTTGTCTTAGGCTCAAATTCACATAGTAAACATGTTGGATCTCTTGCCTTGCTTCTGGTCTAAATTCCAGTATCTTTATCTCCAATAATTTGTTTAGGTTTGTGATGTCTCCTTACATATTGTGCTAGAACAGGTTCTCCTCTCTTTTCATTTTTCTCATCAGGCTCACCATCAAGATTGTCAGATTCAACTTCTGAATGCTCAACAACCTCTTCTTGATACTTAGCAGCTTCTTCCTATTGCTTGACATGTTCTTCTTCTCTCTCAGCATTATTTTCTTGATGCTCGACATTTCTGAACCAAGACTCAGCATCAGGTGCAGGTCTATTACTTGCCTCTTCTTCCTCTATATACACAAAAGATCTGTAATCTTCTGGTTCTCTTTTACTATCAGCTTCATTTTTCTCTATATATTCATCAACTTTGACATTCACACTATGCACAATTTTTTTAGTGTTAGAGTTCAAACACTTATAAGCTTTACTTTTTGTGGAATAGCCTAGTAAAATACCCTCATCACTTTTAGCATCAAATTTTCCATTTCTACTATCCTTTAGTATGTAGCACTTACTTCCAGATATTCTAAAGTACTTTACATTCAGTGCATACCCATGCCATAATTAATAAGGTGTTAGATTTGTACCTTTTTTGTGTTAGGAATGAATGTAAAGTGTTTTGGCAGTCATTCTATAGCAGTTGTTGTTGCATTCATGACTTGGATTGTCATTGATGTCAACACAATGATATTCTAGATATTAGCAGGAAAGCAGGTACAATTTTATTTTGTGCACATGTTTTATTGTAGATTGGCTTTTGCACAGTTGATGGTATGTTCTTTGGTGTTTTATTAACCTATGGTTAACAGTGAAAAAATAAATTCATTCATTTGTAAGAGTTATGAGCATTTTGGTGAAGTGTTTAGACAATGTTTCTATGTAGCGATGTTCACAAATCGGAGGATATCTCTTAGTTGGGATGGAATCTAATTTTGTGCAGTTAATGAAATGTTGGAGACTCATTAATGATGACATGGTTCATAGCGCAAACTTTGAGGATATGTTTGGAGAAAGTTATAGTAACTGGAAGCTGACAGTTTTATGTGAATTCTGTGTGTAGCATATAGAATTTATTATTTTGTAATTGAGGACTGACTCATTTGTAATTATTTGAGTTTGGTATATAAGAAGGAATGTTTTCCTTATTTTAATGTGGACTATGAAGAGTGAGATGTGAATATATGCATGAAGTGAAGAAAAGAGCTAATTCAGTGATGAAGGAAGACTTGTGAGTACAGAGATCTAGAATCGTGATCTTGTGTAGCAGAGTGCAGTTTTGGCATAGTGTGAAGGAGGTAATATATTTCATATTATTCTATTGAATAATTCTAAGATCTTTTGGACAGTGGGTTCAAAGATCTTTCCTTGAAGCTGTTTGGGTAGTGGGTCCCTCTGTCTTCCATAAACTCTTGACCAGGTTAGAATCTTTTAACAGGGATTCAAAATATCCTAATAGGGATTTATATGTACTGAATGTATTTCATAAGACTCCTAATAGGGTCCATCCTCTAACAAGGAACTTTCATATTAGTGCATCATTTTGTGGGCATCATTCCCACTAGGGTTTACTCTTTTCAAGAGGTTCCCTAGTCAACATATCTTCTGTTATTGTGCAATTGTGTATGATTATCTTTCTATGGTTGATCAGTACATTGATTATATTATTTAAATCTGTTGAATGGATAAATTATCTGATAACTGATTCACCCCGCCCCCCTCTCAGTTATCTTGGGGATCTTTACTTTCTAACATTTTGATCTATACTTGGTTAAGAGTATAAATAGCTGTACTTACAACTTCTTTCAAATACTTTTGTGCAATATTCTTTTCAATCATTAATGTCCTTGCACAGTCCAATATAGATCTGTTCCTTCTCTCTACTATACCATTCTGTAGAGGAGTTTTATGTGCAGACATCTCTCTTTTGATCCCTCTATCATTGTAAAATAGATTAAATTCATTTGGTAAATTCACCACCTCAGTCAGATCTCAAACACTTCAGGTTCTTACTTGTCTCTTTTTCAACCTTAGCCACATACCACTTAAAAAATTGAAAAGCATCAAATTTTTCTTTTAAGAACATTACATGCATCATTCTGGTATAATCATCAACAAACAGGATAAAATATCTAGCACCACAATAGCTTTGTACACCCATTGGTCCACAAAGGTCAGTATGAACCAAATCTAAGATATTCTCAAAAGTAAAAGTTTTGCTCTTGAAACTAGACTTTGTCATCTTACCCAACTGACATTCTTTGCACATTACATTCTTAGGTTTATTCAATCTAGGTAGACCTCTCACTTTCTTTTTCTTACTAATTTCTACTAGATTATCAAAGTTAACATGACATAGCCACTTATGCCATAACCAAATATCATCAAGTTGTGCAATCATACATGTTTCTTCACATAGGTGTAGATAGAACAAATTACCTCTTGTTTTTTCTCCACTTCTAATCAGTTCACCAGTGGCATCAAATATTTTGGCCTTTTTGTGATGAAATTCCACTTGGTAGCCAGTGTTATTAAGCTATGGAACACTCGATAGATTATAGTTAAGATCGTCAACCCAATAAGCATTTTCACAAGTGATCTTATTAGTCATCTTAATCAATCCTTTGACTCTAATAGGACATGGTGCATCATTACCAAATTTCACACTCCTATCTTTATAATGATCTAAGGTATCAAAATTACTCTTATCTCTAGTCATATGATGTGAAAAACCACTTTCAATAATCCATTTATCATTTTTGTTCACATAAGATATCAATGCAGTTTTCTCATCTTCATCAGATTCATCTTTCATTGCAACATAGACAACCTCAATTTCAAAATCATCACTATTAGTGTCAGTCTCTTCTTTGGAAATGTAGCAGGATTTCTTACCTTTTCCTTTGTAGTCATTGTATCTTTGGTAACCTATGTCTTCTCTTTTGTCTTTATACTTGTTGTCTCTTTCTTCATCCTTATTATCCCTATTAGGACATCTAACAGCTATATGACCAACTTTATTATATGAAAAACATATAATAGGGAGTTTACCTTTGTAGCTTCCTTTTCCCCTTTTCAGTCTTCTAGCCATAAGAGCTTCTAGATCCTTAAGTTCTTCATTAGATGTTTCACTGTCACTTTCACTTTCACTTTCACTTATGCATCCTTCTTTTTCCTTCTTTTACTTACTCAGAACAATTTGTGATTTAAAAGTAGACTCAATATTACCAATAGTGAAGTTATCATAGTTAAAAAGTTCAAAAGTGGTAAGCTTACCAACCAAACTTTCCAAAGTAAGAGCATTAGTAGATTTACATCTAGATTCTTGAATTGTAGAAATTTTGATTGCATGGATAGGACATAGAGTTCTCAATACTTTTCCTATTACAGTTTCATCCTCAATAGTTATATTTGATCCTCTAATAGCATTTATAACTTCTTTTATTCTACCATAATATTTTGCAATATTCTCACCTTCTTGCATTCTCATTTCATCAAATTTACCTCTTAGGCTCTCAGATTTAGCTCTCAACACATTTATGTCACCGCCATAGATGTTTGCAAGGGTGTCCCACATTTTCTTTGCATTACTGCAGTCTTTGATGTCTTCAAATTCTAGATAACTTAGGGCACATGCAATCTCCAACATTGCTTGGTTGTGCTCTTATTTAGCTTTCATTTCCTCAGCAGTCAGAGGTGCAACAGGTGTGGCATAGTCATGCTTAATATAATACTTTTTAGAATCTCCAATACCAGCTAGATACAACTTCATCAAGCTTTTCCATGTAGGAAAGTTCTCCTTATTCAGCTTTGGTAACTCCTTATACATCTTGATCATTTGTTTCAAGTACTTTCAAACTTGTTCTCTGTAAGCACCAACAACTCTGATACCAATTGTTAATATGATTTAGAACAATAGAGAGGGGGGTGAATTTTTTGTTCTCAGGTCTAAATGTATAAAACAAACTTTAAAACTCTTCAACAAATCAGATCTAATAACCAACAGCTACTCGGTCATTATTGATTGCATAACATAAACATATAACAGTGCAGTCCACTTATCCAATAGCATCTAACTTGTAAAACACAAAAATGTTCAAACCAAAACATTCACACAAGTATCAACACCAGGATTTATAGTGGAAACCCAATTTGGGAGAAACCACTTTATAACATGTTACTATTATGTTCACTCTTCTAAAGTGAGCTTGGTGAAAGGCCAACCTTGTCAAAGGTTACAAACACACTGTTAGGTGTGACCCGGCTAAAGGATTTAAACCACTCTATTAAAAGTGCACCTTTTTATAGGAATTACATACACTTCATTAGAATGCAACCTTATTCGAAGGATTTATACCTATGACTATTAGGTCACCCTCTATTAAAAGGATTTTGACTGTTACAATGGTTAGAAAGTAGCAGTAGTATTGATCTGAAAAACATACAACTCACTTTGCAAATATTAGATCCAATTTCATACACATATGATGGCTTACTGACTGTGAACCTTTACCATCTCCATCACTAATCTGCTCAAAACTCTCTTCAAGCAATCACAACACTTCTCCTTTAGCCTTCTCTTTCTAGACAATCAATAACATCAACAATACTTCCAGCATTTACCTCTCTACAACCTCTTGCTTATGTTTCCTTAATACTTCCTCTATCGGGTCAATATATCTTTTTTCACTTAATCTCCTTCGTAGATCTTAGGGTTAGGTTAGATTCATTGAATCCATCCGGCATTATGTTCTTCAGCTATCCTTCTAGAAATATCTTGAATCTCTTAATAGATTTACAATAAAATGTTTTACATTACATTAAATGCTTTCATACAATCAATAAATAAAGTCAACACATTTTACATAATCCAATAATTCAACGATGTCAGCTAGAAATCTGAATTCTTCCTCAAATGCAAAATACTGAAGCTCGGTCAATACTGTGTTCAACTTCTCGGTCTTCACTAGAAAGCTCGGTCACCACATAAACTGTTTCCGTGGCTAACACTTCTTTCCTCGATAATTAATTGGTGTTCGGTCAATACTAAATTTACTTGGCATATACTAGCTCAGTCGACACTAACAACACTCAGCTTAAACTAGATTTCTTCACTTTTGCTCAGTTAAGCCTACAAGTTTAGTCTTCATTCTTACTTAGATAAACAATGCATTATCTTATCATTGTGCCACATAATCAAGTACTCATTAAATTATTAAGATAACTCAACCTTTCTTTAGGTTCTATTGTTACCAACCTTTCCTTACCCCTTAGCAACAATCAAATAGATATAGTACTTTCTTAAATAGCAACAGTCTTACCAGTTAATGTTTGACATTAATGACAATACAACAATTGCTTCAATTGCAGTTTCCAACAACATTATCTTCAACTCTGATCCCAAGGTAATTTCGAGTTCATCAACTTTTGTTAGCTAAACTAGTCATTTAGTTCTTTTCTCCTTCTTGGTTAAAAAAGAAATGCATCAATGACCACAAGCTCGGTTTGTACTGTGCTCGGTATACACTACACTGAGTTGGTGCATACTGAAATGATTCTTTAACCAACCACACTGCTTTGTGCATTTTTCTTTGTCCTTCATCATAGATGAATGCAACATAATCAAGTCAATAACATAAGGTCATAGACTCATTCATAAGTTACCCAATGTATTCATTATCATCATCTGTCATATTCATCTTGCTCATGTAGATATATTTGTTCTTCATCTCTTTTCTTCTTCTTTCTACTGATGTTTGGGTATAGTAACTTACAAGATAAGTATTGTCTAAACTAGTTGACATCAATGACAACATATTACTGATTTAATCATCTTACATATCTAATTAGCAACTCAATGATCTCAAATCACAGATCTTCAATTCATACAATTTATTCAAATCAATTGTAGTTCATCAATCTCTCCTTTTGGCATTCATGGCAACACAAGCAATATGAAATACACCATACACATACCAAACATGTATTCTACAACTCTGTCAACAAATGTTGTAACTTGGTACAAGCTCTCCCTAGCTTAATATGTTTAATCACTATGTTACATAAAAGCATTTACAAGTACAAACTAACTTCTGTAGATATGATCTTTTTAGCTCACAAGTTTTCTTCTGTTCTTAGTAACTGATCTTCAATACTCTCCCTTTGTCTTTGGCTTCATATTGAGATCTCTCTCCCTTTGATAGCAATGCCAAAGAGTAATAAAAACATATATCTCTGTAGTAGCCATGTAGCTCTCTGTTGTCTGGTGCATTCTTTGTATCTCGGTATATTGATGTGCAAATCTGTTCTGGTACTTCAACCTTTCACAACCTTTGACAAAAATCCAAAGTGTGAACTTTGCTGCATCAACATGTATGATCTTCTGATAAGATTAGGCTAATGCAACCTCTAGATCACCTTAGTGACCGGTAGATAGGGGACGGACCCCAAGTCTAGTCCTCAAGTATTCATATGTATCCTTCGGTAGAGGCTTTGTGAAAATATCAGCAAGTTGTTCTTTTGATGTAACAAATTCTAGCTTCACTTGCTTCTCCTATACTTGTTCCCTTAAGTAGTGATACTTAATAGATATGTGCTTTGTTTTAGAGTGCATCACTAGATTATTTAAAATATTAATTGCACTAGTGTTGTCACAATAAATAATCACCAGCTCAGTGATTACCTCATTCATACCTTACAACACTTGCTTGATATAAGCAATTTTTGAACAGTTAGTAGCAACAAAAACATACTCTGCTTCAGCTATAGACTGGGAAATGCAAGACTATTTCTTACTTGTCCATGTAACAATTCTTTCACCAAAGAAGAATGCTCCTCCGATAGTACTCTTTCTATAATCCACATTTCCAGCCCAATCAACATCGGTGTATACCTTAAGTTCAAACTTGCCTTTCTTAGGATACCATAGTCCATAATCTTTAGTTTTCTTTAGGTATCTTAAGATTCTCTTTGTAGCACCCATGTGTGACTCTCTAGGGTTTGCAAAAAATCTAGCAATTATTCCAATAGCATGTGCTATATCAGGTCTACTGTGAACTACATACATTAACTTACCAATCATGAATCAGTACAGTGTCTAGTTTACCTCAGTAGTTCCATCTTCTTTAGTTAGTTTACATCTAGTAGCCATCAGTGTTCCCATGGGTTTAGCATCTTCCATGCCAAATGTCTTCAATACTTCATTTATATATTTAGATTGTGTGATGAATATACCATCATTCTGTTGAATCACTTGTAAGCCTAGAAAGAACTTAATCTCTCCAAACATAGACATTTAAAATTCACTTCTCATTTCATCAAAAAATGACTTACAGATGTGATCTTGTCCTCCAAATATTATGTCATCCACAAATATCTCAGCACTTAAGATAGTATCAACAAAATTTCCTTTCATGTACAGATTACTATTCTCACTGGTTCTAACAAATCCAATACTCATAAAATAGTTATACAGCCTCTCATACCAGGCTCTCGATGCTTTCTTTAAACCATATAAATCTTTATGTAATCTACATACCATATCTTTGTTGTCTGGATCAATGAACCCTTCAGGTTGTTCTATGTAGACTTCTTCTTCATGTATTCCATTCAAAAAAGAAGATTTAACATCCATTTGGTAAAGTTTGAACTTCTTGTGTGAAACATATGCAAGTAACATTCTGACTCCTTCTAATCTAGTGACAGATGCAAAAGTTTCACCATAATGTATTCCTTCCTCCTGTGCATATCCCTTGCATACTTTTCTAGATTTGTTCCTTGTTACTTCTCCATTCTCATTAAGCTTGTTTCTGAATATCAACTTAGTACCGATAACATTCTTTTCCTTAGGTATGGGTACTAAAATTTAGGTTTTGTTCTTCCCTATCTATTCTATTTCCTCTTTCATTACATTAACCCATTCATCATTTTCTAATGCAACTTTTACATTCTTCGGTTCATATTCACAAACTAGACATGTACCTTGTCTTGCTTAACTTCTTGTTTGCATGCTAGCTTGTCTGTCTCTAATGATTTGTGTCTTAGGATGATGACTTATGACAAATATTTCCAGTATCTGATATCTTCTTTCTTGTTCATCCTGTGTAGGTTCATTTGCTTTCTTGGTAGGTGCTTCCTGCTTGTCAGTATCTCCTTCCTATTCATCAGTATTGTTTTCCTGCTGATCGGTTGTCACTATCTATAGAATCGGTAGGTACTCTAGTAGTTCAATGTAAGTGAATCTATCATCATCTTCTGGTTCCTTTGTGCTTTCCTTTGCATTATTATCATCAAACTCATCAACTTGAACATTAGTACTTTCAATCAATTTATTAGTTACTTTGTTAAGACACTTGTATGATTTACTTTTAGTGGATTATCCCAAAAATATCCCTTCATCACATTTTGAGTCAAACTTCCGATTCCTTTCATCTTTTAGAATAAAGCATTTACTTTAAAAAATTCTAAAATAACTTAGAGTGGGTTTGTGGCCAAACCATAACTCATAGGGTGTATTATTAGTGTCCTTATTTAGTTGTACTCGGTTCAAAACATAAATAGTTGTGCTAACTACTTCTCTCCAGTGTGTTTGAGCAACATTCTTTTATAACATTAGTGTCCTTGCACAATCAACAGTTGACCTATTTCTCCTTTCAGCTATTCCTTTTTGTTGAGGTGTCCTCGGTGTAGAGACCTATCTTTGAATACCATGCTCAGTGAAAAATTTAGTAAATTCATTAGAAATAAATTCACCACCTCTGTCAGATCTCAAACATTTCAATTCTTTACTAGTCTCTTTCTCAACTTTTTCTTTATATCATTTGAACATCTTAAATGCCTTTGATTTTTCCTACAAGAACATGACTATCATTAATCTAGTGTAATCATCAACAAAAAGAATGAAATATATGTCTCCATAGTAACTGTGAGTTCTCATAGGACCACATAGGTCGGTATGCACTAACTCAAGTAATTTCTTTGTTGAATAATCTTTTCTTTTGAAACTAGACTTTGTCATTTTACCTTTTTAACATTCATGAAAAATAACATGATCAGGCTTTGATAAGTTAGGCAGACCTCTAACCTGATTTTGTCATTTTACCTTTCTGAAATTCATGATACATAACATGATCAGGCTTTGATAAGTTAGGCAGACCTCTAACCTTTTTCTTTTTACTGATCTTAATCATGTTATCAAAATTCAGATGACATAACCTTTTATACCACAACCATGCATCTTCATCTTTCATCATTAAACAAGAAGATTGATCATTATCAAGATAAAACAAATTACCTCTCGATTGTGTTCTAGTTCCAACAAGTCTTTCACCATCATCAAATATCTTCACTTTCTTTCTCTCAAAAGTAACTCGGTGGCCTGAATTGTTCAGCTATGCCACACTTAGCAAATTATAGTTTAGTCCTTTTACCCAATAAGAATTGTCACATATAATTTTATCATTTATTGTCAAGGATCCTTTTCCTCTAACCATACAAGGTGCATCATTACCCATTCTCACAGATCCTCCATTGTATTCTTCAAGATGATCAAATTTTTCTGCATCACCAGTCATATGATGTGTACACCCACTATCTATGATCCATGTATCATTTTTATTAACCTTAGAAATAAGTGTTGTCTCTAGATAGCTTTCATCTTCCTTCAAGTCATCCTTCATTACAACAAATACTACCTCCACATCTTCATCAGTGTCAGTATCGGTGACATCTTTTGTAATGTAGCACACCTTCTTTCCTTTATTATTATTATCTTAGTTGTCTTTGTTGTAGTGTTGATAACTTTTGTTGCCTCTTCTCCCATAGCTTCCTTCACTAGATCGACCTTTATTTTTGTCATCATCTTTCCTATGTGGATATCTAGTAGCAATATGACCAACCTCTTTACAATTAAAGCATGGTAAAGGTAATTTAACTCTATATCTTCATTTACCTTTAGGTAACCTTTTGACCATAAGAGCTTCAAGTTCATCAAGCTCATCGTCAGTATTGCTATCACTATCATCATTCTTATTTCTGCTACCAGACTTAGCAATCTTCAGAGAAGACATAAAAGAAGATTCAACAGATGGTACAATACTATTATCAAAGTTGTTTAGTTCAAAGGTTGTAAGCTTACCAATCAGATTATCAAGAGTAAGGTTGTTACCAAATGTAGACCTAGTTTCATGAATTGCAAATATTCTGATTACATAAACTGACAATAAGGTTCAAAGAACTTTTCTTACCACTGTCTCTTCTTCAATAACACCATCAGATCCTCTGATAGCATCAACTACCTCTTTTACTTTGTTTGTGTACTGCACAATATTTTCGCCTTCCTTAATTTTCATATCCTTGAATCTTCCCCTTAAGCTTTCAGCCCTGGCTCTTTTAACATTCACATCGCCACTATAAACTTGAGCAATTTTATCCCACATCTGCTTAGCAGTAGTACAATCTTTTATATCTTCAAATTTGGTATTTGTACAGGCAGCAACAATCTCCATCATAGTAACATTATGCTCATGCATGTCTCTTAGTTGATCAAGGGTCAAGGGACCAATGGGCAGTGCAAGGTAGCCATTCTCCATTAGTGTGAGGGAAGAATTCCCAATTCCAGATACATGCAGCTTCATTCAACTTTTCCATATTGTGAAGTTATCCTTGTTTAGCTTTGGCACTTTCCTCTTATAAATTTTGAGATCATTGTGCTGAAGTCCTTAAAACTCTGTTCCAAGCAACCAACACTCTGATACCAATTGTTAGAATAATTCAGAGGGGGGGCGAATCAGTTATCCATAGTCCCAATCACAAAATGTATACCCAAAAACAATTTACTAAAACTTATGCAGCTCAGTAACATAAAATAATATTATGTATGTGCTTTTACTAATTACCAGTTAATAACATATATTGATTACCAATCAAATCCAATATGCAACATGTAAATTATGACAACAAACAATCATCACAGTCAACACATAACACAAGATATTTAACGTAGAAACCTTGTAAAGGGAAAAACCACCTAGGATCGACAACCCAAAAATTGTTCACTCTTCTAAAGTGAGGTCGGTGAAGACCCAATCCTGTTAAAGGTTACAAAAATACTATGAGGTGTGACCTTGTTAGAGGATTTTAGACCAACCGTTATTGTCTAACTAGCATTCATTATGGGGACGACAGGATAACAAATGTACACTCTATGAATGACATTACAAGACTTTCTAGTCCACTCTGTTAAGAGATTTATCTATTTACAATGGTTAAAATGTAATAGCAGGTGATCTAGTTATAAAAAAAATTCAATTGTAGATTATCAGATCTATGTTATTCTCATTCAAATCCTCTGATCAATATATCAATTCTATTTCAATCAATATTCAGTAACTTATTGTGTCTCGGTTATAGCTTTCTGACGCTTGATAATATCTACAGTTCAGTTCTCCTTAACCAAACTGATCAGGCATGCATGAAGCTTGTTCATGTGATATATCTATAGTCTCCTTCTTCTATCATAAGTTTCATAATGAAACCCTAGTCTCTTAAATAGACAAGTAAACTATTTTAATTCCATCCATCCAATTTTGCCGCTTAATCTCCTTTGTTGATTTTTTTGCTTAAACCTTCCTCAGCTGATGTGTCAATAACACATTTTATTTCAATCTCTTAGATCTTCTTCTAATTATGTTAGCCGTTGATCTTCGTAACAAACATTATCTTCAACTCTGATCACGAGGTACTTTCCAGCTCATCAACTTCTATCGAGTAAACTAGTCATTTAGTTCTTTTCTCCTACTCGGTTAACAAAGAAATGCAACGGTGAACACAAGCTCCATTTTTACTGTGCTCGATATACACTACATTGCATCGGTGTATACTGAAATGCTTCTTTAACTAACCACAGTGCTTTGTGCATTTTTCTCTATCCTTCATCATAGATGAAGGCAACATAATCAAGTCAATAACATAAGGTCATAGAATCACTCATAAGTTACCCAATGTATTCCTTATCCTCATCTATCATATCCATCTTCCTCATGTAGATATATTTTTTCTTCATCTCTTTTCTTCTTCTCTGTACAGA
>BSBK01000777.1:60000-292500 GCA_027943335.1 Chamaecyparis obtusa | reverse complement strand
GATACAATTCAGGGTAAGATACCTAATGATTTGTACAATAAACTTGTGAATAGGAAGAAGAGAGCATCAGAGGAAGACACATCTATTAGCAAAAATCTTGTAAGAAAGCTTTGTGTTGTAAAAGATGAAGCACACTTTAGTCTGATTATGAAAGCTTTAAGCACCCATTTGAGAACCAAGAAGAGAACCATTTAGATTATGGGAGGTAGATATGAAGAAGTTAATGTAGAAACAAAGAAAGCAATCATCAAGGTTATGTTAGAGAATGCTGAAGAGCCATCAGTTGCAACAGAGCAAGCAGGAGAAATAGAACAAGAGGACATTCCCTCTCCACCAGCCATAAACATTGAAGATGAAGTCATGAATGTAGAAGGAACTAAGATCACCTTGGAAACTGATGATAATGTATTCAATAATCTAGAAAACATTGTTGAGAATTTGTCTTTTGAAGAGGAGACTACCAAAGGAGAAGAGAAAATAGAGACCACAGTTGTAGAACCTAAAGTGACAAAAAAATGAGTACCTATTTCCACTAAAGAAGAAATCAGTCTTACTTCTGAGACTAGAAAGAAGAATCAGATTGGATCTATGATTGAGAATTTGGGAAAGGAAGTAGATGATGATGATCAAATGGAATTGATCACATCCTTGAACAAGATCATTGGAAAGAACAAGAAAGTAAATTTTTTTTAAGGATGCCTGAAGGAGCTTACTGAGAAGTTACAAAGTGTTGTAACTACACAAATTGTAGAAGCTGACCCTCTGGAGAAAGAAAAGAAAGTGATGAACACTTTTGACAATGAGTTCACAAATTTAACTGATATAGCAAAATTGAAAGCTCAACCGGCTTATGAGGCCAAAACACTTTTGAACATTAGCCAGAATATTAGGAATGATATTAACAATCTTGATATCCGTATAAAGGATTTGAGGAAGAATTTGGAAAGAGGAAAATCCTTGTACATCCAGTGTAAAAAATTTGAGACCTCGATAGCAGAAGGAGATCAGAAGATGAAGATGAAGGAAGTAGAAATTCAGAATGAAACTAACTTTCTTTCAAGCCCCAATGTGAAGGTATTTGATGTTGAGAAGAAAATTTGTAAGATATATGATGAAATCAGAATTTTGCAAGATGAAAAGGACATGAAAATGAAAAGATTCACTCTTTTAAGAGATCAAACTTCTATGAAGCAAAATATTATTGAAGGGAAATTGGAAGAATGTCTTTCAGCTAAGACATCTTTTCAAAAGTTTAGCTTTGAGAATCTCCAAGCATGTGAGATAGCATCTTATGGATTATCCGCACTACTAAGTGTGGCAGATTCTATTAAGAAATCATGGGAGAAGGAGTTAGAGTCTATAAAGATTGATTTTTTAGATTGTGTTGCAAGCCTATCGGCTTTGCAATATTGAGTTAAGGTATAATCTTTTTGAGAATATAGTTTTGTAACCCTCCTTAACTTTATTTTGTCATTGTTGTCAAAGGAGGAGAGATATATAGTAGAAAATTGATAAGAAAATGATAAGGATTGATACTCTTAGGGGTAGTACTATATTAGAGATAAGATTTTTTGGAGTTATAAGGATAGTATATATATTTTATACTATGGCCATAATTTTGAGATTTTGAAGTTGTAGACTTAGCCAATTTTCTCATATGTTGCCACCAATGACAAAGGGGGAGATTGTTGAAAATTTGACTGAGTTGGTTACATAGATGTCATTATAGAAACATATGATCCACATGAAGATCACACAGGTTAGAGAGCTAGTATGTCAGAGTGTAATACGAAATTGTCTAAGTATGAGACAGTGTGTTTTTACCAATGAACCTGATGAAATTTTTTGTTTGTGATGTTGATTGGAGTAAGTTTAGTGCTTGCACACTTGAAAATAGACTTTATGGTGACTATTGAAGACTCATCTCAGAGCGCAAGTTAGTATGACATGTACGGAAGAAGTTATGATAGTTTTACTAAAGACAGTGTCAAGCCGACAGGACAAAATATGAAGACATAATTGATAAAGAGTTAAGGGATTATTTTGTTTATCAAAATAATCACTTAATAATATAAATGGATGACATCCTAGATGTTAAACCTTGGATAAAGTTATTTTTTAATATGATATTCGACTGGAAAGTTATTAATCTTAATAACTTGTATAAATGTAATTGTAAATTGTAAGAAGGATATCATCAAGAAGTGATATGATGCAAGATATATGATGTATATGTAATAGAGATAGTGAAAGAGTAGTGAAGAGATATTGATGCAAGCAGTATAAGGTTATGTACCTTGACCTACTTTTGTAATCAGTGAATATTGTATATTACTTGTTTGGGCAGTCGGCTCATTTGGTAATCACATTTTGTATTGCCAACTCCTAACAGAGTTGAGGCTTCTAACAAGGCCTACAGTACCTTAATCAAGACTGAGACACTATATGCATGTAATAGACTCCTAATAGGGTCAACATCCTTAACAAGATACTTTTGATTAGTGGATCTTTGTGGGTACCATCCCCAACGGGGTTTTCCCTTGGCCAGGGTTTCTTCGAGAACAAATAATGTGTTATGAGTTCATTAGTTTTATTTCTATGCATGTTGTTTAGCTTCTTATGTTATGCATGTGTTAAGATAATCTGTTATATCCATAATTGAGAAAAAGTAAAAGTTTGTAGAATACTGATTCACCCCCCCTCTCAGTATTCCCTATTTCTAACATAATCATCATGGTTATAGATGGGTCTAGAATAGTTTTATATTCCTTTACTCTACACCACCATTATACTATGGAGTTTGTGGAGAAATATTCTTCCTCTTTATCCCATGTTCTTCACAAAAATAATATAACTCATTGGGTGTGAATTCTCCACCTCTGTCTAATATTAAGTACTTTAATCTCTATCCAATACTCTATCTCAAGAATCATCTTGAATATCTGAAACTTCTAAAAGTATTCTAATTTCTCTCTTAAAAATGTGACCCATATCATTCTTGAATAATCATCAATAAATAGTGTGAAGTGTCTATCTCCATAATAGCTTCTTGTCCTAGTAGGACTACACAATTTTGTATGCACCAAATCTACCAATCAATTTTAAGTGTGTGTCTTATTCTTAAAAGTAGATCTAGTTATCTTACCTAACTAACATTATTTGCACATATTTTTAGGATTCATCAGCTTAGGAAAATATCTTACAACATTAGTAGTGCTAACCTTCACTATATTATCAAATTTCACACGAAAAAATATTTTGTCACAATCAATTGTCATCAATCTTAGAAACCAAGCACTTATTCTCAACCATTTTGAAATGAAATAGATTATCTCTAGTTTGTGTACCAGATGCAATTAGATTTCTAGTGCTTCCAATGATTTTGCACATTCTTTCCATGAACTCCAATATGCATCCCTTATCTAGTAGTTCTCCAATACTCAACAAGTTACGTCTTAAGCCTTCAACATACAAAAGATCATCAATACTATTCTTACCATCAAGAGTAATAGATATTTTTCCTTTAAGAAAGCAAGGCCTATTATCACTAGATATAGCAACATCACCATCATAGTCTTCAAGCTTCACAAACTTATTTTTCTCACCAGTCATATGATGGGAACATCCACTATCAATAACCCATTGATCTCTTTTATCAACATGTGATAACAAGTCTTTCTCTTCATTAAAATTATCTTCTTTAATATCAAAAAAGACAAAATATTTTCTTCTCTAGCACCAAATTCATCATCATCCACACCTTCTTTAGCATTAAAAAATTTCTGAACCATAGGGCACAATTTCTTAGATTTGAACATAGCTTTTGTATAGACTTTATTCAGACATCTAGTTACAATATGACCAATCTTATTATAGTTAAAGAATTTTAAAGGAAGATTTACTTCATACTTATGAGTTCCCTTTGGTAGTATTTTTGTAATCAAGGCTTCAAGTTTATCAATCTTAATTTCCTCCTTGATTATCTCTTCCCATTTCTTAGCATAACTGCTATCTTTAAATATACTATAAGTACTCTCTTCCTTATCATGCCTAATCAAACTATATTTGAATGCAATTTCAACCTTTAGAAGTTCCTTAACAAGAGTAGTCATCTCATAGGAAAAAATTCTACCATCCAAAACTTCTCTTCAAACATCTCTTATAGTTCTAAATTCCTCAATAGCTACAACCTTGTCACTATAACATGCGGGAAAAGATCTCATAGTTTTTCTTACAACTTCATTATCAGTCAAGGTACTACAAGAAAAATTAATTTAACAAAAAAGATTATTTACTCTTTGTATATAGGATGAGACAATTTATCTTTTACTCATCTTCATATCTTCATACTTCCTTTTAAGACCCTACATCTTAGCTTGCTTAATATACTTGGCACCTTTATAAATAGTTTCTAATTTGGTCCATACCCCATGTCTTGTCCTCAACCTAGAGATGTGTGAATATTTTTTATCTGACAAGGCAATGATCAAATATTCCCTTGGTAACAATAGCGTGAGACAAGTCATTAGGAATGGTGTAAGGGTTCTCCATGATATCCCAATATTCACCCCCATGTATATCATCCCCCATATATATCAGATAGTTAGTTTCATCAAACTTAGGGTTTTCTTTCAATATGCTTGACATGTTGGATCTCATTCAAGTGATTACACTTGTTCAAAAGGACTTGGCTATGATACCAATCACTAGTAAATTTTAGCTTGTTTTTCAATGAGGATTAGTCGATTTTTTGATGCAAATTGGTTGACCAGATGACCATCACTATTGTCAAACTTTTTTTGTCGATTATTTGACACATAATATGTGTGTCGTAAATGCAACCTTTATAATCGTCAAATTATCGACTGAACCAATGTCAAAATAATCACTTCAATTTGGAAGAATTGTCGACATATGTTTCATCTTCTTCGACCAATGTTTGTCGAAATAATCACATAATGTTGGTCGAAATAGAGATGACAGATGGTCAAAACATTCATCGAGAGTATAGCATTCTCATCCAAACTACATGCTATTATGGTGAAAAAATTGATAGCAAATTCAATTTTTTTTTAAAAATAAAATATATTATCAAATCTATTAGTATATTACAGTGATTGGAATTCAAAATTCTATGGATGTCCTAGCCTACATTATGCTTAGTAGACACCTACAAAATGGGTGCTTCTATTTTAAGACCACACACACACACACGTGTGTGTGTGACATGTGTGTGTGTCATCAAATATATTTAACAATAAATTTTTTTATAAAATCTATCTCAAGAAATGATGGGAAAGTTTTATATTATTTCTAGAAAGTTTCAACTTCTATTTGGTGTTGTTTCATGAATATTTATGTTTATATTCAATTTATCATTTTCATTTTTATTTCAAATCAAAAGAACATAAAAGATTTTTGAATTTGATCATGTTAGTACAATACACATTACACTAACTTTATAACAATATAGTTTTATTTTATGTGGGGCAATCCAAAGGAAGAGAAGAACAATCCACTATTAACAATCTAACTAGTGCCAAAACTTCCATATGTACACCTTCTAATTACAAATATCATAATCAAGATATTATTAAATATTTTGGTTCTACATAATATAATGTTAGAATAGTGAAAAATACATACAAGTGGACACTAACTAAATTATCTAGGTCTCAAATTAAATTTAAATTAACAAATATTCTTACCTTCCAACTAAAAATATTTACTATTTAATCTAGTTGGTATAGGAGTGGAAGATGGTGAAATGAAATACAAAAGTAGAAACTAGTGAACTAGAATTTAGAGCCATTGGCCCAATGCCTTTTACTTTTGTTGGCAAATGTTACTGTAGTTTCTCTATATGCGTTGATTTTTAGGTGGTGCCATCTGTCCATGCTTTCATATAAAATGATGCCCTCATCATATAATGGATCTATCAAATTTTTACCATTTTCCAATATATGTATTAGAACATGTAAAATTCTCTACGAAAGTGAATGTTTTGCAATGGGTACAATAGATACTATGGCTATGAAGTTGATTTTTCTAGAAAAAAAATTTGTTCAATTTCTATGGCTGTGGGGGTATGTGCAGGATCATGGTATGCTAAACTAGGCCCTTAAATGACAATGAAAATTTAGAAAATCAGGTTTAGGCAAGTTGACATAAAAATTTGAACAAGTTATAAATATTGTATCAAAAATATGTAAGAAGAGAATCTATAGAAAATTGAATTTAGTTTCTAAGATACTAGGCTTTTTTTGAAAAACAATTATTCTATATGTTGAAAATTTTAAATTTCAATGTAGTAGTATGAAAATTTCAGGATAAAAATAAGAAGTAGGTGTATGTCTGACCACCTTAAATAAAAGAAAATGATAATTTTTTTTTACAAGATTCTAGATATAAGTAGTAGACTCATGTCCAGATGTGACACATTTTTTTAAAAAAAAATTTCAAGAAAATAATTAATTATGATTTTTCTTCTACAACTTTTCTAGAATACAAAAACTCTCATGTTTCACGACGTTAATTTAGTCTAAACTTTATCAAATTGAAATTTTTTTAATTTTTCTTGTAGTAGGAAAATCATAGAATGTGACACATGTTTTGGATTTCAAATACGTAATATAGTTTGAAAGTTATAGCTATTTTTCAAGAAGTCTATCAATCAAGACTAGAAAGATAACAAGTAGGTGTATGTGTTACAACATTAAACAAAATCAAATGATAATATTTTTTTATAAGATTCTAGATAAAAGTAGTAGACTCGTGTCTTGATGTGATGTATATTTTTTTGTATTTTTTTTCCAAGTAAATAGTTAATTATGATTTTTATGCAACAAATTTTTCTAAATATAAAAACTCTCGTGTTTGACCACCTTAACTTAGTCTAAACTTCATCAAATTGAAAGAATTTTTTATTATTATTGTATTAGGTGAAGCATAGAATGTGATGTATATTTCAGATTTCAAAAATGTTATAATCATTGAAAGCTATAGTTGTTTTTGTAAGAGTCTATCAATTAGGGCTTCTTTTTCACATCGCCACTTTTTGGCATACCATGATCTTGCACATACCCTATGAATTATGAAAATGGCTTAAATATTAGGATCATGATGATCTAATATGGCGATATCCACTTTGTCGATTTCTCTACCTAGATTTAGTGTACAAGCACTCAGTGGAATGGAAATATTGGCACACTTCAATTAGTAATTGCCTCCTCAATGCCACCATTGTTGTCATCGCCATATTATTATAACTCTAAGCTCTTTTTCTTGTTTCTAGGGCACCACTGGTATTATTACTGGAGGATCTAGATGGTTGTAAGAAGCATTTTTCTTCTCTAAGAGAGTTAACTAGAAGATAGAGAACCTTGATAAAGATGGCTCAGGGTTTTGTTTGCTTCGGTTTAACCCTACCGAATGTGCAAAAACAAAAGAAAGAACAAATCTTCTTAGCTTTTCCATTGTTGTTGGCCATTGAAACCTTAGTGACAGAGGTAATAAACAAGATGTAGAGAAATATATTTGTGGCACAATCCTAGATATACTTTAGATGTGGTTTTCTCTTTCCTGTGTAGTGATGTAATGCAGAACCTTTAAACACATTATAATAAATAAAAAGAGAAGGCATTGTATAATATTGTATCGTTAAGTTTAATTTTTGCATATACATTTCATTGGTAGTTTTTAATCTATTGTAGAGGACATTTGGAACATATGTGCAGTCATTCATTCAAAACAAAGAAAGATGACAATGGATTGTTACATAAACATTAAGAAGAAGTATGTTGTATGAATTTTAATCTAAAGGTTCAAGGCAATGTTATAAATTCCTAAGAGGTGGAATGTTGTCGAAGTTGACAACTTTTTGTCAACTAGACAACCAACATAAGCAAATAACTAAAGTTCAACAGTCCTATAACTGACTGTTATGGTTAGCAGGGGTTATACTGGCCTTGAGTGCCTTATTTAATAGAGATAAGGGTGTGTTTCAAAGGGGAGAGAGTGAAGATAGGGTATACAATTGATCCTAGATCATGAAGATCAATGTAATCCACTTTGAAGAAATACAAATGTAAAGTTAGTGTATTCTGCCAAGCATAAACCATGAGGGTACAGTCAGAGGATTTGATGGTAAAAACTATTCTCTATGGTTCATGTGAATGGATATGAGTTTTTCTGATACATTTTGTTCTTTCCCTCATTATTTCATACTCTACTATGGACCATAGAAGATGTAAACCCTATGTTTTTGTGTTAACTGTCCCTGAATAGTGACCAGGGGTCACAGTCACTTGGATTGTTGCAATATTGGATTGGTATGATCCTCCACTCTGGGTATAAATGAGTAGGATGGATCATAACAAAATGTATTAGACAAACTCATATCCATTCACAAGAACCATAGAGAAATGAGTTAGTTTACATCTTCTATGGTCCATAGTATAGTTTAAAATAATGAGGGAAAGAATAAAATGTATCAGAGAAACTCATATACATTCACAAGAACCATAAAGAATCATTTTTACCATCGAATCCTCGGACTGTATCCTCACGCATTATGTCTGGCAGAATACACTAATTTTACATGCTTGTCTATGGTTCTTGTGAATAGATATGAGTTTGTCTGATACATTTTGTTCTTTACCTCATTATTTTAAACTATACTATGGACCATAGAAGATGTAAACCCTTTTCTTTTGTGTTAACTATCCTTGAACAATGAGCAAGGGTCACAGTCACTTGGATTGTTTCAATATTGGATTGGTATGATCCTCCACTCTGGGTATAAATCATTAGGATGGATCATAACAAAATGTACTAGAAAAACTCACATCCACTCACATGAACCATAGAGAAATGAGTTACTTTACATCTTCTATGGTCCATATTATAATTTAAAATAAGAGGGAAAGAACAAAATGTATCAGATAAACTCATATCCATTCACAAGAACCATAGAGAAACATTTTTTACCATCAAATCCTCTGACTATACCCTCACAGGTTATGCCTAATAGAATACACTAACTTTACATGCTTCTCTATGGTTCTTGTGAATGGATATGAGTTTGTCTGATACATTTTTTTCTTTTCCTCATTATTTTAAGCTATACTATGGACCATAGAAGATGTAAACCCTTTGTTTTTGTGTTAACTATCCCTGAACAGTGACCATGGGTCATAGTCACTTAGATTGGTATGATCCTCCACTTTGGTTATAAATAAGTAGGATGGATCATGACAAAATGTATCAGACAAACTCATATCCATTCAAATGAACCATAGAGAAATGAGTTCCATCTTCTATGGTCCATAGTATAGGTCAAAATAATGAGGGAAAGAACAAAATGTATCAGAAAACTCATATCGATTCACAAGAACCATAGAGAATCATTTTTACCATCAAATCCTTTGACTGTACCCTCACGGGTTATGCCTATTAGAATACACTAACTTTACATGCTTCTCTATGGATCTTGTGAATGGATATGAGTTTGTCTGATACATTTTGTCACAGTCACTTGGTTTGTTGCAATATTGGATTGGTATGATCCTCCACTCCGGGTATAAATGAGTAGGATGGATAAGAACAAAATGTATCAGACAAACTCATATCCATTCACAAGAACCATAGGGAAATGAGTTACTTTACATCTTCTATGGTCCATAGTATAGTTTAAAATAATGAGGGAAAGAACAAAATGTATCAAAAAAACTCATATCCATTTACAAGAACCATAGAGAGTCATTTTTACCATCAAATCCTTTGATTGTACCCTCATGGGTTATTCCTAGTAGAATACACTAACTTTACATGCTTCTCTATGGTTCTTGTGAATGGATATGAGTTTGTCTGATACAAAAAAGTTGACAGCCCTAGTTTATAAACTATACTACGGACCATAGAAGATGTAAATCCTCAATATTTTAAACTATACTATGGACCATAGTAGATGTAAACCCTCCATTTTTTTTTTAACTGTCCCTAAACAGTGAGCAGGGGTCACAGTCACTTGGATTGTTGCAATATTGGATTGGTATGATCCTCCACTCTAGGTATAAATGAGTAGGATGGATCATAACAAAACGTATCAAACAAAATCATATCCATTCATAAGAACCATAGAGAAACAAGTTACTTTACATCTTCTATGGTCCATAGTATAGTTTAAAATAATGAGGGAAAGAATAAAATGTATCAGACAAACTCATATCCATTCACAAGAACCATAGAGAAGTATTTTTACCATCAAATCCTCTAAGTGTATCCTCACGGGTTATGCCTAGCAGAACACACTAACTTTACATGCTTCTCTATGGTTCTTGTGAATCGATATGATTTTGTGTGATACAACAAAGTTGACAAGCCTAGTTTATGTGCAAAAATGGCCTATTATTTACTATCACCTAATTTATCTTCAATTTCTCAACCAAATAACCTAAGATTTGTTGCAAAAAGAAGCTAAGATATCTAACAAACTTCCTATGAAGTTATTTTTTCCATAGTAATCTGCACGGGTTCAGGAGAAATCAAACACCAATCAAAAAATGTAAAAAACATGATTTTTTCCAATTCAATTTTACAGATTTGTTTACCAAAGAAATAAACTAAAAGAGCTCAAATTGAACATTTTGGGCACTAATGGTGATGCTCACAAAACTGATAATCTAGACTTCCTCTAAGTCTTCCAATGCCATTATCTACTGAATGTTCAAAGATAAACATTAATAAACATTGTTTTCCAAATGGTTTTAATAAGCATGTGTAAGGTTAGGGTTAATTGATGAAACCAGTGAAGAGATGATCGAAAACACATTCTGCTAATTGATTTTGACCTCCTTCCCTCCTTCCCTCTTTCCCTCCTTCACACCTCCTTTGTGTGCGAAGTAATTGTAGAATGAAATAAAATGAAACAATGTCTTTTTTTTAAAGTTATATTCCCGTGTTGGTCGGAATTACAATCACCTATCATGGTTGTAATTCTGACCAACATGGGAATAGATTTTAAAAAATTCAAAATTTTCCTTCCATAAACCGACCAAGGAAAATCATTTTAATGCTTGGTTGGAAATGTTGGTCTAAAAACTGGGTCAAATATACTAGTAAATAGTTATAAGGCCCCCAAAAGATAAGAACAACTGAGAGTAGGGGTGAACTAGTTGTACAAAACTTCTAGACTTTAACACACTTAATAAAATTAATGATTTGAAAGATAAATAGTAATGCAAGATCCACAAAACATAACACAAAATACTAGATTTCTTCTTGAGGAAACCTAGTTAACGGAAAGTGCTAGTGGGAGTCAAATCTTCTTGATAGATGTACTCTTCTAAAAGTATTGCTTAGTTAAGAGAAAATGAAAACAAAAGATGAGTCCACATGTATTCAAAAGCCCATTACCTAGAGCTCACTTCTTAGAATATAATACAATAATATGGCGCTCAGTTGGGTTCACCAATCAATCTCTTATTAAAATTCACAAAGGTGGACAAACTCTCCAATAAAACTGAGCTGACTCATAGAATTAGCAATGTCAATAAATTTCCAATGAAGTAAAAAAATTTCCTCAATCATAGAATGCAAACATCCTCTTCCTTTTCTTCTATCTTTGCACACCCTTTGCAATCACAAATGATTTTCCATTTATACATATTATAATGAATAGTCCACAAAAAGGTTGTCTAAGACCTATAAGAACAAATCATCTAAACATTATACTCAAAATACAATGTGAACCAAATCAAGTCGACCAAGAATTAGGTAGGATCCAAAACTTCATCTTCAAACATGCAACAACTTTGTTAAATCCGCACCAAAAATCACAACACTTTACTTAAACAAGTGATCTAGTACATAAATGAGGAAATGCCAACACACTAGAAAATAACCAAATGTGATCACCATGATTAATGAAAACTATCAACATCATCATAACATGATCCAAGAATATCTGCAAGAAGCTACAGTAGCTTCCGAAACCTTTGGAAAAGCTAAATCTTAAAATTCAAACTCATCTCTGTACTTATCATTAGTAATACTAAACGTTGACCTCTGTTACACTAAAAGATAACTTACCAAACTTTGAATCATGAACAACACCATTTGAGGAAAAAAATTGAATTCCAACATTACCACCAGCTTCGCACCAACTGACTCAACCAATACAATCCATACCAAAGAAGAAACTCAATCTCTCACACTTCCTAAAAAAATGGAACAGTAAAATACAAGTAACTAATAAATCAATCGTAGATGACTTGAAATATTATTTAAACCTCTATAGTTTGACCAAAATAAACCATATCTACATATCTAAAACATCATCTAGAATCACACCAAAACATCCTCAACATATCACCTTAACAACTGAAATCATCTTCTCTGAAAAAACTAAGCACATTGTCTGCAATAAGAGTAGCTTGTTGACATCAATGAGAAAACACTAATGTTAGCACACATCAAAAATGTCTAATCAACAATATCTGACATGCTCAACACTAAAAGAAAACCCATGTGATACAAAACCCAATATAGGAGAAATAGAAGGTGTTGTCTAACCAATAGTGGTCCTATGTTCTATTATCTATCGATCAGATCAATGATAAGCATCTCTATACATAATTACACCATGACCTTGTCTGAGATATGGTAGCAATTTAGTGAAGTTCACAACCTTCCCTAAATGAACCTTGACATAAATCTTCTATGCCAAATAGAGTGGGATTTGGTCATTATTTAGATAACTACCATGAGAAGAAAGAATATACGAGTAAACCAAATAATTCATAGTGAGATCTTGACATCTAGTAACCTGGTATTCCTTCACAAAATTATTTCCCAAGTATGATGGGAAGCATTTCTCTTTCAAGTTTTCTTTGGGAACTAAACCCCGAACCTCAATAAGAGACAATCCATCACAAACCTATTGCCTCTTCCTAGAAAGAATATCCTATATAGCATTTTCTAAATACTAGTACCCTCAATGTCATCCCTAATATGAACCAAGATATCAAGAATAGATTTACAAGTGTTCCTATAAGCACTCATACTACTAATCTACTACTTGTAGAAGTTGCCTATTTGTTGGATGAGTATCAGGATATTGTATCCAATAATGTACATAACCTGGAATTTCCACAAATAAGAAATATTAGTCATGAAATGGACTTAATTCGTAGATCTAGTTTTCCAAATAAAGTAGCCCATAGAATGACTCCAAAAAGGAGTGAAGAGTTGAAAAAACAAGTGTAAAGTTGTTGTAGAAGGGGTTGACGAGAGAGAGTTTGAGTTCATGAGCTATATCAGTAATTCTAAAACCAAATAAAAATGGAGAATGGAGGATGTTTATAGATTCTAGGGCTATCAATAAGGTTACTATCAAGTATAGGTTTCTCTTACCAAGGATGGATTTCATTATGGATGTCTTTAGTGTAGCTAAGTACTTCACAAAGACAGATCTCAAGGGTGGATATCACCAAATCAGGATTAGAGAAGGAGATGAATGTAAGAAGCCATGAAGACAAAGGAGGGCTTGTATGAGTTATTTTTCATTCCTTTTCGGATAATCAATGTATTGAGAACATTATTGTAGCTCATGAACAAGGTATTCAAAATATTCCCATGTAATTTTGTTATTTCTACTTGGATGATATTTTTATATTTAGTAAGAAAATAGAGGAGTATATAATGCATATTCATAGAGTCTTTGAGAAGTTAAGAGAAGAAAATATCTTGATTAAATTAAATAAGTGTCATTTTATGAAGGAGTTAGTGTACATGGGATTTATTATTTTAGTAGATGGTCTTAAATGGAACCAAAGAAGTTGAAGGCAATCATTGAATGGCCTACTCAAATGACTGCTACTAAGGTAAGACATTTTATTATTTTTTCTAGATTTTATAGAAAGTTTAACAAAAAATTCAGTACTATATGTGGACCCTTGACTAAAAATATGAGAGGGAATGGAAAAGAGTTTAAGTGGACTACAAAAAAATAAAATAGGTATGATTTGATGAAGAGAAAAGTTACAAAGAAGTGTGTTTTGGTACTTCTAGACATTAATAAGGTATTTCAAGTAGACTGTGATGCTAGTGGCAATGCCATTGGAGTTGTTTTATATGAGAAATGAAAAACAATAGCCTATTTTAGTGAGATGTTGAATGATGCCAAAAGAAAATATTATGTCCATGATCAAGAGTTTTATGATATAGTTCAGGCATTGAGGAAGTGGATGCATTATCATTTTCTTAAGGAATTTATTTTGTTTATTGATCAACAAGATTTATAGTATTTGAATAGCCAAGGAAAGTAATTGAATCAAAGGCATTCAAAATGGGCTAAGTTTTTCTAGAGTTACACTTTTTTTATGAAGCACAGGAGTGGGAAGTCCAATAGGTTTACAAATATTGTGAGTAGGAGGTAGAATATTTTGACAAAGATGCATATTGATTTTTTGGGGTTTAAGGAACTCAAGAGTTTCTATCCAAAGGATCCTGATTTTGGCATGGCCTAGAGAGCTTGCACAAAACTTGTTACTCTAGATAGGACTAGATGGCTATATTTTATAATCCAAGATGGAATGTTATTCAAAGGGAGACAATTATGTATTCCAAAGAGTTCCATGAGGGAGAACCTAATCAAGGTGAAAGATAGCAGAGGAATGGTTGGAAAAATTGGTTGAGATAAATCTATTGCTCTAGAGTTAGTGAACATTATTATTTGCTAGAATTGCAAAAAGATGTTAAGAAGATTGTGGAGTTTTGTAGAATATGTCTTATGGAAAAAAGAACCAAGAAGAGTAAAGGTTTATATAAGCCATTACTTGTACAAGAGAGGTCATGTGATGATATTATTATGGACTTTGTTCTAGGTTTATCAAGGACTCAAAGAGGGCATGATCCCATTTTTGTGGTTGTAGACAAGTTCTTGAAGATGACACATTTCATTCCTTATATAAGGACTAATGATGATTTTCATGTGACAAAATTAATGTTTAGAGAAGTGGTGAGAATACATGGTCTACCAAAGAGCATAGTTTTATATTGAGACACTAAGTTTGTGGGGTATTTTTGGAGGACATTGTAGAAAAATTTAAAGATGGATTTGAAGTTTAGCTCAACACACTATCCATAGGAATAATTTACATACAATAATTCTATCAATAAGAGCACTAGTAAATCACCATTCCAAATTGTATATGCAAGTAGTCTGGATGATTTAGAATTAAGGAAGTTGGACAATGGAGAAAAGTGTAGTGCCAAAGATGAATACTTTGTAGAACACTTGAAGAATTTAAATGAAGAGGTGAAGAATCATATTAATAAAATGAATATTAGTACAAGGAAAAGGAAGATTAGAAAAGGATACATAAGGAGTTTCACATTAGAGATGAAGTTATAGTTCATTTGAGAAAGTCTAGAGATTTCTAGTGGGAAAATATATAATGTTGAAGATGACAAAATTTGGACCATGTAAAATCTTGAAGAAACATGATTCGGGAAATGATTATGAAGTAGAGTTTTCTATTAAAATAAATGTTTCACGACTATAAAATATCTCAGATTTGAAAAGGTATCATCAAGGAAGTATTGAAGATGATGTAACAGAAGCACAAAGGAATATTCTAGCTTCTACTTTATCTACAAAGGAGATAGAAGATATCTTGGATAGTCATGTTCGAAAAAACACAAGGAATAGGAAATATGAAGAGTATCTAGTAAAATGGAAGGGATGATCTGTTGAAGATTCATTATGGCTATCAAAAGAAGAGGTTGATGGCCTTGGTTTTCCTCTAAATCTCTGAGGCACCATAATGTCACTTCTCAAATTACCCTAGCTATCTAATGCAAGAGTATCCAAGGCATAAGAGCAATCTTGCATCACCCAAAAATGTTGTATAGTTTCAATAAGGGATATGTTTGGATATGGTTACTATTTTTAATAGGTTGTCCATTTGATCATGAATAATGATGTAGGAGCATCATTGCAAAATATAACAATCTCATGTTATTGTTACTGGCTTGTCTACAATTATTAGGAGTTACTAAATTTTGCCGCAATTGATATCAATGTTGTGTGATTTAGAGATAAATTGAGTAGGAGGATATACCCAAATTTATCAAGAATAAATATCTTATTTTGCAATCATTTTGGTAAACTTTCATAATTGTAGAACATTCAACACTTTAAAATTTAGATTTATTTGATAATCAAAGAGAATATGAATATTCTTACTGGGACAATAAGAGATGAAAATGGATCTCATTTAATCTATTTATAGAAAATTTACATTTTGCTTCAAAATGAGCATTATTTTTTGTTTTACAAATTTGATCTTTTCTCCCTTCTTGTAGTTAATACAAATCAATAAAGTTATGTATGCATGTATGTATTTATCTCACATTTTTTGTGTATACATGTATACATTTATATAATAAAATGATGCTACATATATATTTAGCAAACAATTCGAGTGAAAAATAATATGATCCAATTATAATTTATCTAGAATGAATATATTAAGAACTTATAAATTAATAAAGTTGTCTTTTAATTAAAAATACTTAAATTTATTTATGGCAATAACTTAGCCTAAAGTAATATTTTTGAACTTCCACCTAAAATTTCTGTATATGTAACATTATTTTAATTATTTATGAAAGATGAAAAAGTGTAGGGATGAAATAATTAGTCATATGTATACGCACATTCACCTGATATGATCAATTTGTGCAAGGTAAGAGAAATAATGTTGTAGGATCATCCTTGTGGAATATAGCAATCACGTGTTATTGTTGTTGGCTTGTGCATACAATTATTAGGAGTTACTAAATTTTTTTTGCATTTGATATCAATGTTGTGTCATTTAGATATAAATTTAGTAGGAGGATATACCTACATTTATCAAGAATAATACCTTATTTTGGAATCAATTTGGTAAACTTTCATAATTGTAAAAGAACATTCAACACTTGAAAATTTATGTTTTTTTTTATAGTCAAAGAAATTATGAATATTCTTATTGGGACAATAAGAGATGAAAATGGATACCATTTACTGTATTTATAGAAAATTTACATTTGACTTAAAAATTAGCATTATTTTTTGTTTTACAATTTGATCTTTTGTCCCTTCTTGTAGCTAATACAAATCAATAAGGGTATAATGATTTCTATATATCTTGGTTTTACATGACTATTTGGGAGACCATATAAGGGATAAATCTATGTTCAAGTGGAAATAAAATAGTTTAGGATGGATTGCAAAGCTTTCTATGTTTGCAATATGATGCAACCTAATTTGTATGACATTGTGATAGTTTATAGATTATTTGTAGCACAAATAATAATATGCAAAAAAAATTTGTGACCAGATATTTTCTTGTTCAATGATTTTTCGAGAGTAAATCTATATCTATTAATCTTGTTAGTTTCTATTTCTTATGTGTTTTTCTTTAGTGTACATACCTAGACAATGTTTCACTTGACCTAAACTAATAACTATCCAAATTGTAACACTATGTAATGTTTTAAAGTGTTCAAAGATCCCTGCTTTTCTTGATAATAGACTACCAAATTAAAGAAATTTATAGGAAACATCTGATAAATTAATTGACTAAGAAGTATTTGCAAGGGTGATTTTAATTGGACTGTTGTTCAAAGGAAATTTTCAATGATTTCTAAATTTAAGGTTTTATCAAAGTAGTTGGAAAATTCGATAAAGTTAAAAAAAATAGAGGAGGAAAGAAATTAAAGGTAGTTGAAATCCAAAGTGTTATGAAGTTCAAATATAGAAGTTGAAAAATTCTCTACCTTTAATTTTGTAGTTTTTAACATTTTATGACAGATTCACCTAATATTTTTATAAGTCTTATTTTAATCGACTTTTGTTACATATTTTCACTCTAAAGTACTAACGACCAATTGTAGTTGATTGGATACTTTTTCCTAGCATAAAATAGGCGTGCAACATGCAAAATAAATAGGATTGTAGGCGTGTCAAATGAAAAAGCAAACAGGCGTGCAGCGTAGAGGGGAAATTTTCTAGTCTCCTGTCCAGCTATGTTAACTCTGTATTTTATCAATGTGGAAAAATTCGGTAACGTATTGAACAGGTGTAAAGTATAGAAATCAAATGATATTCTAATTTCAGGTATTTCCTCTCTATTTCCCTGGAATGTACGAGTCTCCAACTCCTTTTGACAGTGTGTGAATCGCTTGACAATATAAGAACAGTGAAAGAGACGTACGTCTGTATTAAACTACATCATAAAACATCATAGCAGTATATACAAAGTCTTATAGTCAAGCAATTTGTCCCCCGTAAATAGCTTTAGCATGCGTTCCAATTCTTAGAGATCGTTTTTTAATTTTCAAAGCATGCCTGCTACCCATTGCCAGCATGGTATCTGATTGTTAGCAAATATAATTTTTTTACTACCAAACCACTTTATCGTGTATCTCGTTTCGAAGGTTTATATTTTTATTTTTTTTAATTTTTAGTGTTGAGTGATAGAGAATTTTTTTTTCAATACAAAGTTTCGTTTAGCTCCTATCGACAAGTTTTACGAGTTTTGAATTTGTTTCAAAGTTTTGGGTCATATTTGAGTTGTATCCTTATTATTGAGCCCCATGTATCTGTGCTATGATAGACATTGAAAGCTCGAGGAAACTTTCGTTAAGTCACTGTCAAACACACTTATGGTTTATATCAGTTCTCTTTCGCATTTTCTACCATGCTGAAGATAAAGGTGATATATGTTGTTTAATTAATTTATATTGACAAATTACAGTGCTTTCCATTAATTGATTGTCTATGTTATTGAGGATTGAAAGACATCCACGATTTCTTAACAAGTTTTAAGGTTAATTTTGTATATGGTGAGAACTACTCCGAACATATGGAAAGGTGTCTCAACCTTTCTTGTAATGTAAAGCATATGAAGAATGAAATTTTCAGACTACAAAATATGAAAACTCAATTTTTAGGTTATAAATATTAGTTTATTTATCAAGGGTGTCTATTATTAGATCTTTTAGAACACTATAATTCTAAAAATAGTTCCAACAACCTCTAAAATCAAAAGATATGGCCTCTATAAGTTTGACCTCTTGACCAACTTATGATGCATACTATGATGTGTCATTAGCCCTCCTCAAATGAAGATAGTTGTTGGGGTTGTTTTTTTAGTTCCACAAGCCAAATAATCACATGCAATTAAAACACCTATCACATCTTAAGAGAAGAAGCCATAATTAATGTTATACAACCTTGAGAGAAATTGGTCCAAATAGGAATCTCATATTGAGATTAACATGTAAATGAATTGGATAGTCTATTACAAACAATACCATGAATGTAATACCCCTCTCGTAGTTTGATTTTCTATAATCTATGATGTCATTTATATTCATGGATTTACTGACGCCATACTTGCATGTCTATGGTTGGCATGTATGTTTTACTCTTTTATTTGACATGCTTGATGTTGTTGAGGGAAAAAGTGAGTTACTTTCTTACGAGACCCACATGATCAACTGATCCCCACCATTGCCTATTTTATATTTATACATGTATGTACATGCTCATATTTTATGCAGGATTTTAGGTACCGGACATCTACTTCCCTAAATTGTCAGGATGAGCGTGCTCTAATACATTATCTCTATTGATGTAATTAAATATTACTAATTACACTTTACTTAAGTTTACTTAGGATAATGCATTTGCATATTAGTTGTCATTGTGACACCTAGGAGTTTGCATTTCATTTTAGCACATGGTTAGGAGAACTTCTAGTTTAGGTATGATAGTTGTCATCACATACCTCGTTGTGTGTGAGATCCACCTTTAGTGCTCTTATCACATTATCATCATCTCATTGTTGCACATGTATCTCATACTTTCATGTACAATGGAGGATGATCCACCTTTGGTGGACATGTGATTCCACCATGTCTAATTGATAGCTTATCACTTGCATATCTTCTAGTTATCATCCATTGCCTATATATTGAGGCATTCTACATTATATGTAATTAGTCATTCAATCTATTCATTATTTTGATCATTTGATCATATCATATTTTGTCTCTCTTTTGTGCTATCTCTTGAGCTTCTAGATCTTGGTGTTCATTCTTTGTCTTAGGAAAATTATTACATGGTATCAGAGTCATAGGAGTTTCATTGTATAGCCTATTTTGAGAGATTTTTATTGCAAGTCAAAATTGGAGCTTGCTAGTGCAAATCAGAGGTTGGCATCATATTGAGGAGGTCCAAATACCCCTAAATCAAATTTTGTCTCATCCAAATCGGACATCTGAAGCCAAATCTAGACCCATTTGAATTTTCAAGGTCCGGTGTTGGCGATTCAGAAAAAATTATTTTAGAGGTGATTTTCAAACAGCGATATCTCAGTCATTCGGAGTCTTTTTTTTTGAGCAATTTTTTTTGTTTTGGGGTAGAATTTCATGATCTACACAATGGTGCAGGTGATTTCTGATCTCTATTTCTGATATTTTCTGAAAATTGAAAATCCCAATTTTTACAACTTTAGAGGCTTCGTTTGGGCTCATATGAACACATTTTCAAGTGCTATTTTTTTGAAAGTTCATGATTTTTTGTCTACTTTTCAGATCTGGTATCAGTTTGAAAAATTTTTGACTAGACTTAGTACTTTCAGAATTTGGCCTATTTTTGGCACTTGTAATTTGTTGGATTCTTGAGTGGTCTTGTGTCTTAATTGTATGAATCTACCATAGCTTCATATTTTCTGTTGTAATTATCAAAATTAGAAGCCCACTTTGGTTCATTTTGGCAAGTGGCAATTGCACACGCACTATATATAAAGTGTCAAAATCATCTATTTTGGGGAGGTTCTTTGGCTCATTTCATTTTGGGGGCTGTATTAATTTTTTTATCTCATTGTTTCATGTGAGACTTACATCATGGATGGTTTAATTAAGTTGATTAGAGGGAACTATAAGAAATGGAGTGAATTGGTTCTTGCTCATCTTAGTGAGCATAACCTATTGTCCTATTTGTATGAGTATAGACCTAAAAGTCCTTCTTACAATTGTGACTCTTAATCAAAAGTTGTTAAGGTTATCTATTTGAATATGGATATGGATGTTATGGATTCCCTTGATGACTATGGAGATGAAACAATGAATATTCCTGATCTTTGGACTGTTCTTTGAGAAATGTATGGAGATCCACATATTCCTCCACTTCCAAAAGGTCCAGAACCTCCAGTTGTAGCTCCTCCTCCTCCTGAGATCACATCTCTTGATGATGCATGTCTTCCTATAGCCACTTGCTCTTGTGATTTAGTGCAACAAGATTATCCTTGTCTTCCAATTATAGTTCCATGGGATGAATACTTGACAGACATTGCAGGTTTGTTTGTGGAGTCCTACATTTCAGATTTGGGAGACTTCATTGATGATATTCATCTTCTCTTTGTTGAAGATGTTAGGAATGAATGCAAAGTATTTTGGCAGTCATTCTGTAGCAGTTTTTGTTGCATTCATAACTTGGATTGTCATTGATGTCAAGACAGTGATATTCTAGATATCAGCAAGAAAGAAGGTACAATTTTGTTTTGCACACATGTTGTATTGTAGATTAGCTTTTATGTAGTTTATGGTATGTTCTTTGGTGTGTTATTAACCTATGGTTAAGAGCACAAAAAGAAATTCATTCATTCATGAGAGTTATGAGCATTTTGGTGAAAGCAGTGTTTAGACAGTGTTTCTGTGTAGCGATTTTTGGAAATCAGAGGATATCTCTTAGCTAGGATGGAATCTAATTTTGTGCAGTTAAAGGGATGTTGGAGACTCATTAATGATGATGTGGTTCATAGCACAAACTTTGAGGATATGTTTGGAGAAAGTTACAGTATTTGGAAGCCAATAGTTTTATGTGAATTTTGTGTGTAGGGTGTAGAAATTATTATTTTATAATTGAGGACCGACTCATTTGTAATTATTTGAGTTTGGTATATAAGAAAGAATGTTTTACTTGTTGTAATGAGAATTGTAAAAAAAAGGATAATTGAGTAGAGAGGATTGAATTGTGAAAGTTGAGATGCCAATATATGCATGAAGTGAAGAAAAGAGCTAATTCAGTGATGAAGGAAGACTTGTGAGTACAGAGATCTGGAATTGTGATGTTGTGTAGTAGAGAGTGAGCTTTTGGCATAGTATGAAGGAGGTAATATATTTCATATTATTCTGTTGAGTAATTTTAAGATCTTTTGGACAATGGGTTCAGAGATCTTGCCTTAGAGCTGTTTGGGCAGTGGGTCCTTCTCTCTTCCATAAACTCTTAACTGGGTTAGAATCTTTTAACATGGATTCAAAATCTCCTAATAGGGATTTATATGTACTAAATGTATTTCATAAGACTCCTAACAGGGTCCATCCTCTAACAAGGAACTTTCATTTTAGTGCATCATTCCCACCGGGGTTTACTCTTTTTAAGAGGTTCCATAGTCAACACATCTGGTGTTATTGTGCAATTGTGTATGGTGACCTTTCTATGGTTGATTACTACATTGATTATATTGTTTAAAGTAGTTGAATGGTTAAATTATCAGATAAATGATTCACCGCCCCCCCCTAGTTATCTTGGAGATCTTTACTTTCTAACAATTGGTATTAGAGCAGCAAGTCCTTGAAAGAAAATTTTAACAACTTAAGGAGATCCATGGCGAATTTTAGGAAAGAAAGCCCTAAGTTTGATGGAGTAAATTTTGAGAGCTGGAAAGAAAATATGAAGACACATTTATTGTGTTTAGGACCAAGTTATTGGTTGATTACAAAGAATGAGAAGACTATCATTGATGAAGACAATCTAGAGGCAGGAATTAAAGATGAGCTAGATCTATTCATGTGTAACATACTTGTAAGAGAAGCACTTTTGTCAGCACTATCGGAGAATGAATACAGTTAGTTAAGATGTTTGAAAACATCTCGTGCAATTTGGAAAGCTTTACATTCTACTTTTGAAGGTGATGAACATGCAAAGAAGGCTAGATTACATAATTGGATTTGTGCATTTGAAGATATCAAAATGATGGAAGATGAATCTATTAGAAGCTATATTGGTAGGATGTCTGAGATTGTAACATGAATAAAGTCTTATGGAGGTGATAAGATAGAGAATGAAGTGATATGGACAATTCTAAGAACTTTGACACCAGTATTCAAGAAGACAACACAGATGATTGAACAAGTGATACCTTGTACACTGAACTTTTCAAGAGAGACTCTTCTTGGAAGATTAGAAATAGCAGAGATGAATTTGTGATTATTAGGAGAGCTAGCTAGAATGGAGACAACATTCAGTGCTCTTAACATTAGACCTACATTATCAAGAAGTACTAGTGTGAATGGAGATTATGCCAGCAGTAGTAGATCTAAATCTAAGGAAGATAAGAAGATTGAAGAAGGTATTGCATTACTTGTAAAAAGAGAACTAGAAGGTAAGAAAATCATTAAATGTTGGACTTGTCAAGAATATGGTCATTTTGCATCTAAATATCCTAAAAGAGTTAAGAAGTATAGAAGAAACTTTAAACCTAGGAGATCTAAAGAATGTTATTATGCAAATGATGAAGATCTTGAAGTAGGAATTGAAAGATATTTAAGTGATAGTGATTAAGATAACTTTGAGGAAATAGGATTTGTAGCAATTAAAGAAGAAAGTTCTGAATATGATGAAAGGGAAGAAAAAGAATTAGTTTCTCAAGTTGAAAAGAAATTTGATTGGATTATAGATAGTGGTTGTTCACATCATATGACTGGAGATAAAAGAAAGTTTGTTAAGTTAGACAATTATGATGGAGGAATTGTTAGAGTTGGTAATAATGCACCTTGTTTGATTAAGGGTATAGGATCTATTACTCTTGATGGAAAGACTAACACTGACGAGGTTTACTTTGTTGATGGATTGAGACATAATCTACTAAGCATTGGGAAATTGGTCGATGAGGGTTATCAAGTTTGGTTTGCTGAGAAAACTTGTTGGATAAAAGATAAAGATAGAAATCTGATTGGAAAAGGATCCAAAACCAGAGGTAATGTATTTCAGCTGAATCATACTGAGATGACATGTTTGTTAACTAAGATTGATGATAGTTGGTTATGGCATAAAAGGTTTTGTCATATAAACTTTGATAATATTGTCAAAGTGAGTACTACACTTGCGGTAAGAGATTTACCTAGAATTATGAAACCTACTAACATGATTTGCATAGAATGTATGATGGAAAAGTAGAAAAGGAGTTCATTTCCCAGTAAGAAGTTCACATCGGCAGAGAAGCTGGAGATTGTTCATACAGACTTGAGTGGTCCTACTAGGACTAGAGGATTCTATGTAGAAAGGTATTTTATGATTCTTGTTGACGATTTTACAAGAATGATGTGGATTGCATTTTTGAAAGAAAAATCTGAAGCATCTGATAAATTTAAGATCATGAAAAGCAAAATTGAGAATGAATCTGGAATGAAGATTAAGTGTCTAAGATCTGATAGAGGTGGTGAATTTACATCTAGAGAGTTTAATACTTTTTGTGAAAATGAATGGTATTAAGAGACAACTTTCAGCCCCTAGAACACCAGAACAAAATGGTATTGCAGAAAGAAGGAACAGGTCAATAACTGAAGCAGCAAGAGCTATGTTGTTTGAGAATGATTTGGCTAAGACCTTTTGGAGAGAAGCAGTGAACATAGTAGTATACACTATGAACAGAGTACAAATCAAAGCAGATACAAACAAGACACCTTATGAATTATGGTTTGGACATGCACCCTCAGTTAAGTATTTTAGAATTTTTGGAAGTAAATGTTATATTAAAAGAGATGATGATATAGGAAAGTTTGATCCTAGAAGTGATGAAGGAATATTTCTTGGATATTCTTTGAAAAGAAAAGCATATAGATGTTATAACAAAAGAACTAAGACTATTACTGAAAGTGCAAATGTCAAAGTTGATGAGAAGTTTAAAATTCAGGAAAGAATGCTTGATTATGAATCTGATGGAGAAGCACAACCTCAGCCTAACATTGAAAATACAGAATTATTTTTTGAAACTAACAGTGATTTGCTGAATGAAAGTCATAATGAAGAAAACAAAGAAGAAAGTAGAGAAGAATCTACAGTTGGAACAAGATCAGTAACTATGACACCTAACAAGTATATTTCAAGACATCACCCTGATGAGCAAGTTATTGGAAGTTTAGACAGAGGATTTTTTACTCAAAATAAGGTACATTTATGTTTGATTTCTCAAATTGAACCTAAGACTACTAATGAAGCTTGTGAAGATGAACATTGGATTAATGCTATGAAAGAAGAACTGGAGCAGATTGAAAAAAACAAGACATGGGAATTGGTCCCTAGACCTAAAGACAAGAATATGATTGGAACAAAATGGGTATTCAAAAACAAGATGAATGAACAAGGAGAAGTGATAAGAAACAAACCAAGATTGGTATGTAAAGGATATTCACAACAAGAAGGAATTGACTATGAAGAAACTTTTACACCTGTGGCCAGACTTGAAGCAGTGAGAATGTTTCTAGCATATGCAGCTTACAAGAAATTTAAAGTGTATCAGATGAATGTGAAGTCAACATTTCTAAATGGTGAATTGGAAGAAGAAGTATACATTGAGCAAGCTGAAGGTTTTCCTTTGACACAAGAAGGAGATATGGTATGTAAGTTAAAGAAAGCTTTATATGGATTAAAACAAGCACCTAGAACTTGGTATGCAAGATTGGATAAGTATTTATTGAAATTGGGATTTATAAAAGGAATAGCAGATAGTAACTTATACACAAAAGAAATTGAGAATGGTTTGTTGGTTATAGTTATATTTGTTGATGATATTATCTTTGGAGGAGAAGATGAAGCTAGTGACAAATTTGCAGATGAAATGAAGAATGAATTTGAAATGAGCATGACTGGAGAAATGAAATATTTTTTGGGATTACAGATAACACAAAGAAAGGAAGGTATATTTGTAAGTCAGACTAAGTATTTGAATGACTTAGCGAAAAGATTTGGAATGGAAGATTCTAAACCTGTTGGAACACCTATGGTAACTGGACATAAGTTATCTAGCAAAGATGAGACACCAGCAGTTGAGAAAAAAAAGTATAGATCTATGATTGGAGGATTGCAGTACTTGACACATACAAGACCTGATATAGCACATTCAGTTGGGATTGTAGCAAGATTTCAAGCAGAACCTAGAGAATCACATTATGCAGCAGTAAAGAGGATACTGAGATATCTGAAAGGAACAATCGATTATGGATTATGGTATGAGAATTCTGATGATTTTACTTTATGTGCCTATACTGATGCACATTGGGGAGGTAGTGTTGATGAAAAGAAAAGCACCAGTGGTGGAGCCTTTTTTCTTGGAGGAAAATTGGTCTCTTGGTTAAGTAAGAAGCAGAATTGTATTTCAAAAAGTATAGTAGAAGCAGAATATGTTGTAGCAGCAAATAATTGCAATCAGATTATTTGAATGAAGTAGATATTGAAGGATATTGGAATAAAGTTTGATGAGCCTATTGTTATATATTGTGATAACACCAGTATAGTGAGTATGTTAAAAAATCCTATTTTACATTCTAAGACTAAACATATTGAGATCAAGTATCATGTTGTAAGAGAGAAAGTTGCAGAAAAAGAAGTTAGATTGGAGTACATAAGCACAAAGGAATAGATAGCAGATATATTTACAAAACCTTTACCTAAGGATACATTTGTGTATCTAAGAGGTATGCTTGGGGTTATGCCCCAACCTATTTTTGAGAATTGATGTAGATGATTGCATCCATCCAGTGGTATATGAGCCCTATCTTTCTTCTGGATTGGATGTTGGAACTTCCTCTATGGGGGAGTTTATGAGCTGAGTCATGAGGACTCTTGTTATTGTATTTTTCTGAATAGTGTCTTTTGACATTAAGTTGTTGTTGACTTAGTGATGGAATTTCTATCATTGATGTCAATGGGGGAGAGATATACATGAAAAACATTATGGATTGTATGAGAGAGCTGAATGGGAGAACGAAGCAAGATTTAATTTGATATTTTGCACTGATGTTGCAGTATTGGATTTTTGAAATATTGGATGTTTTTCATCTATGTTTCCATCAATGCCAATGGGGGAGATTGTTAGGAATGAATGCAAAGTATTTTGGCATTCATTCTATAGTAGTTGTTGTTGCATTCATGACTTGCATTGTCATTGATGTCAAGACAGTGATATTCTGGATATTAGCAAGAAAGCAGGTATAGTTTTGTTTTGCGCACATGTTGTATTGTAGATTGCCCTTTGTGTAGTTGATGGTATGTTCTTTGGTGTGTTATTAACCTATGGTTAAAAACGGAAAAAGAAATTCATTCATTCATGAGAGTTATGAGCATTTTGGTGAAAGCAGTGTTTAGACAGTGTTTCTGTGTAGCGATTTTTGAAAATCAGAAGATATCTCTTAGCTGGGATGGAATCTAATTTTGCACAGTTAAAGGGATGTTGGAGACTCATTAATGATGATGCGGTTCATAGCACAAACTTCGAGGATATGTTTGGAGAAAGTTACAATATCTGGAAGCTGACAGTTTTATGTGAATTTTGTGTGTAGCATGTAGAAATTATTATTTTGTAATTGAGGACCAACTCATTTGTAATTATTTGAGTTTGGTATATAAGAAGGAATTTTGTTGTAATGAGAATTGTAAAAAGAAGGATAATTGAGTAGAGAGGATTGAATTGTGAAAGTTGAGATGCGAATATATGCACGAAGTGAAGAAAAGAGCTAATTCAGTGATGAAGGAAGACTTGTGAGTACAGAGATATAGAATTGTGATCTTGTGTAGTAGAGAGTGTGGTTTTTGCATAGTATGAAGGAGGTAATATATTTCATATTATTCTATTGAATAAATCTAAGATCTTTTGGACAGTGGGTTCAGAGATCTTGCCTTGAAGCTATTTGGGCAGTGGGTCCTTCTGTCTTCCATAAACTCTTAACCGGGTTAGAATCTTTTAACAGGGATTCAAAATCTCCTAACAAGGATTTATATGTACTGAATGTATTTCATAAGACTCCTAACAAGGTCCATCCTCTAATAAGGAACTTTCATTTTAGTGCATCATTTTGTGGGCATCATTCCCACCGGGGTTTACTCTTTTCAAGAGGTTCCCTAGTCAACATATCTTGTGTTATTGTGCAATTATGTATGGTTATCTTTCTATGGTTCATTACTACATTGATTATATTGTTTAAAGTAGTTGAATGGTTAAATTATTAGATAACTGATTCACCCCCCCCCTCTCAGTTATCTTGGGGATCTTTACTTTCTAACAGAAGATGATCCTTCTTTAGTTGTTTTGAGGGAGTATGTTGAACTTCATCTTCATTCTCCACTTGATCCTTCTTTCAAGGGTGACATGATTGTGGATACTTTGATACAACATTTGGAGGAGGTCTCTTTAACTTCAGAGAAGACATTTGAGTCTTTGGAGATTGGTTTTCATAAGTCTCAAACTTCACTTGAGATGTCACATTGCATGGTTGTAATGCCCCACTAGGGAACCCAGAAGAACTTAACCTAACAAGCGACTAAGTTTGCAGAATTATTTTTTTTAAAGTTAACAATCAATAACACCTAAGTTTCACAATGCAGAAGCAAAGCACAACAATAAACAACTAACATAGGTTACAAGCCTCAAGGGTTCCTTGATAAAGATCATGAAAGAGTTAATTAATTAATATAAGATAAAGATATAATTATGAATTCCAAGAATACATTTGAAAGATAAATACAACATCATATGCATGATTACATAAATATAAATAGTACCATATGGTAACCATAATAATCAGCATCCACTGCACATGTCACAGGGTATGTAAATACAATAAACTGAAAGAAGTGCAACATGATAACTTTGAAAATATGATACAATGATACAAGATCACAAGAAGAAAGAAGATCAAGAAAGAACAATTGCAACATGGATCAACCAGCCTCGGCACACAAATGTCAGAACCTCAAATGGTAAAAGAACCACTACCACCCGACCTTGTGAACCTAAATGGTCCACTCCCACCATGCTGAGGAGATAACATCAGAACCCACACAGATAACAAACAACAACAATCCAAGGGAGAGGTCCTAAAATCTTCTAACTCAAGGATACCAAAACTACAACAAGGTATAACATACTCTACTAGAGGCAAACATAACACGTAGGAAACCTAAGATGCATAGAAGAAGTGTCATCACATAAGCCAACTCTAGGGTTATCCTGGTAGTCCCTTCAAAACTCGGTGTCCTAGTGACTCTATGTGGCTATAGTAACCTCTCATGTAGACAAGGTACTACATATGACATATCCAGTCCATATAGGCGGAAAGCATCATCTCAACTCCCATCCTAGTCAAACTTAATCAGGAGCTCAGGCATGGGTGAGGCACACAATATCTTATTAGGTTCATTTTGAAACTCTCAATATATATTAATTATCACTTATTAAACTACTTGTAATGGGATCTCCTCGTAGCCACTTCTGAGCTCTGGCACCAATTCACAAGCCACTTCCTGATATACAATTAGATGATCTACTCTAGGGTTTCACATGAACAATATGATCTTTGAGTTAACACAACTCTTGAATCTCTACAACTAGATTCAACATGCAAAACAAGAAACCACTAGGATCAAACCCACCTAGGGTTAGAACAACTCATGAAAAACTAGATACATCATAAAAAAAGTTCACCGTCACAACATAATATGCATGGAAAAAAACATAGCAAAAAGATAATCATAACCCTGCCTCTCGATTAAACCCCAAAAGATGACTACAACCCCTGAAAATCATACAAGTCAGAAAGACATAAGGCTTCAAAAATTTTCATAAAAATCATGAATGTTAAACATAGCATCATTTAATTCTCACAGGAATGAATACTCCATAAAAAAGAAATATCTCTAAACGCAATAATCCAATTAGATTTATAATTATATAGGAAAGTAAATTACTAACCAATTTAATATAAACATCATAGATCCCTAAACCCATATCATCAAACAATCTTTATAATAATCATCTAAATAAGAAAGAAAATTAAATTGAAACTAGCTTATACTAATTTCCTTCCATAAAGATTTAAACACCTAACTTTCATATAACAAAACTAATTCATATAAAACAAATTAATATTGAATATTAATTGAAGATATCCATATACCAAAAGAAATTCATTGTATAATAAATAAATTTAAATTAAAAAAAAAACTAAATAACAAATATTAAAAAAACTAACTAAATTAGAAATTTATTTAATAACAAACAAGGTTAATAAAACATATAATAAGTTTTTGAATAACAATAAATAAAATATCAGGGGGGTAACTGCAGGTACCATATCCCCTGCCGCATTATCTCCTTGTGGCCACACGGCACAGAGGTCGGTGACGTACCTCTGTACTACCGCACAACAGCCCCCTCGGGGACTATCGTGTGTTAGTACTAGTAGGTACTGCGCACAACATAGTCTACCGAGAGCTGTAAATCAGTAGTGGGGGTGGGGGGGTAATTCAAAACCCAAAACATTTTTTTTTAATCTTTTCAATTATGAATCTTTTTCAATAATAATTTTTTTTCAAATATATATAATTTGAAACAAAAATCTCATTTATTCAACTCTTTAAACTTTGATAAATTGCTTTTAATATATATATATATATATATATATATATATATATATATATATATATATATATATATATATATATATATATATATATATATATATATATATATATATATATATATATATATATATATATATATATATATGTATGTATGTATGTATGTATGTGTATGTATGTATGTATGTATGTATGTATGTATACATACATACATACACACACACACACACATATATATATATATATATATATATACATATATATATATATATATACATATATATATATATATATACATATATATATATATATATATACATATATATCTACATATATATATATATATATACATATATATATGTATATATATATGTATATATATATGTATATATGTATGTATATATATACATACATACATACATACATACATACATATATATATATATATATATATATATATATATATATATATATATATATATATATATATATATATATATATATATATATATATATATATATATATATATATATATATATATATATTATCAAATATTTGATATTTGATATATATATAAATTTTAAAAGATTCATCCAATACACATAATTAAAAATTTACAAGATCAAATATTTTTAATATATATATATATATATATATATATATATATATATATATATATATATATATATATATATATATATATATATATATATATATATATAGACACACACACACACACACACCTCAATAACGACTATACCATAACATGAATAAAAAATCCAATAATCCACTACAAGCTCAAAACCCTAGTCTAATTGGGTTTTCTAAAACTCTTTTAACAAATTCCTCAAAACCATCAATTTATAAAACAGATAAGCAAAATTAATCAAATCACATTGCAATATCATACAAAACATCCATGCATTCAGATCCAACAGGCACAATGAAGGTACACCTTTCTTTTCTACAGATATCTAAAAATGAATAACCATAACAATAGAAAATCTACCTCAAATCACAATTAACCAGATTTGGTGATGATCAGAATGAAGAACACAAAATCCAAGCTTTCTGAATAACTCTTCAAATCTGTCCCAAATCTATCTCCAAAATTCCTCCTCTAAAACCTGTGTATCCCAATAATGGTCAAAAGCCCCAATACTTTAAGAAACTTCCTTTCTCCTACATGAATTCAAACTCAACTCCAAAAAGGGCTTTGCATGAAGACGAACTTTAGTTCATGGTTCAGTCTCAATTAAACTGAAGTCTCCTCTTCACTTTGACTTTTGTTGAAAGCACATAACCAAAACTTCAACTTGAATCACTAATTCAATTTCATGCAATTATGAATGTGCAACATAATGCATTTAATTAAATAAAAATTAGAACATTTAGTTAACATAATAAACACATGCCAAAATAATCCTCAATCTATAAAATATAATTTAATTGAACAAAGGTTAATTTCATGATTAAATATTTCAAAAGTGAGGATATTTAATTAATTCACATTAATTAAATAATTCAACCACACTCAAATAAGCATATAATTAATTCCCACTTAATTAATGCATCAACTATATAATATAAATAATAATTAAACTAAAATAAATACATTTATTTTAATTACCATTTAAATACTATGCCACAACTAAAAATAGCATGATCTAAAAAATAGAAATCACATCAAATGCCAGAATCAAAGAATCAAAAAGACCTAAGGACCCACATTCAAACTCAGGACTAAGGTGTAAACTCCTTCCAATTGGTTGAGTTTAGAAGGGTGGAAACATAGAATCTTGTCCCCTAGTTTAGAACAATAATTGGCTTAGGTTAGGATTTGGACCTGAATATTATCTCCCCTTTTTTACCATTGAGATTAGCGATAGGGCGGGCTCATCTTGACAATTCAGGGAAGTTGATGCCCGGGTACCTGTGAACTTGCATAAGAGACAAGCATGTGCATATATTTATAAATATAATAGACAATGGCGAGGATCCGCCGATCGTGTGGATTTCTCAAGCAAGTAACTATGACTCCGTCCCTCAACCACATCAAGCACATCCTACATAAATATAAAATAAACACATCAACCATACACATGCAAGTATGGGGTCAGTAAAATCATAAATTTTAATTATTTCCTAACATATATTCTATCATTCTAAAGTAATCATAACATTTATAAAATCAGACTAGGGGTGAGGTACTACATCCACCCCCCCAGGATTAGGCTTACTCCTGGAAGCCTACAACAGATGAGGATATGCATCCCCCCAAACAAGAAGAATTTACTAAAGATAAAACATGACATTTGAAAAAAGTTCATAACATAAGAACATAATATACATGTTAGAAAGTAAAGATCCCCAAGATAACTAAGAGGGGGGGGGGGGGGGGGGGGGGGGTGAATCAGTTATCAGATAATTTATCCATTCAATAGCTTTAAACAATATAATCAATGTACTGATCAACTATAGAAAGATAATCATACACAATTGCATAATAACACAAGATATGTTAACTAGGGAACCTCTTGAAAAGAGTAAACCCCGGTGGGAATGATGCCCACAAAATGATGCACTAATATTAAAGTTCCTTGTTAGAGGATGGACCCTGTTAGGAGTCTTATGAAATACATTCAGTACATATAAATCCCTGTTAGGAGATTTTGAATCCCTGTTAAAAGATTCTAACCTGGTTAAGAGTTTATGGAAGACAGAAGGACCCACTGCCCAAACAGCTTCAAGGCAAGATCTCTGAACCCACTATCCAAAAGATCTTAGAATTATTCAACAGAATAATATGAAATATATTACCTCCTTCACACTGTGCCAAAACTGCACTCTCTGCTACACAAGATCACAATTTCAGATCTCTGTACTCATAAGTCTTCCTTCATCACTGAATTAGCTCTTCATGCATATATTCACATCACAATCTTCATAGTACACATTACAATAAGGAAAACATTCCTTCTTATATACCAAACTCAAATAATTTACAAATGAGTTGGTCCTCAATTACAAAATAATAAATTCTACATGCTACACATAGAATTCACATAAAACTGTCAGCTTTCAGTTACTGCAACTTTCTCCAAACCTATCCTCAAAGTTTGTGCTATGAACCACATCATCATTAATGAGTCTCCAACATCCCTTTAACTGCACAAAATCAGATTCCATCCCAGCTAAGAGATATCCTCTGATTTCTGAACATCGCTATATAGAAACACTGTCTAAACACTGCTTTCACCAAAATGCTCATAACTCTTACAAATGAATGAATTTATTTTTTCACTATTAACCATAGGTTAATAACATACCAAAGAACATACCATCAACTGCGCAAAAGCCAATCTACAATACATCATGTGTGCAAAACAAAACTATACCTGCTTTCCTGCTAATATCCAAAATATCACTGTGTTGACATCAATGACAATCCAAGTCATGAATGCAACAACAAAAACTAAAGAATGATTTCCAAAACACTTTGCATTCATTCCTAACAATACAATCATTAAGAACATTACAATATCTAGTTAGGAACAACTGAAAATATCATATTGATCAATAATTCAATAACAATAAAAAATAGATCTAAACCTTTATTCATTCATCATCATAGAAAACATCTAGGATCAATCACATAAAGAACACATTCATATCTATAACAAATAATGAATTGAGAAGTTCAAGAAAAAATATCTAGTTAATGCAACACTTCTGCAATCATAAAAGATACACAATGATTCTAATATTACACAACACATATAGTACCACCTCTACGATGTCCTCTCTTATACATACTATTAGGGTTTTATAATGAACATGATAGAAACAATAAAGGAAAAAACTCAAGTGGGTGAATCATAAGTCCAACATTAAATCAAAAGGGATCCTCAATTTCAATAATAAATCAAGTGTGACTAGCATCACAAAATAGATAATGAAAAGAGAGTTAAGTGACTAATCCAATCATAAGAAAGTTCAAAATTCAATGCTAGCTCATACACATCATGAACAATACATAAATCAACCAAAAATGAATCATCAGTCATAACACATCCACATAACAAGGTGAGTAGTAGTAATCACACTCAAGGGAGTAATCACTTCACGACATCCAAGGATATTTCACCCTAGATGCATTAGAGAAGGTAACCATACACAATAAATAATCAAACACCTATGACCATCACTAGGCCAGTGATATCTCAAAGGTATTTAGGAGAAGCAGAACATAAATGTTTAGATGTAGTTTAATGGTTATCAAAATACAAAAGAATTATATGTCTATGTTTGGTTTCAATTTTAACAGTTTAGACATCTAATGGGCACACAACTTCCCAGAGTTCCCAGTGTAGAACTTAGTCATCTGATACCAAGTGTAACGCCCCACCAGGGAACCTAGAAGAACTTAACCTAAACAAGCAACTAAGTTTTCAGAATAATGTTTTTTAAAGTTAACAATCAATAACATCAAAGTTTCACAATGCGGAAGCAAAGAACAACAATAAAAACCTAACATAGGTTACAAGCCTCAAGGGTTCCTTGATGAAGATCATGAAAGAGTTAATTAATTAATATAAGATAAAGATATAATTATGAATTCCAAGAATACATCTGAAAGATAAATACAACATCATACGCATGATTACATAAATACAAATAGTACCATATGGTAACCATAATAATCAGCATCCATTGCACATGTTGCAGGGTATGTAAATACAATAAATTGAAAGAAGTACAACATGATAACTTTGAAAATCTAATACAATGATACAAGATCATAAGAAGAAAGAAGATCAAGAAAGAACAACTACAACATGGATCAACTAGCCTTGATGCATGAACATCGGAACCTCAAATGGTAAAAGAACCACTACCACCCGACCTCGTGAACTTAAATGGTCCACTCCCACCGTGCTGAGGAGATAACATCAAAACTGACTTGGATAACAAACAACAAAAATCGAAGGGATAGGTCCTAAAAGCTTCTAACTCAAGGATACCAAAAGTAGAACAAGGTATAACATACTCTACTAGAGGCAAACAGAACATGTAGGAAACCTAAGATGAATAGAAGTGTCATCACATAAGCCAACTCTAGGGTTATCCTGGTAGTCCCTTCAAACCCCGGTGCCCTAGTGACTCTATGTTGTTATAGTAACCTCTCGTGTAGACAAGGTACTACCTATGCCATATTCAGTCCATATAGGCAGCAAGCATCATCTCAACTCCCATCCTACTCAAACTTAATCAGGAACTCAGGCATGGGTGAGGCACATAATATCTTATTAGGTTCATTTTAAACTCTCAATGTTTATTAATTATCACTTATTAAACTACTTGTAATGGGATCTCCTAGTAGCCACTTCTGGGCTCTGGCACCAATTCACAAGCCACTTCCTAATATACACTTAGATGACATGCTCTAGGGTTTAACATGAAAAATATGATCTTTGAGTTAACACAACTCTTGAATCTCTACAACTAGATTCAACATGTAAAACTAGAAACCACTAGGATCAAACCCACCTAGGGTTAGAAAAACTCATGCAAAACTAGATACATCATAAAATAAGTTCACCGTCACAACATAATATGCATGGAAAACAACATAGAAAAAAGATAATCATAACCTGTTGGATATAATTGTCTAATTGTGTGTTTTCCTTGATGTCACACAAATGTCATATCAATTATCACTCTGTGTCTACTAAGCTCGGTTGGTTAGCTAAGTGATTTTTCAGTGTTTGCCGAGATCACTCGGGTGTCAAAGGAAAATATGGTAGAGAATAGTGTTAATTGAGCTTCCATGGTTAACAAAGAAAAGTTAGTGTTTACCAAGTTCACTTGGTCTCCAAAGGATGTTGCAGAATTCATAGTGGTAACCAAGCTTCATTTGGTCAACAAAGGAAATCTTTTCAGGATCAGTGTTTACTGAGCAAGGTTGGCTAATGAAGGATTTTGTTAATTTTGAGAAATAAATTTTATTTATTCCAGTTGACTGAGGTAATGATTATTAGTGTTTGTAATGTGTATATGATCTGACTTAACAATCTAAATGATATATATAAAAGGTCAAGTTGAGAATTCAATGTGTGGATGTGTGAATGGATGGATAAGCGAACATGCAAATGAATCGATCATTTTGAAAGGTGTGTGCAAATTTTGAAGGATGGCTAGATATCCTTGAGGAGCAACAAAGATATATTTGATCAGGAAGGATCTAGTGAAGCAAAATAGAGATCTGTAATCAGCAATTCAGTTGCATCTTATTCAAGTCATTTCATTGTTACTTTCTTACCATTGTAGAAGTGATTTCAAAATCTCTTAACAAAGTTGGTTTAATAGCCATTTTGTAAATCCTCTAACAAGGTGAAAATTCTATTGAATTGTTTCAAAGACCTCTTACAAGGCCACTCCTAACAAGGTGATTAAATCCTCTAACAAGGTCACACCTAAGAGTATGTTTTGTAACCTTTAACCGGGTTGGCTCCTAATAGGGCTCACTTCAGAAGAGTGAAAAATAGTAACTAGTTACATTGGTTGTTTTCCCAGATTGGGTTACCACATTAAATCTAGTGTCACATGTTTTTATGTTATTTTATTTATGCATACATGTTAATCACTAATGAATGCTTAATATTAGTTATAATTAACACTCACTACAATAACTGAGTTACAACATTTCTCTATATATTTGCTGAGTAATAGCTATAAATGATTTAATAAGACATCTAAGGGATCTATGGTAATATTTTTGTGGTTAACTAATTCACCCCCTGCCCCCCCCTCTCAGTTACTCCATCTATATTTCCAACAATTGGTATCAGAGCATTTGGTGCTTGTGGGAAGGGTTTCAAGGACCTAAGCTAAAGATCAGGATGTCTTACAAGTGAGAAATTCTAAGGCTTAATAGAGATAACTTTTCAGCATGGAAAGGACTCATGAGACTTCATCTGGCTTCCATTGGTGATTCAGGATGCAAATATCTTGGTGAAGAATATACAGCTCCTACTGGCACATTATCTGTTGAAGACATTGCAAAGAAAAAGAACCATAACACCATGATGATAGACATTGCATCAGCTCTCAGCTATGAAGAATTTGATGAGATCAAAGACTACACAACTACTTATGCAATGTGGAACAAGCTGAAGAACATTTATGGTGGTGATGACAATGTGAAGAGAGCCAAAGTAGAAAGCCGAAGAGGACAGTTTGATCAGATGAAAATGAGAGAAGATGAAAACATTGCAAAATATGTTGAAAGGATCAAGGCAAGTGTTAGTGCAATCAAAGCTTTTGGAGGAACAATTGATGATGAAACTATTATAAGTAAGGTTCTCAAAACATTACTCCCTATCTATGCAATAAGAGTATCTGCTATTCAAGAAAGATGTGAAGATAATCACAATATAACTTTGGATGCCTTAGTGGGAAGATTGACAGCCTTTGAGTTGGATAACTATGACAACTATGTTCCAACTTCCAAAAATATTGAATCAGCATTTGAGGCCAAAATTTCACTTAAGAAGGGCAAGAAAATAAAGGACATATAGTCAGAGAGTGAAGAAGAATCAGAGGAAAGTTCTAATAGTGATCTTGAAGTTATTGAAGCATTACTTGCAAAGAAATATTCTAGAGGCAGAGGTAAATGCAAAGGTAAAACTCCCTTAATCTATTTTTCATGTGAAGAAATTGGTCATATTGCAGCTAGGTGCCCAAACAAGCAAAGAAAGGATGAGAAGAAATGTCACAAGTACAGTGGCAAGAAGAATTTCAAATCATTCAAGGATAAAGGTAAGAAAACATGTTTTATGGCTAAGGATTCTGATAATAGTGAAGATGAAATTGTCTACATTACTATAAAAGATGAATTTGATGATGATGAAGATAAGATGGCACTTATCTCTCATGTAAGAAAAAATGATACATGGATCATAGATAGTGGATGTTCACATCATATGACTGGTGACAAAACAAAGTTTGAACACCTTGAAGACTATGATGGTGGTAATGTAAGGTTTGGAAACAATGAACCTTGTTGCATAAAAGGAAGAGGATGAATCTCATTAACCAAAGAACTTATATGTGATAATGCATATTGGGTTGAAGGACTAAAGCATAATCTTCTAAGTGTAGCATAGCTAATCGACATTGGATTCAAGGTTGAATTCATGCATGGCAAAGCAAGACTGTTGGATGACAAGGGAAAACTGATTGGATTAGGAAAACAAACCAAAGATAACTTGTTTTATCTTGATCTTGGTGAATGCTTATGTTTTATTGCTCAAATTGAAGAAAGTTGGTTATGGCACAAAAGGTTATGTCATGTAAATTTTGATAACATGGTGAAAATAAGCAAATTCAAGAAAGTAAGAGGTATTCCTACTTTGAAGAAACCTGATGTTGGTCTATGCAAGAATTGTTAGATTGGTAAAATGGGAAAGACTAGCTTTAAAAGTAAAAACTATCAGTCTGAAGATATTTTGGAAATTGTGCATACTAATTTGTGTGGACCTATTGGAATTGAGAGCTATACTAGAGAAAAACTCTTTATTCTCTTTGTTAATGACTACTCTAGAATGATGACTGTTATGTATCTAAGAGAAAAGTCAGAAGCATTTGAGAAATTCAAATGGTATTTGGAAAGAATAGAAAAGGAAACAGGGAAAAGAATGAAGTGCTTGAGATCAAACAACGGTGGTGAATTCATCTCCCATGAATTCAATAATTTTTGTATTAAAAGAGGAATCAAAATATAGGTATCAACCCCAAGAACTCCTGAGCAGAATGGAATAGCTGAAAGGAGGAACAGATCTATCATGGATTGTGCAAGGACTCTAATGATTGAAAAGAACATTGCTATGAAATACTAGAAGGAAGCTATCAACACTGTAGTTCATACCTTAAACCGAGTACAGTTGAAGAAAGACACATTCAAAACTCCTTATGAGTTATGGTACGGCTATAAACCCAATGTAAGTTACCTGAAAGTATTTGGTAGTAAGTTTTACATCTTAAAAGAATCTAGAAAAGGCAAATTTGATGTGAAAAGTGATGAAGGAATATTTTTGGGATATTCTTGCAAGAGTAAGGCATATAGATGTTTGAATTTGTCTACTCAGAAAATCATAGAAAGTGCACATGTGAAAGTTGATGAGTTTGCAGAAAAGACTGAAGAAGAAACAAAAAAGGAACCAGAGGATTATAGGAGATTTGTTTACATTGAACCTAATACATAACCAGACACATCTATCAATAAGGAGACTGCATCTACCGAGCACAGTACAGTAACCGAGTCACAAAAAGAAGTTCAAACCAAGTCACAAGGACCCGAGTCTCAGTCTAAAGCTACTAAGCCAATATCTACCGAGCCTGAGCAACCAGAACCTGAAGATTAAATTCAAGAAGATAACAATGTAACTCATTCAAGAGGCAAGGAACCTTTATTGGCCAAGTATGTCAGGAGGCATCATGCACCAGATCAGATTATTGGAAATAAATCAGAAGGTACTATGACAAGAAGTAAACTAAAAGGTACATGTTTACTTGCTAATTTTGAACCTACAAATGTCAAAGATGCATTAGAAAATGAAAGTTGGATTGAGCCTATGAATGAAGAAATAAAACAAATAGAGAAGAACAAAACATGGACTCTTGTACCTAGGCCTAAAGATAAAAATGTAACTGGAACAAAATGGGTATTCGGGAATAAGTTGAATGAAGATGGTCAAGTATCAAGAAACAAAGCTAGATTGGTGTGTAAAGGATATTCTCAAGAAGAAGGCATAGATTATGGTGAGACTGTTGCTCCTGTTGCAAGATTAGAAGGTGTAAGAACTCTACTTGCATATGAATCACATAAAGGATTTAAGGTTTATCAGATGGATGTAAAATCTGCATTTCTGAATGGTATTCTTGATGAAGAAGTCTACATTGAGCAACCTGAAGGTTTTATTGATCTAGACAAAAGGAATATGGTCTGCAAGTTACACAAAGCATTGTATGGTCTAAAACAAGCCCCTAGAGCATGGTATGAAAGATTACATAACTATCTTATTCAAATTGGTTTCAAAAGAGCTAATGATAATAGTAGTTTGTACATCAAGGAAGGACCAGATAACAAAATTGTTTTGATAGAAATATTTGTGGATGATACTGTGTTTACAGGTAATGATGATCAATGCAAAGAATTCTCAGAGAAAATGAACAAAGAGTTTGAAATGTCTATGTTTGGTCAAATAAAGTTCTTTGTTGGTCTTCAGATTTAGCAGAGCAAGAATAGTATCTACATTACTCAGTCTAAATACATCAAGGAAATACTTAAGAAGTTTGGTATGGAAGATTCAAAAATAGTTGGTACCCCCATGTGTACTGTTCTAAAGCTTACCAAAGATGATGATTCAAAAGAAGTCGATCAGACCTTATATAGATCAATGATTGGAAAATTATAGTATGTAGTTCATACAAGGCCTGATATTGCCTTAGTAGTTGGTATAGTAGCAAGATTCTCAGCAAAACCTAGAGAAAATCATATGATGGAAATCAAAAGAATCTTGAGATACTTGAAAGGAACTGAAGATTATGGCTTGTGGTATAAATTTGGATGCAATCTGGACTTAAAAGTGTTTGCTGATGCTGATTGGGCAGGAAACATTGATGATAGAAAGAGTACAAGTGGTGGAGCATTCTTTCTTGGCAAGAGGTTGGTATCTTGGACCAGTAAAAAACAAAATTGCACATCTCAATCCACAACAGAAGCAGAATATGTTGCTGCAGTAGTAAACTACTCTAATATTGTTTGGTTTAAATAGTTATTGGAAGGCATGAAGGTTGAGATCAAAGAACCAGTTGTTATGTTTTGTGATAATACAAGTGCAATAAATATTTCAAAGAATCTAGTAATGCATTCCAAAACCAAGCACATTGCTATAAAATATCACTTTGTCAAAGAATTAGTGTAGGACAAGGAAATCAGATTGGAATATGTTCATACAAAAGAACAGATTGTAGATATATTCACCAAGCCACTACCTAAGGATGCATTTTTGTTTCTAAGAGGTAAGTTAGGGGTCATTTCCCTATCCGAAGTTCACTAAATAAAGTTTTAGTGATGCATCAACTAGAGCATGTTGAAGATTAGTCAGTTGATGCAACACAGTCAAAGAATCATTGCATATGAATCAGTACTCAAGGTACATTGATATTCACATGGTATGTGTTGTCAAAGAGGGAGAGTTTGTTGTCATATCTCAAGAAATTTCTCTAAGAGGGAGAAGTTAAGAGGGAGAGTTTACAGTCAGAAGGAGAGTTTGCAAATAGAAAGAGCTTACACTGATAGAGGGAGTTCTCATAGATGAGAATCAGAATGAAACTAAGGATATGTTCCTTACTCTATGTTTTCTTTGAAATTTCATTGTGCTATGACATGTTGTGTTGCCATCAATGCCAAAGAGGGAGATTTTTGGATACAATTATCTAATTGTGTGTTGTCCTTTATGTCACACAAATGTCATATCAATTATCACTCTATGTCCACCGAGCTTAGTTGGTCAACTAAGTGATTTTTAGTGTTTGCCGAGATCACTCGAGCATCAAAGGAAAATATGGCAAAAAATAGTGTTAACCAAGCTTCGATGGTTAACAATGAAAAGTTAGTGTTTACCAAGTTCACTTGGTCTCCAAAGGATGTTGCAAAATTCACAATGGTAACTGAGCTTCATTTGGTCAACAAAGGAAATCTTTTCAGGATTAGTGTTTACCGAGCAAGGTCTGCTAATGAAGGATTTTGTTAATTTTGAGAAATAAAGTTTATTTATTCCAGCTCACTGAGGTAATGATTATTAGTGTTTGTAATGTGTATATGAGTTGACTTAACAATTTGAATGATATATATAAAAGGTCAAGTTGAGAATTCAATGTGTGGATGTGTGAATGGATGGATGAGCAAACATGCAAATGAATTGATCATTTTGAAGGAAGGTGTGTGTGAATTTTGAAGGATGGCTAGATATCCTTGAGGAGCAGCAAAGATATAGTTGATCATGAATGATCTAGTGAAGTAGAACAGAGATCTATAATCAGAAATTTAGTTGCATCTTATTCAGGTCATTTCATTGTTACTTTCTTACCATTATAGCAGTGATTTCAAAATCTCTTAATAGAGTTGGTTTAACAGCCATTTTGTAAATCCTCTAACAAGGTGACAATTCTATTGAATTGTTTCAAAGACCTCTTACAAGGCCACTCCTAACAAGGTGATTAAATCCTCTAACAAGGTCACACCTAACTGTGTGTTTTGTAACCTTTAACTAGGTTGGCTCCTAATAGGGCTCACTTCAGAAGAGTGAAAAATAGTAACTAGTTACATTGGTTGTTTTCCCAGATTGGGTTTCCACGTTAAATCTGGTGTCACATGTGTTCATGTAATTTTGTTTATGCATGCATGTTAATCACTAATGAATGCTTAAGATCAGTTATAATTAACACTCACTGCAATAACTGAGTTACAACATTTCTCTATATGTTTGCCGAGGAATAGCAGTAAATGATTTAATCAGACATCTAAGGGATCTATGGTAATATTTTTGTGGTTAATTGATTCACGCCCCCCCCCCCTCTCAGTTACTCCATCTATATTTCCAACATAACATTGCCTCTGGACTAAACCCCAAACGATGACTACAACCCCTAAAAATCATACAAGTCAAAAAGACATAGGGCTTCAAAAGTCTTCATAAAAATCATGAATATTAAAGATAGCATCATTTAATTCTCACAGGAATGAATACTCCATAAAAAAGAACTATCTCTAAACGCATAATAATCCAATTAGATTTATAATTATATAGGAAAGTAAATTACTAACCAATTTAATATAAACATCATAGATCCCTAAACCTATATCATCAAACAATCTTTATAATAATCATCTAAATAAGAAAGAAAATTAAATTGAAACTATCTTATACTAATTTCCTTCCATAAAAATTTAAACACCTAACTTAATATAACAAAACTAATTCTTATAATATGAATTAATATTGAATATTAATTGAAGATATCCATATACCAAAAGAAATTAATTATTTAATAAATAAATTTAAATAAAAATAAAAAAAGGAAATAACAAATATTAAAAAAACTAACTAAATTAGAAATTTATTTAATAACAAACAAGGTTAATAAAATATATAATAAGTTTTTGAATAACAATAAATAAAATATAGGGGGGGTACCTGCGGGTAACCTGTCCCCTGCCGCATTGTCTCCCTATGGCTGCATGGCATAGAGGCCAGCGATAGTACCTTTGTACTGCCGCACGAAAGCCCCCTCAGGGACTATCATGTGTCAGTACCAGTAGGTACTGTGCACGGCATGGTCTACCGAGAGCCGTAAATCAGTAGTGGGGGGGGGGTAATTCAAAACTCAAAACTTTTTTTTTTAATCTTTTCAAATATGAATCTTTTTCAATAATAAGTTTTTTTCAAATATATATAATTTGAAACATAAATCTCATTTATTAAATTCTTTAAACTTTGATAAATTGCTTTTTTTATATATATATATATATATATATATATATATATATATATATATATTAAAAATATTTGTTCTTGTGAATTTTTAATATATATATATATATATATATACACCTCAATAACGACTATACCACAACATGAATAAAAAATCCAATAATCCACTAGAAGCTCAAAACCCAAGTCTAATTGGGTTTTCTAAAACTCTTTTAACAGATTCCTCAAAACCATCAATTTATAAAACAGATAGGCAAAATTAATCAAATCACATTGCAATATCATAAAAAACTTCCATGCATTCAGATCCAATAGGCACAATGAAGGTACACCTTTCTTTTCTACAGAGATCTAAAAAAAGAATAACCATAACAATACAAAACCTACCTCAAATCACAATTAACAAGATTTGGTGATGATCAAAATGAAGAACACAAAATCCAAGCTTTTCGAAGAACTCTTCAAATCTGTCCCAAAACTATCTCCAAAATTCCTCCTCCAAAACCTGTGTACCCCAATAATGGCCAAAACCCCCAATACTTAAAGAAACTTACTTTCTCTTGCATGAATTTGAACTCAACTCCAAAAAGGGCTTTGCATGAAGATGAACTTTAGTTCATGGTTCAGTCTCAGTTAAACTGAAGTCTCCTCTTCACTTTGACTTTTGTTGAAAGCACATAACCAAAACTTCAACTTGAATCACTAATTCAATTTCATACAATTATGAATGTGCAACATAATGCATTTAATTAAATAAAAATTAGAACATTTAGTTAACATAATAAACACATGCCAAAATAACCCTCAATCTATAAAATATAATTTAATTAAACAAAGGTTAATTTCATGATTAAATATTTCAAAATTGAGGATATTTAATGAATTCACATTAATTAAATAATTCAACAACACTCAAATAAGCATATAATTAATTCCCAATTAATTAATGTATCAACTATATAATATAAATAATAATTAAACTAAAATAAATACATTTATTTTAATTACCATTTAAATACTATGCCACAACTAAAAATAGCATGATGTAAAAAATAGAAATCACATCAAACACTAGAATCAAAGAATTAGAAAGACCTAAGGACCCACATTCAAACTCAGGACTAAGGTGTAAACTCTTGCCATTGGTCGAGTTTAGAAGGGTGGAAACATAGAATCTTGTCCCCTACTTTAGGACAATAATTGGCTTAGGTTAGAATTTGGAATTGAATATTATCTCCCCTCTTTTACCATTGAGATTAGCGATAGGGCACACTCATCCTGACAATTTAGAGAAGTCGATGCCCTGTCCCTGCGAACCTACATAAGAGACAAGCATGTGCATATATTTATAAATATAACAAACAATGGCGAGGATTGACCAATCATGTGGATCTCGCAAGCAAGTAACTACGACTTCATCCCTCAACCACATCAGGCACATCATACAGAAATGTAAAACAAACACATCGACCATACACATGCAAGTATTGGGTCAGTAAAATCATAAGTTTTAATGATTTCCTAACATATATTCTATCATTCTAAAGTAATCATAACATTTATAAAATCAGACTAGGGGCAAGGTACTACAATGGTTAAGGTTGATCATACTCATGTGTTGGAGATTCCTATTCAGTTTCCTGAGACATCATACATTTTGAGGATTCTTCCTTTAGATTGGGGAGGATTCATTGATCCACCTATGAACTTGTTTCTTCCTAAGGGGAGTAACATCATTCAGTTTTCTTGGTGCAGTTTCTATATTGATCCAAGCACACCTATCATGGGTGTACATTCTACATTGAGGGGGGGCTTTCTTGCTTCTCTTCCTACTTCATTTGAGGAGGCATCTTTATCTTTGGAGTTTGATCCAAATTCTTATGTGGATCAGTTATCATTGGTTCCTTGTTTGTCACCTTCTTCTATTGGGCTTTCTCCTGATTGATTCATGGCATCTTCATCAACCAAGGACATGGCGACACTTGGGCATACTTCAGAAACATCATACTTCATTTGGATTCTCTTTCCTACTTCCTATCCATAATGGGAAGCCTTCTTACATCTATACTTGGTGTATCTTCTTCCTAAGAGAAGAATTGTTGTTTGTAGGCATTGGACTATGTTTTGTCTTCAAGCACTTACCATCCTTGGAGGAGATTACTCATTATGGGGGGGAATATCATGTCTCCTTATTTCCTTCCTTTGGGGGGATTTTTTATTGTATATGCATGATGTATGTCATAATTGGGGGGTCTTGATTACTCCATCCATGCATGCATCTTGTTTTCATCTCTCTTTTTGGGGGAGGATTTTTCCCATGAGGTTTTCCCTCTTTCTCCACTTTATGAGAGATTGCATTGTTCTTGCATTTTGTACATGGGTACCTAACATGGCCTAGTAGCCAGGACCTATCTTGCATTGTGAGATTAAGTGCATTCCCCTAAGTTGCACTTAAGGGGGGGTGTTGGTGTAATTAAATATTACTAATTACACTTTACTTAAGTTTACTTAGGATAATGCATTTGCATATTAGTTGTCATTGTGGCACCTAGGAGTTTGCATTTCATTTTAGCACATGGTTAGGAGAACTTTCACTTTAGGTGTGATAATTGTCATCACATACCTCGTTGTGTGTGAGATCCACCTTTAGTTCTCTTATCACATTATCATCATGTCATTGTTGCACATGTTTCTCATACTTTTATGTACAATGGAGGATGATCCACCTTTGGTGGACATGTGATTCCACCATGTCTAGTTGATAGCTTATCACTTGCATATCTTCTAGTTATCATGCATTGCCTATATATTGAGGCTTTCTACATTATATGTAATTAGTCATTCAATCTATTCATTATTTTGATCATTTGATCATATCATATTTGGTCTCTCTTGTGCTATCTCTTGAGCTTCTAGATCTTGGCATTCATTCTTTGCCTTAGGCAAATTCTTACAATCTCAATGGTAAGAGAAGGGAGATAACATCTAGGTCTAAATCCCAACCTAAGACATTTATTGTCCTCAAATAGTGGACAATTATCTTATCTGGTACCCTCTAAATTCGTCAACGTGGCATCATTCATGAACCCTTTTCTTTGAGCTTGATTATTACTTTATGGTTTTGGTCAGTTTTTCTTTCCTATTTTTTTGTCAACTGTCTTGATGTGAATTTTGTGTTATTAATGCATCAAAGGTTTGATTTATAATAATTATGATATTAAAATAATTGTATCTTATAAACATAGAAATATTAAATATATAGATATTTAATTTATGAAAATTAATTAAATACTATGGATGATTTAAAAGACTTTTAGTTAAAAGTATAATAATGAAAATAAAGATTTAATTATATAAAATCAAAATCTAATTTAAATATTTGAATAATATAAATTGATATTAATTATCAAATCACTTATTAAGTGGTGCTAAAGATATTTATTATAATTAAAATATTTAATCATGTGATTAAATGCACACTAGTTAAAAGAAATTGATTTATTAGTTCTAAATTAGAAGGTTGAACTAAGAGACATAACTAAGGGATTATTTATAGCTCTTTTTAATAAATGAATGAATATATATTTAATTATCAATTTGCATATTATTAATATGGCTAAAAATATTAATTGTTAATTATATATTATTATGCAATTAAATTTGCACATTCAATTAATAAAATTGAAATATAAATTTAAGATTAAAAGTTGAGTGATTTGTGTGATTTAGAATTATTAATTAAATAAATAATTCTTTTAAATAAATGATTGATATAAACAAGGTTGGAGTTGAGTTTTGATTTCTATGATTTTGAGTTAACTATTTTATTATTTTTAATAGTTTAGTTCTAATTTATGATTGTGTGTTGCATGTTTGAGTTTGGTTTGTTAGGTTTTCTATATTAGAGTCCTTTTTGGTCATTTTTAGAGGGAGGGACTTTTGGGAGATAGATTGTAAGTTTTGGCTTTGAGATTGAATTGGAAGAAATTATGAAAGCTTTGGATTTTTCAAGGTTGTTGGATTGTTCTTCATAGTTTATTTCAATTGGCGGTTTAAGGCAGGGTTTGAAACCCTTGTAGATTTGATTCTTTTAAAAGGTTCATTTTCTTTGTGCATGCAAGATTTTTGTTGATAATTATATTGAAATTCTTGTCTTGCATAAATTTTTTATTTGAAAGATCTTGGTGGAAGAAAACTTGTATTGTGAATACCTGGTATTTTAGGACATTGTAGAAAGATCTTGTATTAATTCAGTTAGGGTTTGTTTAATTGTGTTGTTGAAAACCTTATTATTTGAATCAAACTAAAAAAATTATATAATTGTGCACATGGATATAATTACATTGTACTTCTAAGAATAATTTTATCCCTGGTAGAAATTAGTCTTTAGAATTCTCATTGATTAATCCTATATGTGTGTGTGTGGAAATAATAACAATAATAATAATAATGATGATGATGATGATGATGATGATGATGATGATGATGATGATGATGATGATGATGATGATGATGATGATGATGATGATGATGATGATAATGATGGGGGTTTGTTATTTTTGTGTGAGAGAAAATATATGACAAAAATTAAATAAAAAATATTAATAAAATAAAATGATTTTAATTATAAATAATTTAATATGGGGTGTGGGGGGTTTTTCCTTACCCCCACCATAGTTAGTAGCAAAGTTGCTAACAATAGCATAAGCTAACATGGTAGTTATGTTTCCCATGACAGCTATCCTACCCACAACAACCAAAGCTACCAACAATAACATAGGTTATCGTGGTAGATATGCTTCCCACAATGGCTTTGTTGGCAACGGTAGCCAAAGCTACCAATGATAAAAATAAGTTGTCGACATCACCCAAGCGGTGGGACCTGTGTTCCCCCACTCCTGCTTGAAATGTTTGATTATTTTTATTTATATATATATTAAAAATATATGAAAGAGGTTTATTGTTAATCAATGTTAAATTTGATTTATTTAACAAGTTTTAGTTGCCCAATTCGGACAATGTTTGTATATAAATCAAAATAATAACACTATTATTTTGATTTATATACAAACATTGTCCGAATTGGGCTATATAGATAATGAAATAAATGTTTTAGTCAACTGGAACTTATAATGAGCATAATTTATTTTAATCTAATTATATTGTTAGTTAGTAATTATATTTTATAAGTTAATTTATATAATAAAGTTTATAAATTAATTTAGAGACCTATTAATCTTATTGATTGTTATAAAAATTTAATTATATTGTGATTTAATAATTTTTCATAATAAATTATTTTGTATAATGAATATTATAATTTAATTTAAAAAGATTATTATGGTAAATATTTAATTTATTTTTAGGTGGAGTTTTGATCTAAAATTGTGTTTTTTGATGGGATTTTTGCTTTATTTGGCCTTTTTGAAAAGGTCAGTTGGGGTAGAATGATGTTCTAGGTGGATTTTGTCTTTTGCAAATTGAAGTACTTTATGGATTTTACTTTTTTTTATACTTTTGGGTTTATGTGTTGTAATGTTGATAACCATTTTTATGTTATGATTATGTGTATGTCATTGAGTGCATACACGAGTGATGCCATGTGTTCTCTGAGTCCCTGATCATTGTTTATTTTACCACAAAAAGGTGATGATCATTATTAGGTTGAGTCTCAATTAACTTGGTCACCTTGTTTCTTCTAGTAAGACTATTTTGTGATTTGGAAGATGGTATTATGATTTATGTTTAACTCTGGGTTTGGAGAGTGATGCCAATGATGTTTTGATGATTATTAATTTGTGATATTTTTTTTATTTTTTTTTATCGGTAAAAGGCCGAAGCCCTGAAAGTTTTTTATTAATATAAATAAATTTTACAGTGTGACCCTACTCGCTGCAGGCACTGGTAGGAAAGAGCGGGGTTGAGAAAACCTCCAGCCTTGCCCAGGACCAGTGGTCCTATACTTATACATAATTACGTGGGCATACCCACGACTCGTTAGTAGCCAAGATTTGTTGGATACATAAATATCGTGGGCATACCCACGTCTCGACATTTGTCGAGATTTATGGAAATGATAGATACATAAATTTCATGGGCAATCCCACTGCTTAATGATTTTCTATGAATTATTATAATTACACTCTTTTAGTGGGCATACCCACCTTTTTGTAAAATCTTACAAATGCTACTTTTACTAAGTTGTCTCTACCCTTTATACAATGTTTTCCTAAAATATCGTTCTCAAATCTGCAATGGCCGGATGCATCAGTTGCTCTATAGATATTAAGCCTCTTTGATTTCCTCACTCTATTCTTTAAATCTTTAATTAGCTAGAATCCCTTTCTCCTTATGAATTTTAGTACCTGTATCATAAAATAAACACCACTTCCATCTACAATGGTTATCTTACATCCACTAATATATATATTTCCTTCAATTGAACATTTATATTTTGGATTTTTATGTTATGATAATGAGTATTTCTGAAAAGTAGTTTGAACCCAATCAAAATACATAACTAATTCTATTTGTAATCTCAACCTTTATATCCATGTATAAACTATAAATTACTCCATTCAAATACAATTATCACTAAATATTCAGAACATTAATTCTACTGCTATCTCGATTTACCTCTGTCCATTAATATCATGATAGGAAGGATATAAACCTATATTCATGCCCATAAACCAAACTGAGAAAAAAAAAGAGAGTATGACGGACTATTATATATATAATATGCTAATGTGTGTGTGTGTGTGTGTGTGTGTGTATATATATATATATATATATATATATATATATATATATATATATATATATATATATATATATATATATATATATATATATATATATATATATATATATATATATATATATATATATATATATATATATATATATATATATATATATATATATATATATATATATATATATATATATATATATATATATATATATATATACACATACATATATATACTGATAAATCAGTCAAATCATACCCAGGACATTATTTGAGAAAAATTGCCATTGGTGAGAGCCTGCTCTCCCTAGTTCTTAAAATTCTCTATCTTATTTACACTTCAGGCCTAGCATATTGTTAGTAAGAACCGTTGGGTTTGGACCAATTGTAGTTCTATTAAGATTGGTTCACCATAGTACCATTTATTAATACACCAGGGTGTTTGCAATCGGCCAAATGCTCAGACTTTTCTCAATGCCATTCATAGATGTTTCAGGATTGCAATATTTACATAAATAAATCAATCTAATATATATAAATATAGGTCTAATATAATCGACATATCTATATTTATATATATTAATCTGAAGAGAACAGGTTCAATATTCCCTGATTAAGAACTTGCTTGTCTATACAATTTTGAAATGTACATCAGCAAATCGATCTATATATACTTCACTGTTTATGAACTTTTCCTGTCTTATACATTTTTGAAATGTACATCAATACATATATATATATATATATATATATATATATATATATATATATATATATATATATATATATATATATATATATATATATATATATATATATATATATATATATATATATATATATATATATATATATATATATATATATATATATATATATATATAGATACACTCAAAAATTGTATATATAAATCTATATACATATAACAAAAAACTAGTGATTACCTTCATTTAGAGGTCCTTGTTGGTACTGCAAATTATTTTGAAAGTTCAAATCCATACTTTTCTCAAGAACAGGGTATTAACATATCAAAAGAGACACCTTAATGCAATTGAAGATCTTAAAAAGTACAGAACCAATTACGTTGTTATAAGAACACAATTGCCATAAAATCTTTATCTCATGAATGTTAATAAAATATTTAACTCATTCATTCATATAATTTACCTCCAATACATATATAATGAAAATGATAATAAGTGTTAACAACCATGGAAAACCATGGGGATTAAACTCCTAGAATAAGATCATGGGAATGAAATTGGGTCTACTTGGCTGTTGATAATTAAAAGAGTTGTTGCTATTAGAAGATATAATAATTTGTCTTGCTACCTTCCCCAAGGATTTCCTAGAAAGTGATGGGCACCTTCCATGTTTAGATTGTGACTAGCAATATGTGTGGTCAAATAACACAAGGTTTCAATCTATTCCTATGTATTTAGATTTTCAATTTAAGACTTGCCTCACTTTCACATAATTTCTAAATGGAATAAACCAAAGACCATGCAAAAAGAGATGTTCTTAGTCCTATTCTTACATTGGCTTATCCTTTAAAAACTCTTTAGATATACTAATCCATTGTTACCACTCCGTTAGCCCCTAGATTAGCTAATTTGTCCACCTCTGAGTTTCCTTCTCTGAAAGTATGTCTGATTTCATACTTTGTAATACTTTCCATTAATAAATTAATCTCTTCTATTTTAGCATTCAACATCCAGTTGGGAGCTTTTTTAGTGCGAATGGCATTGACAATAATTTGAGAATCTCCTTCAATAAATACTTTTGTAATGTTCAATTTCTTACATAATTTAAGCCCTTCTAGTGCCGCTATACACTCAGCCATATTGTTTGTTGTAGGATTGATGGGTTTAGAAAATCTAGCGATAACTTCTAACTTCCAGTTGTGAATGATCCCTCCAATACCTACTTCCCTTGGATTTCCTCATGACACTCCATCAAAATTGAGTTTGTACCATCCTACTTTCGGTGGTACCCATTTACAAGAAGCTCTGTCAATTTTAGTTTTGGGACCCCCCTTACCATAAAGGGGAGGGATTGCTAATTTTGGCCATTTACTCCTAATCTTGTTATCCCAGCTCTTGAATGAATCCTCGTAGCTTAGTTTGTCCCTGAGTTTTCTGTTAATAATTTCCATGATCAATGCTTCTATCTTGTTTGTAACCGAATTCCAAGTTAATTTTTGATCCGTAAAAATCCTTCTGTTTCTTTCTTTCCATATTTCCCATGCTTCTATTGAAGGTGCTATTATCCATATATCTTTAAATAAGTTATCTTTATAAGGAGGAGGCCAAGCTTTAAGGTTGCTGATTAGATCACAGTGCTAAGAAGATTTCCATCCTAAACTTTGATGTAACCAATTCCAACATTTTTGTGAGAAAGGACAATTAAGAAGGAGATGGTTGACATCCTCGGACTGGTTTTCACATAAAGGGCATCTCGATGGCCCTTCAAATCCCAATCTATTGAGCTTGTCTGCTGTAAGAATTCTATTTTGCAAAGCTGCCCAGAGAAACATGCCTGCTTTAGGGAGGCATGCTTTATTCCAGCACAGATTCAAAGGAATGTCTATATTATCCATATTTTGATCCCTAATAATTGAATTGTAACCCTCCTTGACAGAGTAGTTACCATTATTTTATCCTACCAATATTAAGGTATCCGGTCTATTTTTAAGTGTTGTCTCTCTATCTTTCAATAATGCCAAAAGGATTTTCTTTTCATGCATACATCATTTATTTCTTTCAGATCACTCCAATTAATAGCTTCCTTCTTACATAGGTAATCCTTAAGATGTAAGCCTATGCCTCTCTTGCATTCTTCCATGAATTCCTTGGAGAAACCTAGTTTGTTGAGGGGAGTCGGGCCTGCCCATGAATCATCCCAGAATAAAGCTTGATCACTTGCACCTACATCCCAAGAGAGATATTTGATAATAATCCCTCTGCAATCCTTAATAAAATTCCATATTCACGATCCTTTCTCATGTGAGTGTGACCTGAAGATATTGATGGGATTTGAATCAAGGATGTACTTGTGTAATAATATGGAAGCCCATTTACTGCTTGATTCTTTGTACATTCTCCATATAAGTTTAGCCTTGAGTGCTTGATTTTGCCATAGTAGGTTTTTGATGCCTAGACCCCCTTTTGCTATTGGTTTGCATAGAGTGTTCCATTTAATCAGGGCAAGTTTTTTGTCTTTAGATTGACCCTGCCAATAAAATTCTTGAAACATTTTATCTAATTCCTTTTTAACGTTAATCGGAAGGGGTAGGATAGATAGATGATACGTGGGTATGGTAGAAAGGATAGATTTGATCATTGTCAACCTACCCGCTTTAGTTAACCATTTACCTTTCCAAGAGCTTTTCTTATTTTGAACTTTGGTTATGACTTGTTGCCAAAGTTTGGATGATAGGAGACTTTTATCGAGGTCTATTCCTAAGTATTTGCACGGGAATTTGCCAATTTTGCACCCCATCATGCTACAAATTTCCTTTTCAATTTTTGAGCACGTATTAATAAAGAAAATTTCTGATTTGGTAGGATTAACACATTGCCCTGAAGCTTTTGCGTAGAGGTTTAGAACTTCTTTGAAGGCTCTTTCTTCTTGTCTGTTAGCATATCTTGGTAGAATCGTGTCATCTACAAACTATTGGTGAGTGATATTAGGTCTGTTTTCTGAAGCCTTCAAACCTAGGATTCTCCCTTCCTCTTATTTCTTTGTAATTGTTCTACCTAATGCTTCCGCCACAATGACGTAGAGAAAAGGGTAAAGTGGATCCCCTTTCCTGATGCTCCTGGAGATACTAATAAATCCTTCCAGGGAGCCATTGATAAGAATTGAAATTTTGGGAGTCAATATGTAGTTAAAGATAAGGTTAACCCATTGTTTAGAGAAGCCAAAGGCTTCCAAGCATTTACACAAGAATCTCCAGTCTACTTTATCATATGCTTTTTGAATATCAACTTTCATTAGCATACTAGGTTCCTTTGTTAATTGGGTAGTATGAACTATTTCTTGCGCTATAATAATTCAATCCAAAATAGATTTGTTTGCTACAAATCTCATTTGTTCTTCTAAAATAATAGTAGGAAGAAAAGTTTTTGTCTATTTGCTAAGGATTTGGAAAGAATCTTATATAGGGTGTTACATAGGGAGATAAGTCTAAAATCCCCTGGATCCATACTTTCATTCTTTTTCAGAATTAAGGTAAAAAAGGTGTTGTTAATTTCACTTAGTAAAGAACCAAAATTTCTAGTTGCTTCCACAGCTTGCCAAACCTCTACTCTGACAAAATGCCAGCATTTTTGGAAGAAGCCGGCTTGGAAACCATTTGGTCCTGGGGCTTTATCTGAATGGAGTTGAAACACAACAACTTTAACCTCCTCTAGACATAGCTTATTGTTCATTATTTTGTTGTCTGATTCAGTAATCAACTTAGGAATGGCTTTAAGCATTTCATTTTGGGCATTAATGTTTATTGCCTTTGTGTTATTGAGAAGGGTTTTATAAAAATTTGTAAAAACATTTGAGATTTGAACCGGATCTTCAGTGATAAGTCCCTTGGTAGTCTTGATTTTGGCTATTTTGTTAATACTCCTTTTATAGTTAGTTATATTATGAAAGAATTTAGTGTTACTATCGCCCTGCTTAAGCCATGACTCCTTGGATTTCTATTTCCAAAAAATTTCTTCTTTGAGAAGGATATCATTGTATTTAGCCATCAGCTCTTTTTCCTTGTAGTAAATAAGATCGTTCATACCTTGTTCTATTACTATATTGTTTAAGTCAGTTATTTCTTGTTCTAACTGAGTTTTCTCTTCGAATATATTTTTAAAATTGTTCTTGTTCCAATCTAATGCTTTGTTTTAATGATTTTTAACTTTGTTGTTAATCAAAACATTTTCGACCCTTTAACCGAGATTTGTTTCCACCAGTCCTCTAAGAGGTTTAAGAATTCATGGTTTTGGAACCACATAAATTCAAACTTAAATAGATTTCTTGATGGTTTGGAATTCTCTATAATGGTAAGTTTGATAGGGAAGTGATATGATCCTGCTTTTGGGAGGATCTCTACACTGACTATCTGATTAAAGTTATCAGGGTTTGTTCTAATAAAGAATCTATCTAGCTTTTCAGGTATGTAGATAAAATTGACTCTTCTGTTATTCCATGTATAAACTCCATTAATTGTATTGATGCTTATTAGATGATTATCCATAGCCCACTTGCTAAAATCTTTATGGGCTTGCGATATGTATTGAGAACCCCCATACTTTTCTTCTAGATTTATAATAGCATTAAAATCCCCTAAAATGAGAAACGGGTGTTCTTGATTATCTGATAAAAAGTTTTGTATCTCCTGCCACACTCTTCTTTTTTCTTCATTTGGAATTGGCCCATATACATTGATCAGGTTAAATTTTAAATCTGATTTTAGGCTTTTAATTGTTAGTACCATCCAGTTATCTTTAGTAAGAGAGGGTAAAGCCATCACTTTGTGAGGGTCCCATAGGACTACCAATCAGCCTGAGTGGCCTGCTGCCCAGGCATATTCTGATTTCCAAATACCTAATCTTTTATTAAATTTACAGCTATCCTCTTTGTTTAGCTTAGTTTCCTGTAATAAAATGATCTCGGAATCAGATTTTTTTAAGTATATTTTTATTAATCTTTGTTTTTTAGGGGCATTGAGACCCCTAACGTTCCAAGTAGTGACTTTCATTGTGCCTGGGGAAGGAACTTCCCCTTCCCTATGTTCAGAATATCAGCTATCTTTTTTTGGTTGCCTGCATTGCCATCTAGAGATCTCAGTTCTATGGCTGATTTCCTACCTCTTTTCTATTTGAGTTTATTGATATTAGGTGTGCTTAGACTACCTCTGGTGAAGGCTATGCCCAATTCTCTATTTTCATTAGTTATTATGAAGAGACCTTCAATTGCTTCTTTAACTAGTGTTGAATTACTAGAAGACTCTATTAACGAATTGGCCCGATTATCCAGGCTTATTTGCTCATTAATAGTATCAGCTAAGGGTTCAATTCTATCTATAATCTCCTCACCAAAAATTTCCATTACATCTTCAACTTTCCCTGATAAATCTAGATTTAAAGATTCTATTTCTAGAGGGATTGAAACAACTTGTTCCTTCCCCTCATCGATGATTGGATCATTTTTTATTATATTTTCCTTATGCTTTGTAATTATATCATTCTCTCTTACATTATGCCTATCTATAATTTTTCTTTTGGTTTTTTTATCTGATTGGTTCAAATATTGATCTAGATTACCCAGAGGGTTATTTTCATATACTTCCTTTACTAGGGGTGAGGAAGGCAGGTTTAGACTATTGTCCTCATCCTTATTTTCTTCTATGATACATTCTTGAATTTGTTTTATTAGGATTTCCTTTTGAAGTTTTAATTCATCAAAATCATAAATCTCATCCAAAAATAGGTCCATTACTTCATCTGTTAATGATTCTCCTAAGTAATTAATTATTTGATTTACCTCCTATTCAGTTTTATTAACCTGATCCACTAGTTCTACTATATTAGCACATTCAGGTTTTATAGACTATTTTGTTTGTAAATCGGTCCTATTAATTTCGTGTTGTATACATATTTTATTATTATCTTCTAGCTCTGTGCATTCTAGTTCAATTCCCTTAGTATTGGATTCATACCTAATAATGCTTGATGTGTTATTAGTTATTAGGGATGAAGCATCATCTATTTGAGGATTATCTAGGTTTTCATTAGGTATTGTTGGAAATACAACTTTCTATGATGGGCTGAATGCATTGTTGGGTGGCAAAGAGGGGGTAGGGGTACTTTCAAGTACTTGGACTATGCTTTCAGAATTACCTTTATCTTTATAGATATCAGTAAAAATTTTGTCCTTATCCAAACCTGTTTTAGAGGTAAAAAAGGTAGAATTCTCCTTATTAGTCTAAAATGAGTGGATACCGAGTTGTTTATACATGTGTCAGATAGTGCTAATGGGAAGGGCCTATCTAATCCATGATTCCTTATAGGAATAATAGAAAATCCACCTTTATCCTTGCAAAACTCAACCTCCATTTCTTTAGTAAGTTGAGTTAAGAGGTTTATGCTTTTGAGTGATTTCTGGGAATTGGCTTTAACTTCGATAAAATTTTCTAAGATTGTGGGACTGATTATAATAGAGTTAGAGCAAAAATTTAATTGTATGGGTGAGATGCATTTTTTATGGAAGTCCATTTCCATAATGATTATTTTTTCAACTTGATTAAGTGCTGACTCAACAATCCTCATGAACTTCCCAATTTTATTGCCTATTGTACTTATGTTTCCCTTACTAGATAATTCCAAAGGTAGATTTTTTAGAGAGACTGTCTTTTCTACTATAAAATTCTTTAGGTGTATTGGATTAAACAAAGGCTTCCAGTCAAATAGAGAAAAATGAATGTTTCTAAATTTAATATCCTTCTTTTCCATAATGCTATTCTTCAGTTCCTTTTTTTTGCAATCTATATACATGAAATAATCCAAAAGGTGTCAAATACTTACCTCCTTTAGTAATTATAGTGATAGTTCTGCCATTAAATAATTAACATGTACTCCTATGCCATTCCAGATATAGATCACACCCATTTCTACTAGGTGCTTCTGTTGCTGCAAAATGGTATTATTATCCAAAAAGATAGTTTCAAAGTATCGAACATGATTGATCTTACCTATTTTCTGTTGATTACTTCTTCTATGTGGAGGTGAATAGGTTGCAGAATTTAAAGATTTATGAAATAAATCATTATTACAATCATTATTCATCCTGTTATTGTTATCTAAAAATGATGATTTCCTTTCCATCTTTCTAAGATGAGGAGGGCAGTATTTTATATTGCTAATCATTAAGTCATCAGTGCAGCAATCTTTGCCTATTTATTTTCATTTCCCCCCATAAAAGGGTGGGGTTTTGGAGAGATAGGGGTAGGGCTTTACAACTTTGGAGTGATTCACCTCCATCTTGTGTTGTCGGGCCCTATAGCCCTTATCCCCCAAAACCCCATTCCTTTTGTGTGGGGGTGAGTATATATACCTGCTATTTCCTTCCTTACAAAGAATTTCAAAAGAATTTTTCAAAGATAAACTGAAAGTGCTATGAACTGGTGAGGGCCTTAATACCTTATTCTTACCTTTAACCATTTTCCATGTATGATCTTGCTTAAATGTACTCACGGGAGGCACTTGGGTAGATAAGGTCCTACCTTCCCCCTTAGCAGATAGGGGATCATTGGTTCTACATTGTAACAAATGCCCAGTATTATCTGCCTTAGCAATCCCATAGCCTAACACCGGTTTAGCATACCTAGTCTTTGCAAAAATTCTTAGTTGCCTATCCAAAGATTGGACTAAAAATACCTTTTGCCTTGATTCCCTGCTCCATGAAGGGATAATGTGATTTTCCTTTGGTTTTGTGCCCAAATTCAAAACCCTAGCTGAAACCTTATGCTCTTCTTTCCATGATCCTTCCTCCATCTTCCTAGATAGTGGAGGATTATTAGGAGATTTATTAGAGGATTTGGTCTAGGTAGGGTCACTGGATGAGGGCTTTGCATGAGTGAAAATGGTGAGCAAATCTGCATCAACATTTTTCTCTTCTTTTTATTTTTGTTTTTCTATAAATTTGTCCAAGTGTTCATAGGATGGATGTGTTTGCTCTTCTTTTCGACAGTCTTTTCTTTTGTGGCCATAGAGCCAACAATTATGATAGTAACTTGAAAATTCTTGTTTCTTTCCTTGATCCTTATCCTTTTTTATGGAGATTTCTACCCTAGTTTTTTCATTGTAATGCATATCTCCATTCTTTGACTAGCTCAGTTTGGAATGAAAAAGACCTAGGTTTATCTGCCTATTGTGGAGAGCGATTTTCCTTTGCCAATGGTAAGTTCACATTATCACTATTCTGATCGCATAATTTTTTGTGATAAAAAATCAATGCACTATTAATCAATGTCATTGGCTTTTACAAGCCTTGCCCCTTTCCTAAAATCGCTCCTCAACTGCCAGTTCTCAGTCTCTAAACTCGGATCTGCTCCCTAAATCATGATCTCCTCTTAATATTCTTCTCTTCTTCTCAAAAAAATCACTGCTTCCTCTACCAATTTCAAATCTATTCCTTATCTATGATAGTCACTACTTTTTAATGGATCTTCCCTCTAATTAAAATCGCCACTGCCTCCTATGTTTTGCTTATTAATTTGTGATATTATGCACTATGTGGAACTGGTAATTTTTTATTGAGATGTCTATTATGGGATGGACAATTTGGTTTTATTGAGATGTCCATCATGGTATGGAGAGTCTAGATCCTTGTATAGGATGAGATATTATTTTTTATGCTCTAACACTTTTCTTTGATGTCACTCATGGTTTACTAATTTATGAAAATATTTTATAGTTTTTGATGGGCTTCTAAATAGCCATATTTCTCAGTACTTGTTATCCTCTTTTCAGAACAGTTAATTGCACACATACATGAATTTATAATTTTCAAGCATACGAACTTATGTTTTTTCTGTATATGTTATATATATGTGTGTGTGTGTGTGTGTGTGTGTGTGTGTGTGTGTGTGTGTGTGTGTGAAAACATAAAATGGAAATATGGATACTTTAAAGACATGATATTTTCTTGAATTCATGGATAGGAATGGTAAATGCATTAGCTAGATACATGTTAATGAATGTTTCCTTGCCTAAGCTATGTTTTTGGTAGACTTCCTACTGTGGCCACATGACTTTCAAGAGTGTTAATTAAAACTTACACTATTTCCTAATATTAATGATGAGGATATGTATGTATATGGTTGGATGTGTGTGCATTGATTGTTTTGCAAGTGTTAACCGTGGGCATTCAAGAACCAACATAGTGGCATTGGAGTAATTAAAGCCAACCATGGGTTATAGAATCTTCGTAAGCAAAGAGAATCAATTATTGTTTTCTATTACATGCAGCGTGCAGATTTAGTTCCCTTAACATGCTATATTCCTGGAGATTATTCATGTTCAATGATGTTTCTGTTCTGGAACTTTATGAGTTGTAACTGATCCTCATTTATGAAGTGATCATAGATTTAGGAGAAAGTTGTAGATTTCCTTTAAATAATTGACTATTGTAACTCTTTTGGAGTTCGTTGAATGAACTGGTTTTTATAATAGAACTCTTGCAATACTATTTCCAATCAAGTGTAATCATTTTGTTATGGATGAATAGAATGCTCAGTTCAAGTTTATATCTTTTATCTTGATTGTATTTCCTATTCACTCATTCAAGGTGGCCCACTTGATGAGTGAATTGTTCTCTTAGTGTAGAGTTCATTTTCCTATTTATTTCTAAGTAATTAGAACTCTATTGTTCCTACAGCTAATGATAGCAGAATTGGTAGCCTGTTGCATAGGTGGTTAGAGTAATTCCTAGCAGTGATTCCCTGCTTTGTTAGAATAAATTCATTTACTAGTTCTAGCATAGTTTTCCTAAAGCATAAGCATTTGAATTTCATAGATAGTCTTAGATTGAGAAGGTTTGAAGCATATACTTTGCGAATGCCATTCCAAGTTTACGTCCCTGGTTGATAATTAAATGAGACTGAATAATTAATTTAGAAATCATTTAGGGTGTCCAATCTAAAAATAGGTAGTCCATTGCTATGGGTTTCTGATATTATTATTTGGCCAAGCATTTTTCGTGCCATTGTTGGGGATGGTCTTAATTCAAACTTATCTTTGTAGTTGCATTCTCAGTTCTAATCTAGCGCTTAGTTTTAAGTATCATTTTATGCATCAAAGGAGAGACCACCTCAGGAGATTTCTTCCTCATAACTATCAAGAGGACCCATTTGATATCTTTAATCCTAAAGTTGAAGGACCCAAAAATGAGAACGAAGAAGAATAATCCTTTGAAAATCTGTTTGTTGATGCTCAGGAACACATATCCTCTTCATCCTCTAAGGAATCACTACATTTGAACAACCTATTTTCTGAACCCAAATACCAAGACAACCCACTTGCTCTTATTGTCTATCAACCACCACCACTAGGTCCTCCTCCCAGAATGGCTGCTCAGCCCACCTTTCCATTTCCTATCCCTCCTCAGCAAGGTAATCAAAATTTGAAGAACATACCTATTGTTGTGCTTCCCAAATTCTATGGCCTCATTATAGAAGACCCTAAGACCTTCCTCTTTGAGGTTGACATCCTTTTTCGGAGTTATGACTATACAACTAATGCCCAAAATATGAAGTTGTTTCCATTGACTCTAAAAGAGGTTTCCTTGAGATAGTTCATGGGGTTGGGTGCCAATGTTGTAGTAGACTGGAATACCATGTGCAATCTATTTCTTTCAAAGTATATAGAATACTATAGGGGTCAAGATTTGAAAGGTGATGACATTTTTAAAATGTCTCAAAAGAAGGATGTTCAACCTTGGAGGATTATGTATCAAGATTCATGTTCAACCTATAACATAATACACAACACCAACTAAATGAGGCATCTCAAAAACACCTTTTCTTAAAGGGTTTGGATGATGGAAGCATTGAGGCTCTAGAACTGATGGCAGGAGGAAATATCACACAGAAAAGTTGGGCTGACATAAAGAATATATGTCTAAATTATTCAAGGGCCACTATGAAGAAGGGTAGGGGACCTAGAGACCTACCACGTAAGTCCAATGGTGGTTTAGGTGTATCCAAAATGGAGCTATCTAATTTTTTGTCTGACTTCAAGTAGGACATCATTAATGATGTCACCACTTAGCTAGATAGTATGTAGGTGAGGAGGAAGAAGGAAGAGGAAGATGTTGTGCTGGCCGAGTTATGATCTCATTGCAAAGAAAAGAAAAGAAATTATAGATGCAAAATAGTTGCATCCATGAACACTAATCCAATGCCCACTGAGTTTAAATCCATAGATGAGGAGAATGGAGAAGTTTTCTATGTTTCTCAAAGGCATCCATGGGCTTAGAGATAAGGTATGCCTCCAAAACCATTGAATAATTTTGGTTATAATAATAATAGTAGTCAATGGCCAAACCATAACCCCCAAAATTATGTCCCTCAAGGCCAGAATTGGAATTATAATTGGTCCAACCAACAACCACACTATAACCAATCCTATTAGTAATAGCCACCATTTAACCCATACCAACAACTGCTCAAATCCTATCACTAGTCACATCAGAATAACCAATGGCCACCTCATGGTAATTGGAAACCACAACCTTAGTCGGGACCCAACCAGTCTAGTCAGAAGCAAGCAATCATGCCTCCACCTAAGTAGCAAGCTATTATGTTGCCACCTCCTATAGCCAATAGAAACCCTCAAAAACCAACTCAACTTCCTACTCAGCCAACTCTGAATCCTAATAACAAGCAGCAAGCTTATTCCTTGCAAGTAAATGATATCCATCTTAGATAAGAAACTACATTGTCTACACCTAAGGAGCTAATAATAACTGAAGTTGTTGATGTTGAGGACATAGCTAATAACCAGCCTACTGATGTTCCACCTATTGTTCAATCTACACCATTTCTCAAAAATCTTCCTTATCCAAAAATATTATCTTAGGTAGTTCCTCCAAAAGAAAATCCTATGGCAGTCGATTTACTTGATCAACTCAAGAAAATGATAGTGCAAATTCCCCTTTTGGATTCCCTTAAAGAAGTTCCAATCTATACCAAAGAAATAAAAGAAGCCTATATTAAGAATCTAGGAAGGAAGAAAAAAGACCTTGATACTATCCATGTCTTAGGCCAGTGCTCTGATCTCATGCTAAGAAAATTTTTAATGCCTAAGTATTCTGACCCAGGAAGCCCAGTAGTCACTATTCATATCAATGGTATCCAAATTTAGAATGTCCTAATTGACTTAGGAGCATCAATAAATGTCATGACTAGGGAAGTTCTGTTAAGGCTCAGTATCATTGGTTTGCAAGATACACCTACAATATTGCAATTAGCTGATAATTCCACTATCAAGCTAGATGGTATGGTTGAAGATATTGTTGTCACACTGGATTCTTTAGATTACCCTTCATATTTCATAGTCCTTTCACCCAAAACCACCTTAGGAGGATATCCATTAATCCTAGGATAGGCTTGGCTAGCCACAACTGATGCTTGCATTACATGTCACTGAGGAAAAATGACCATATCAGATGGGATAAATACCAAGAATTTAACTTTGTATTCTCCAACAAAACCCCAAGTAGATCTTGATCAAGTTGTCTAGCTAGATTTAGGTGATACTACCCTTGAAGAAAACTCAGTGCAAAAACTTATGGTCATTGAGAGAAATCCATTCATGGTATCACAATAAGAAGATCATATACTAGCAGCAATCCTTACCAACCAATATGGTTATGAGGAATCCTCTTGTGATTTTCCTAATTGCTCCCTTCAAACAATAATGCCCAAGAAGACCACATCTTAGTTTCCTATAGCATTTGATTATTTCCACACCTTTCTACCCCATGAAATAGAGTCTCCATCCATGGAAGAAGTCCTAATGCTAGAAAAAGTCAAAAGAGTTGAAGTTTCTTCAGGAAAGGAGTTGAATGTTAATAAGAACCTCACTGAATCTTAGATGTCTAGTCTTCTCAAGCTTTTACAAGAAAGTTAGCAAGATTTTGCATGGGACTATACTGATATGAAAGGGTTAGACCCTAAACTTTGCACTCGCAAAATCTATATAAGCCCTGAGTACAATCCAGTGAGGGAAACCCAAAGGAGAATTAATCTCACTTTGAGAGACATAGTGAAGACTAAGTTGTAGAAGCTTCTTAGTGTAGGTTTCATTTATCCTATTTCTGATAGCCAGTGGGTTTCTCCTCTAGTAATTATTCCAAGAAAGGGGGTAGGTGGAGATTTTGTGTGGACTATAGGGAGCTTAACAAAGCCACTAAGAAGGATCACTTTCCACTACCTTTCATTGACCAACTGCTTGATAATCTTGTTGGTAAAAAGTATTTTTCATTTCTAGATGGCTTTAGTGGGTATAACCAGATAGAAATATCACCAGAAGACCAGTATAAGATGACATTTACCTATCCCTGGGGAACATTTTCTTATTCAATCTTGTCATTTGAGTTGTGCAACACACCTGCTACCTTCCAGAGAGTAGTGTTGGGTATTTTCTCTGACATTGTTGCTAATTGTCTTGAAATTTACATGGATGACTTCACTATTCATGAAACCACATTTGATGAGGCACAAGCTAACTTGGAGAAGGTTCTTAAGAGATGTCAGGATTACAACCTCTCTCTTAATAGTGAGAAGTGTTATATGATGATGGAGGAGGGAGTTTTCTTTGGACACTACCTCTCATCTTTTGGAATTCAGGTTGACCCTACAAAAATTGCAGTTATCAACACACTTCCCACACTAGTTAAGCAGAAAGATGTCAGGAGTTTCCTTGGCCATGCTAGTTACTACATGAGATTCATAAATGATTTCAGTCAACTTGTAGCACCTTTGTACAACTTGTTGAAGAAGGAAGATAAGTTTGAATGGATAGAGGATTGTGAAGCCTCATTCCAGAAATTGAAAGATATTTTAACAACACTTATTCTCAGAGGACCTGATTGGAAGTTGCCATTTCACATCCACACAGATGCATCTGACTATGCCATTGGAGTAGTCCTTGGATAGAAGGAAGGTACTGTTGAACATGCAATTTACTATATTAGTAAAAACTTGCAAGGTGCTGAATTAAATTATATTATTACTAAAAAAGAGGTATTAGCAGTCGCCTATGCACTAAAAAAATTTAGGCATTACATCACAAGTTATGAAGTATTTTTTTACACTGATCATTCAGCCATCAAATACTTAATGAATAAACTTGCCATTAGTGGTAGATTAGCATGCTAGTTACTCATCATGCAGGAATTTGATGTGAAAATAATAGACAAACTAGGCAAGGCTAATGTGGTGGATGATTTCTTATCAAGACTGCAAGTACCAGATGATCCTGCAGCAATTGACGACAACTTCCCTGATGAGAACTTATTTTTTATTGATTCTTTTAATCCATGTTATGTAGACTTAGCTATCTAAATTTCTACAGGAAGAACTCCACCTCACTTCTCTCCTAAGCAGTGTCAACTACTAGTTGAGAAGAGTTTTAACTTCTCTTGGATCTCAAGCTTCATGTTTTATATAGGACCAGACCAAGTCACCAGGAGATGTGTTCATGAAGATGAAACCTATGACATTCTCCAGGCATGTCATGATGAACCATGTGGTGGCCATTTTGTAGAAAAGTGACCACCTATAATTTTTTTACTACTGGATACTACTGGGCTACTTTGCATAAAGATGCAGCAAAGCATACCAGGCATTGTGATAGGTGTGAGCGAATGGGGTACACAACAAAATCTGATGAAATGCCCCTGCAGCCTTAGGTAGTTGTCATGCCATTTAACAAGTGGGGTATTGACTTTGTTGGACCCATTGAACCCTCTTTTCATGGGAAGTCATACATCTTAGTATGTATTGACTATGCCACAAAGTGGGTTGAAGACAAAGCTATGAGGCATGCTAGAGATCACAAAGTTGTTGATTTCCTCTATGAATGCATATTCACTAGATTTGGAGTATCAAGGGAAATAGTCATAGATCAAGGAGCATAGTTCACCTCAAATATTATCACATAATTGATACAGGAATACATGGTGTGCCATGGAAAATCTTCACCCTATCATCCCTAGGATAATGGTCAGGCTGAAATAACAAACAGGGAGATAGAATCCATTTTGACAAAGATAGTAGTTGTTCATAAAAAGGACTGGGCTACCTATCTTCTTGAAGCCATATGGGCCTAATGCACAACATGGAAAACCACCACAAAGTTTACTCCTTTTGAGTTGGTGTATGGAAAATCAGCCTCAATGCCTACTGAGTTTCAACATAAAATGCTTCGAATAGCCTTGGATTTGGATATTGATCTCACCAGAGCACAAGAATACCGGTTACTGCAATTAAATGGATTGGATGAATATATGAAGTCTTTCCTCCACAATATGGAGTTGATACAACAACAAAGAAAAAAATGGCATGACAAGTTCATCTGTGATAAGAAATTTTCTGTGGGCAATTGGGCACTGTTGTATGATTCAAGATACAACACAGCTAAGAAATTTCAAACTAGATGGCTTGGGCCTTATGAGATAATATCAGTATTTGATAATGGAGCAGTTCAGCTTTCAACCATTGATCTTGTGAGATTCAAGTTACTTGTAAATGGACATTGCTTGAAACTCTACAACAAGCCTATTAGTCATGATGAGTTCCTGAAGCAGTTCCATAGTAGCGATGACACACATGATCCTATAGCCAAAGAATCTGGGTCTTCCACCCAGCCTTCTATTGATTCTTGATTCCATTCAAGAACACCATAATAAACATTTCATATTTTGTGGAATTAGTTCTCCATAATAAATTTCATTTCACCTTCTCTCTTTTCCACCCATCCACTCCATCCTATCACTTCATCAATGCAGATACACTTTTTCATAACACTCTTCCTACAATGCTTCTAGGTTCGTGCCACATACACTCATACATATTTTATTTTATTCATTAATTTTTAGGATTTTGTGTCATTTTAATTTTCTACTCTTGCATAGCCTATCTTGGTGGGACCCATGCCATTACTTAGTTGGGAGGGGGGAATATTCTATTTTCAAAATTTCAAATTAGCATGTAAAAATTGAAGTTTCTTGTCTTTACGAGATGACTACCATCATGTCTTGTTGATCTGTCCTTCTGTGATTGTGTCATCATATCTGTAGTGAAATTAAAGATAATAAACACTTAAGTTAATTTCTAATGATATGTTGCAATGTGTTCAAGGTGGCAGCCCTTGGCATGAGTGAGCTATTATGAGATGTTATGCAAGAAACATATCATTAGATTTCATGCAAAAATATTTAACTTCATGAAGCAAGTTGCTTTTGGTACGCTACCTTTTTCAACTGCAACATCTTGTGTCGTAATACTTTGAATTCTATGATTTACCATTGTTGAGCTCTATGAAAATATCACGTTCTACAAAATTCAAAATTTTCTAAGCGTAATGATGGGAGGTGACCTTCAATGGCATGAGCCAGTAGATCAAAGGGTTTTGTTGGGAAACACCTCCATTTGTGAAATGTTTAGAAGGAGAGGATGGTTGGATTACTGATTAAGTCTTAAGGGGTTTGATGAGGAATTTTCTCTGCAATTTCTATCCACCTTGAAGGATGGATTTGTGGTGGTCAAGGGCTTAAAGATTGAACTTACAGAGGATGTAGTGGCTGAAGGAACTAGTTTTCCATAGGAAGGTGAACAATGGGTGAAGGACTTTGACTTGCATTTGGCTAGGGCTCAGTTCACTTTGCATGATGACCCCGAGTTAGATGTTGACAAGAAGCAAGGTACTTGGTGACTATCATTGCCTCTAGAATTCATTCAACTAGCTACATTCATTAACTAGTACTTCACCTGCGAGGGATGCTAGAAGTATTTGCATGCTCTGCATTTCAAAATTTTGAGTTATCTTCGGCACGATAACAGACCGATAAATCTTCCTAGCTTCCTATTTAATATTGTGAAAAAGAAAGCTTTATTACTCCATTTAGGAAGCAACTAGTCTATTTCACATCATTGTTTGATAAAACTAATTGTAGAAAGAGAATTAAATAGATAAATGGTTGAGAAATGGGAAGAATTCTTGCAAATGAATGAGGTAGAACCTAGAGTGGTCGACCCTAGAGTTTAGGGTGTTGTGCGGAGAGAACAAACATCCACTAGGGTTTGCAAAATTATTCAAAGGATTGAAAATGTTCCTAAATCTTCTCCTTCAATTTCTAGGCCCTCTAGAAAAAGAACTTACAGTGTTGGTGCCTCCACTTCTAAGAGGAAGAAAAATAAAAGTAAAGAAACTGCCAATATCCCTGAAACACCACTGTCGATAAGGACTAGGCCTGCATATAGGAGAGACAAGGGTAAAGGAAAGGAAACATAAGAATAAATATTAGAGTAGCAACCTAGTAATAATGCTAGTAATGTTGAAGAAACTTTACATTCTCTTGGGGAAGAAAATCAAGGAAATCCTCCCGAAGTAGTTGTAGAAGAAGTAACCCCTAGTAGGAGGAAATGAAAGAGTCCTTCATGCTCATTTGTACACCCTAGAAGGAGAAGTGTAAGAATTTTTGAAAAGGGTGTTGAGGCTCTTGTTCTAATTGTTAACCTAGAGTCCTCTGAATCCCTAGAGAAGTCCTCTTCAGAGGAAATGCTTCATCAAAATATAGTCAGTGACACTACATTCAATAACCAGTGTCCACAAATAGAAGTTAACCCTAGTGTTAACTACATACTTATTGATAGTGATGAGGATTTTGAGGAGGCCAAGGAGTTTTTAAATGACTTTGTTGGGACAGATATTTGTAGGGATTTTGAAGAAACCCTAGAATTTGGAAAGGATATTGTTGAAGAAGTGCCTGAACAAAGTAATCAGGATAGGTTAGAAATGTTGGCTAAGGTAGTAGTTGATGCTAGTGAGGAAGGTAATGTAGTGAAAACTATTGTTTTGTGGAAAGGAGAATCCTCTACACCAAAGAAAACAATAAAAACTCTTCACTTGCCATCTGGTTGGGTGGATATTCTCAATCAAGAAACCTACACCACCAGATTTGTCCACACCCATGGCTGCAGGGATAAATTTGTATCAACAATTATTGTGGGAGAAGGCACAATGGAAATTAGAAAAGAAAAAATTGAAACAAGTCATTAGTGAGAAAGGTTCTCAAATAGAGTAGAAATTAGATCAAATTGAGGTGTTGAAAAGGAGGATTGATCAAATTACAAGATTAATTTTAGAGCTTATGGAATGCAGATCAACATCTCTGGTGTATGCGCTATTCCTTAAAGAAAAACTTGTTCATTTCAAATTAACAAGAATTGTAGAAGGGTTCAATCCCTCTATCTCAACTCCTCATGAATTTTATGATGCATTCCAGTCTACTCCAATGACTTTGAAAGACCTATTGTGTGAGTTATACTTGCATAACTTGGTAGTCCCTAATGATACAGAGTGGAACTCACTCCTCTATGTAGGAGATGTACAGTTAAGGGTAGTTATGTCTTTGATGTAGAATGAAATAAGTAGGGAGCATCAAGCTTCACCTTACATAAATGATGAGATGAAAGCTCCCTTGTTGATGAGGCTTGAAGTTCAGCATTGCAGGTGGACATATCTAGACTGGCTTTTTGTTACAACAAACTCAATTGGAGCTAATAAAATATATCTAGTAAGAGAGAAAACTTTCACAGATTGGGAACAACATTCCTCACATGATATTTCAACAACAATTAGTGCCTCCAGAAAAAGATGGATATGGATGTCACATGATCTAAAGTCAAGGGAACCTCACTCTCCACAAAATTTAACCCTTGCTACAAGAAGAGTTCCATGGTACATTATGCTGGGAAGGACACTCCTTAGTTACTGGGTTCCATTGAGGTTTCAACCTCCACTCTTCCTACAACCATTGCTAGAAATGAATGGTAGTGCAATAGATTATGATATGGCCACCAAAGTCCAGTGATGGGAAAGACTTAGAGAAAATCACAGGTACTTTGATTATGTTAATGATGAGTCTAGGGAGAGAACAGCTAGTGACTTGAGGGTTCGTGCCAGAATTCATAATTTCATGGTTGCTTGGGACCAGCAATAGTTCATTTGGGGGGAATGATGGGCTTCTAAATAGCCATCTTTCTCAGTACTTTTTATCCTCTTTTTAGAATAGTTAATTGCACACAGACATGAATTTATAGTTTTCAAGCATATGAACTTATGGTTTTTTTTTGGTTTTTTTTTGTATATATATATATATATATATATATATTGTTGGCATTAAGTATGATTATCATTAGTGACAACACTTATTCAGACTCAGCGTGCTTATCGAGTAGAATAGTGCTTACCGAGTAGAACAGTGCTTATCGAGTAGAACAGTGCTTACCGACCAGAATAGTGCTTATCGAGTAGAATAGTTCTTACCAAGCAGAATAGTGCTTACCGAGCAGGATAGTGCTTATCGAGCAAGATAGTGTTTATCGAGTGACACTATATCTACCGAATCTCCAGTATATACCATGTTCAAAACTACAACCGAGTGGTTAGTATGGACTATGCCTCCACTTCTACCGAGTGCATGACGATGCCGAGTAACATAGTGGATGTCGATTATCTAAAAGTCACCGAGTTAGTTTGCAGTAACCGAGTCACTATACTTGGGCCGACTCAGTAATATTTGTGTTAGCTTGTTTAAGAGCTGACTTTGTAATTATGTTGTAATTGTTTTAGATTGATATATAAATAATGTTTTATATCATATCCAAAAGAAAAGAAAAAAAGTGAAGCATGAAAAAGAGAGAAAGGTAGAGATAAGCGAATTACAAAGGGCTACAACAGTATAAGAAGTAGTAAAGATCTATCCATCATAGAAGGTGATCAGTACATCAGAGAATCTCAATCAGCAAGTATAGTTGCAAGTAAGAGATCTATTATTTCATCCTAACAGGTGAATTAGCTTGAAATCCTTTAACCAGGTAGACTTAACAGTCTTTGTAAAATCTCTTAACCGAGTGCATACTTCATTGTATGTTTGTAAATCCTCTAACAAGGTGGACCTAGTAGTCCTTATTGCTCCTAACAGGGCAGATCATCAGAAGTGATCATTGTAAGCCTTAACTGGCAAACTTTATACTATAGTATTGAAGTTTTGTGGGTATCATCCCCACCCCAGTTTTACTTTCTACTTGGAAGGTTTCTGGGTCACCAAATCTCTATGTTCAAAGTGTTATGAATGTTTTATTCTTTCTATTACTCATGCATGTAGTCAGATTATCAATCTAATATTATTAACATCTGAATCTGTTAAAAGTTTTCAAGTTACTGATTCACCCCTCCCCTCTCAGTAACCTGGATAGTCTTGAATATTTCCAACAATATATATATATATATATATATATATATATATATATATATATATATATATATATATATATATATATATATATATATATATATATATATATATATATATATATATATATATATATATATATATATATATATATATATATATATATATATATATATCTTTGTGTGTGTGTGTGTGTGAAAACATAACATGAAAATATGGATACTTTAAAGACATGATATTTTCTTGAATTCATGGACAGGAATGGTAAATGCAGTAGCTATACATGTTAATGAATGTTTCCTTTCCTAAGCTATCTTTTTGGTAGTCTTCCTCATGTGGCCATAGGACTTGCAAGAGTGTTAATTAGAACTTACACCTTTTACTAATATTAATGATGAGGATATATATGTATATGGTTGGATGTGTGTGCATTGATTATTTTGCAAGTGTTGACCATGGGTATTCAAGAACCAACATAGTGGTGTTGGAATAATCAAAGCCAACCGTGGGTTGTAGAATCTCCATAAGAAAAGTGAATCAATTATTGTTTTATGTTACATGTAGTGCATAGATATAGTTCCCTTAACATGCTATATTCCTGGAGATTATTCATGTTCAATGATGTTTCTGTTCTGGAACTTTATGAGTTGTAACTGATCCTCATTTATGAAGTGATCATAGATTTAGGAGATAGTTGTAGCTTTCCCTTAAATAATCAACCATTGTAACTCTTTTGGAGTTAGTCGAATGAACTAGTTTTTATAACATAACTCTTGGAATGTTGTTTCCAATCAAGTGTAATCATTTTGTTATGGATGAATAGAATGCTCAGTTCAAGTTTATATCTTTTATCTTGATTGTATTTCCTATTCACTCATTCAAGGGGGCCCACTTGATGAGTGAATTTTTTTGTTAGCATAGAGTTCATTTTCCTATTTATTTATAAGTAATTAGAACTTTGTTGTTCCTGCAACTACTGATAGCAGAATTGGTAGCATGTTCCTACAGCATAGGCAGTTAGAGTAATTCCTAGTGGTGATTCCCTTCTTTGTTACAATAAATCCATTTACTAGTTCTAGCATAGTTTTCCTGAAGCATAAGCATTTGAATTTTGTAGATAGTCTTAGATTGAGAAGGTTTGAAGAATATACTTTGCGAATGCCATTCCAAGTTTACATCCCTAGTCCACAATTAAATGAGACTGAATAATCCATTTATAAATCATTTAGGGTGTCCAATTAAAAAATAGGTAGTCCATTGCTATGGGTTTCTGATACTATTATTTGGCCAAGAAGTTTTTATTTACCTCCTCTTTGGCTATTTTTCTAGGAGCATAGAGGGGAAGTGACTTGTACTAAGTGATGGAGCCCTCAAGTGGCTACCAGGACCACTCATTATAATTGTCTGAATAAATTGGTAAATTAAAAAATTTATTAAGAGAAAATATTAATAAGATAATTGTGTATGTCATGATGCCTTGAGTGCTATAATAGGCTATGATGTGTAGGATGATGCTTTCAATCTAGTGTGGTATTTGTTTTGGCACTGTTAGTAGCCTGATCTACATGAGATTGTTAGATAGCTAAGAGGGGGGGTGAATCAATTAGTTCTAGTTATCCTATAGTCCCAAATCTCTCACATTTATATATTTTAACTTTTCAAATAAATTATCAAATTGGTAAGCTATCAATAATAACTTTCTCTTCATCTACCGATTGACAGTCATTTCAATATTGTGTTTATCGGTTTGACTAGTTATGAAATGTGTAAAGTAAAATAACAATCTAATCACATCAAATACACATAATATATATTTTTAACGTGGAAACCCTATTAGGAGAAAAACCACCTGGGACCAATAACCCAAAATAATTCACTCTTCTGAAGTGAACTCGGTTAGGAGCCAACCCTTTCAAAGGTTACAAAGCACATTGTAAGGTGTGACCTAGTTAGAAGATTTATCACTAACAGTTCTCCCTTGACCAAAATTCACTATGGTCTCAACAAAAAAACCAACAACATTCATTGAATGTCATATTGAAATACAAAAAGACTGTTAAGTACACTCGGTTAAGAGATTTTGCTATAACAATGGTTAAATTGATAAATTAATGATCTGATTCAAATACAACTAATATTTGCATATTTCCAGATCTATGTTAAGCTCAATATACCTCCTCTAATTAATATTCCATTCAATGGACTTCACATCCTCCAACTTTTTCAACTCGATGAATAATACCCCGACACTCAGTAATGCCTATAGTTTGGTTCGATTCTATCTATAACCAGTTTGATCAATAGTCCATGAAAATAGTCCTTTCAGGAGAATTCTCCTACAGTGTCAATAATCTCTAGACTCAATAATGAATCTCATGTATCTTTAAATAGACTTCATTAAACTATTTTCTTATCATGCGTTAGATTTTTCCTCTTAATCTCCATCATTAATTTTTCTGCTTCAAGCTTCATCAGAAGATGTGTCTATAACATGTTTCATCCTTCTCTGTTTGATCAATCTTGAATTTTTTTAGTCATTAGATTATCAAAACAAACTTTATCTTTTACCTTAGAATCATAAGCAATTGTCCAATTCTTCAATTCAGTCAGTTGTTATAAAATTTATTTGTTTCTCTCACTCAGTCAATACAAAATGTGTCAGTGATAACTTACTTGGTTATTATTGTTACTTGGTATACACTACACTAGCTCAGTAGATACAAAAATATTTAATCGCTGACCATATAAACTTGTCTAGTTCTGATCTCCAATACATAACAAATTCATGTAATACAGTCAAGTCAACAACATGATACCATAGATTCATCAATAAATTACCCAATGTATACCTTAGTTAGATCTTTCATATCCATCACATCTTCATGTAGATATCTCATTCCTTTACCATTTTCTTATTCAGATGTTTGTAACTATCATGATAAGTACAATCAAAGCTAGTTTACATTGATGACAATATATTGACTAATTTAATTTCCTTACATATCACTTTAGTAGCTCAGTGATCTCTAATCACTTTTTTCACTTGTCCATTCATTTCATCAAGGTATTCAATCAGTTGTAGGTTATCAATCGCTCCCTTTGGCATTGATGAAAACACAAATATGAAATATGCTATAGAATACCAAACATCTATACTACAAGTCTATAAATAAATGTTGTAGCTCAGTAAACTCTCTCGAGCTTGTTCATTTAATATGTTTAATCACTACATAGAATTTCATATAGAATCTCCCTATGGATTTGATCTTCTTTGCTTCTCTGATTCTTCTATCCTTTTTTGATTCTTCTCTCCCATTGGATAAATATTTCATTGATTCCTTCTCTCCATTTGACAAAAATTCCAAAAAGAGTAACCAACTCTGTAGTAGCCAAAATATCATCTCTAGTGTTCAATTCAGTTCAAGTGCCTTCAGGTACCAATATATAGTGTTCTTTGTTCCATCTTTCACAACCTTAGGAAACCTAAAGTGTGAACAATATGCATCAACATCATTTGATATTCTAATAAAGTATAGGTTGATGCAACCTCCTAATCACCTTAGTGACCAATAGATAGGGGATGGACCTTTAGTCTAGTCCTCAATTACTCAAATGTATCCTTTGGCAAGGGTTTGGTAAATATGTCTACAAGTTGTTCATTTGATTTCACAAACTCCAGTTTCACTTTCTATTCTTGTACTTGATCCCTCAAGTAGTGATACTTAATACATATGTGCTTTGTCTTTTCATGCATCACTGGATTCTTAAAAATGTTTATAGCACTTATTTTGTCACAATATATTATGACTCGATTAGTAATCTCTTCATTCCTCTCCTCCAAAAGTTGTTTCATCCATGCAATGTTTGAACAATTAGCAATAACAACAACATATTCTTCTCTAGAAGTAGACTAAGAAATGCATGCTTGTTTCTTTCTTATCTAAGTAACTAATCTTTCTCCCAAAAAGAATGCTCCATTGGTAGTGCTCTTCCGATCATCAATATTTCCAACCCAATTTGCATCGGTGTAAACTTTTAGTTCAAAATTGTCCTCTTTCTTATACAATAAACTATAATTCTCTATGTTTTCAAGTATCTTAGAATCCTCTTAACATTAGTCATATGTGATTCCTTAGGATTAGCAAAAAATCTTGCTACAATTCCAACAACATGTGCAATGGTCTACTATGCAAACCATACATAAGTTTTCCAATCATTGATCTTAATAGTGTTTGATTTACCTCAGTTGGTTGATCATCTTTTGTTAATTTGAATCATGTGACCATTGATGTACCTATCAGTTGTGAATCTTCCATTCTAAAGGTCTTCAACACTTCTTTGATGTATTTTGATTGTATTATGAATATCCCTTCACTTTGTTGTATAATTTACAAACCAAGAAAGAATTTAATCTCTCCAAACATTGACATTTCAAATTCATTTCTCATTTCATTAGTAAATGATTTACATAGATTATCATGACCTCCAAATATGATATCATAAACAAAAGTTTCAACAATAAGAATATTGTGATTAGTTTCTCCTTTCAAATATAAATTGCTATTATCACTTGTTCTAAAAAATCCAATACTAATAAGATATGAATGCAGTCTTTCATACCATTCTCTCAGTGCTTGTTTCAATTCATATAGTGCTTTGTGCAACTTACATACCATGTTTTATGATTTGGATCAACAAAACCTTTAGGTTGTTCAATGTAAACTTCTTCATCAAGTATCCCATTCAAAAATGTAGATTTAACATCCATTTGATATACTTTAAATCCTTTGTAGGCAACATATGCAAGTAATATTATAACTCCTTCAAGTCTAGCAACTAGTGCAAAAGTCTCACCATAACCAATACATTCTTCTTGTGCATACTCTTTGCATACAAGTCTTTCTTTGTTCCTAGTGACTTCACCATTTTCATTCAACTTATTTCTAAATATCCTTTTGGTACCAATGTCCATGTTTTTTTCTTCAGTATTTTCTGAATTTCCTCATTCTTTGCTTTAATCTGTTCATCATTCTCAAGGGCATCTCTAACATTTGTAGTTTCAAATTAAAAAACTAAACATGTGTTATTTATCAACTTACTTTGTGTCATCATGCCAACTTTCTTGTCACCAATAATATGATTCTGTGGATGGTGTCTTCTCACAAATTTTGTTAACACTTGTTATCTTCTTTTTTCATTAGTTGGTATTGGATCAAGATCTTCCTTGGTACCTACTCCTTGATTCTCAGTCTCTATAAGTTGATGTTTGGTATCTTTATCCTATTGCTTGGTAACTTCAGCCTATGGCTTGGGTTGAATATCAAGTTTCTCAATCTATGTGAAACTACCATAGTCTTTTGGTTCCTTTTTCTTTCTTCATCATTTTTCTCAGCAAATTCATCAACTCTCACATTTGCACTTTAAATCATTTTGTTAGAAACCTTATTCAAACATTTGTAAGCTTTACTTTTAGTATAATAAATATTCCATCATCACCTTTAGAATCAAATTTTCTATTTCTATCATCTTTCATTATGTAACATCTACTTCCAAATATTCTAAAATAACTCACATTTGGTGTGTACCCATACCATAACTCATAAGGTGTCTTGTTTGAATCTTTCTTCAGTTGCACTTAGTTCAATGTGTATACAATAGTTCTAGTAGCTTCTCTCCAGTATATTTGTGCAACATCTTTCTCAATCATCAGTGCTCTAGCACAACCAACTATGGATAAATTCCTTCTTTCAACAATTTCATTCTTCCATGGTGTTCTCGGTGTAGAAACTTGTCTTTTAATTCCATGCTCATTAAAAAAGTTAGTGAACTCTTCAGAAATAAACTCACCTCCTCTAGTAGATCTTAATCATTTTAATTCTTTTCTACTTTTTTTTCCACTGTAGCTTTATACCATTTAAACATCTTGAAGGCTTCATATTTCTCTTTCAAAAACATAACTATCATCATCCTAGAGTAGTCATCAATGAATAAAATAAAGTATATGTCACCATAATAACTCTGAGTTCTCATAGGACCACATAAGTTAGTGTGAACCAACTCCAAAATAACTTTAGATGAATATGTCTTGCTCTTGAAATTCAATTTTGAAAATTTTCCCATTTGACATTGTTTACACATGACATGGTCAGGTTTAGATAAGATCGATAAGTCTCTAACTTATTTTTTCTTACTAATATTAATGTTGTTGTCAAAATTCACATGACATAACCTTTTGTGCCACAACCACACATCTTCAGTTCTAGCCATTAAACAAGAAGTTTCAACATTGTCAAGATAGAACATATTACCTTTTGATTATTCACCAGTACCGACCAAATTTCCATTCTCATCATAGGTTTTCATGTTTCTATTTTCAAATGCAACTCAATGACCTGAGTTATTCAATTGTGCTACACTCAAAAAATTATAGTTAAGTCCCTTCACCCAATATGCATTATCACATCTAATCTTATTGTTTAACAAGATAGATCCTTTTCCTTTTATTGGAAAAGGTGTATCATTTCACATTTTAATAGATCCTCTATTATAATGTTCAAGGTATTCAAATTTTTCTTCATCACCAGTCATATGATGAGTATATCCCCTATAAATAATCCATGTATCATTCTTGCTAACTTTAGAAATAAGTGTTGTTTCAATATACCTTTCATCTTCTTCTGAATCTTCTTTCAAGGCTACAAATACCACCTCAATGTCTTCATTAGTGTCGGTGTTATCATCATCTTCAACAGGGTAACATGCTTTCTTTCCTTTTTATTTGTAGTCTCAGTTACTTCTTCTTTCATACTGTCAATTATCTTTGTGATCTCGATTATATCTTCTATCAAACTTTCTATCACTAGATGGTTCATTGTCTTTGTCATCATGTTTTTGGTTAGGACACCTAGTTGCAATGTGACTGATCTCTTTATAGTTAAAACATACCAAAGGTAATTTCCCTTTGTATCTTCCTTTACCTTTTTGCAGTCTCCAAGCCATTAGTGCTTCAAGTTCATCAAGTTCATCCTCATCACTGTCATTGTCACTCTCATTTCTTATCATTTGTTTACTACTTTATTTTCCAATTTTCAAAGATGACATAAATGTAGACTCAACATTTGGTACAATACTGTTATCATAGTTATGCAACTCAAAAGTAGTCAATTTTTGAACTAGGCTATCAAGTGTAAGAATGTTACCTAGGTCAGATCTCATTTCATGAATTACAGACATTCAAATAGCATAGATAGGAAGCAAGGTTCTAATAATTTTACTCACAATAGTGTCCTCATCAATAACACCTCTTTCTCCTCTGATAGCATTGACAATCTCCTTGATTTGGCTACTATATTGTGAACTTTTTTCTCCTTCTTTCATCTTCATGTTGTCAAAATTTCCTCTAAGACTCTCAACTCTTTCTCTCATCACATTCACATCTCCTTCATGAACAAGTGCAAGTTTTTCCTACATTTCTTTAGCATTAGTACATGTCTTGATATGCTCAAATTCTACATTAGATAAGGCAGCAACAATCTCTATCATTGTCATGTTGTGTTCATGTCTATCTCTCAATTGATGAATAGTCAAAGGTCCAATAGTCAGTTGAATGTAAGCATTGTCTAGGTAAAATACTACAGATTCTCCAATTCCAAATATATGCAACTTCATTTTTCTTTTCCATGTTGATAATTTGTCTTTGTTCAACATTGGCACCTCTCTCTTATACATCTTGTAATATTTAGCTTAAGTCCTCTAAACTTTCCTTCCAAGAAACCAATATGCTTTGATACCAATTGTTAGATAACTGAGAGTGGGGTCAATTAGTTACTTCTAATTATCCTATAGCCCCAAATCTTCCAAATATATATATTTAAACTTTTCAAAAAAGTTATCAACTTAGTAAGCTATCAACAATAACTTTCTCTTCATCTACTGATTGACAGTCATTTAAATATTGTGTTTACCGATCTGACTAGTTATGACATGTGTAAAGTAAAATAACAATCTAGTCACATCAAATAGACATAACACAGATTTTTAATGTGGAAACCTTGTTAGGGGCAAAACCACCTAGGACCGGTAACCCAAAATAATTCACTCTTTTGAAGTGAGCTCGGTTAGGAGCCAACCCTATCAAATGTTACAAAACACACTGTAAGGTGTGACCTAGTTAGAGGATTTATCACTAACAATTCTCCCTTGACCAACATTCACTATGGGGTCAACAAGAAAACCAAAAACATTAATTGAATGTCATATTGGAATACAAAAAGGCTGTTAAGCCCACTCGGTTAAGAGATTTTGTTGTAACAATGGTTAAACTAATACAACTAATATTTATAGATTTTCATATCTATGCTAATCTAAATATACCTCCTCTGATCAATATTCAATTCAATCGTTCATATCCTCCAACATGTTCAACTCGGTGAATAATAACCTAACTCTTGGTAATGCCTGTAGTTTAGCTCAATTCTCTTTGTAACCAGTTTGATCAGTGGTGTATGTCAATAAGGTCCAAACTCAATAATGAATCTCATGTCTTTTTAAATAGACTTCATAAAGAATTTTCTTATCATCCATTAGATTTTTCCTCTTAATCTCCCTCATTCATTTTGTTGCTTCAAGCTTCCTTAACAGATATGTCTATAACGCATTTCATCCTTCTCTATTCGATCAATCTTGAATTTTGTCAGTTGTTAGATCATCACAACAAACTTTATATTTTACCTCAAAATTATAAGCAATTGTCCAACTCATCAATTCTGTTGGCTGTTATAAACTTTATTTGGTTCTTTCACTCAGTTAATACAGAATGTGTCAATGATAACTAACTTGGTTATTAATGTTACTTGGTATACACTACACTAGCTTGGTGTATACATAAATATTCAATTACTGACTACATAAAATTTTTTAGTTGTCATCTCCAATACATAAAAAATTCATGTAATACAATCAATTCAATAACATGATGCCATAGACTAAATCATCAATAAGTTACCCAATGTATACCTTAGTCATATCTTTCATATCTATATCATCTTCATGTAGATATATCATTCCTTTACCATTTTCTTCTTCATATGTTTGTAACTATCATGATAAGTACAATCAAAACTAGTTGACATCAATGACAATACATTAACTGATTTAATTTACTTACATATCACTTTAGTAGCTCGATGATATCTAATAATTTTCTTTCACTTGTCCATTCATTTCATCAAGATATTCAATCAGTTGTAGGTTATCAAAGATGTTTACTAATACCTCATATGGTCACTTGGGTGTTAAGATCCAAAGAGGCTTCCATGATGAAGTCTAAGGGTTGGACATATGTGATAACACTTCCCTATATGTTTTCTAGGTTCCTACATCACATTTTGCACACCTATTTTATATCATGATCAGTTATACTTGATAAGCTCGTAATACTTTACTACCATTTTATCCAGTTTCCCTTGCAGTAGTTTTTCTTGTTTTGGATGTTTCCTTCAGTAAGCCTTGGTGTTATTTCCTCAACATGGTGGGAGTGTACCTTTAGGTTCGACATGGTTGAGTTGTAGTGATTCTTATTACCATTGAGATCTGACATTCATGACTTTGTGATTGGATGATCCTGGATGATGCTTCTATCTTCTTGTTCATTTCTTTGACAGTTTTTGAGATGTGTATATTGTATTCCATTTTATGTTTTGGTTAGAGACATTGATTCAAGAGATGTATATGTACATATAATTTATTATTCTTATACCTATGACTTGTGTAGTATAATTTGTATTATTATGTATGCCATGATGTATCACTTGTACTCTATGGATTGTATCTTTAATTTCATTAATGTATTGAATGTATCTTATTATTCAGTTGTAATGAATATGTTAGTGTACCTAATGATTTGTTTTATTTTCATTATGATTAAGTAAAGGATTAGGAATACTTCAATTTGGGTTTTAAAATGAACATAAGATATATCATGTGATTATGTGTTGGATTGTACTTAAAATATTAGTAAACTTATACCTAATTCTATCTGATGGAACCTTTGAGACTTAAAATCTTTACATGAGTTATATTTATTAGTATGTATTGTATTATGTTATATGAATTCCTCATTTTCATTCATTATTGATTATTAAACTTAGTAACATGTTTTAGGTTAATTTCTTATGGGTTCCCTGGTAGGGCATTACAATGAATACATATAAAGGCATAAATATGAGAGCATAGTTTCATACTATAGGAAAGAATTAAAAGAGATCTTGAAAAACTTATCCAATGTTGTAAGGGATAAGACAATAAATGCTAAATAAAGCTCAATATAATAAAAGATGAAGAAATATATAAGTTTGAATGATTAAAATATTAAAGAACATAATTATAAAATCAAATACATAATGTAGTTACTCAATTACCCCATTAATATTAACTTAGTAAAAATATATAAAGCTAATGGTGAATGCATGAATGAATGAATGGATGGTTAATAACAACTAGGCTTGAAAACATACCCATGTCAACACCATTGGAATCTCTCACAACCTAAGAAAATGGGAAAAAACCCAGTAAGAGAAAAGCCCTCCCAAAAAGAGAAAAAAAGGAACTAACTCCCTACAAAAATATGGAAAGGAGGACTCAAAATAACCCACAGAGACTTCTTCTACCACAATATTACAATGAATGTTACACCTATAAGGGATACAAACTAAGAAATGGAATCCCCTCAATGAAGAAGTATCTCTTGTGCCAATGATGAATTTTTGGATACCAAATACAGTCTTCAACCTAGAAGCAAAATTTATCCCTTTAGTAATTCAAATAAAAAATATGTGTGCATCTAAAAGTAGCCCAAATGTTTCTATGTCCATGAATGATAATGATTCCATAAATAAATAGGGTACATGCCCAACCAATGTAGAAGGTGACACTGAAAGGCATTGTAAAATCTATTGTAGAATAGTCTAACTTAAGAATACTAATGAGTGTGTCAAAAAAGAGGACATGAATATCCCGTTCAGAATCCTCCAAATCTACAATATGACACTCCATATGAAGAACAAGAAATACTTTTCAAATAAGAATCTCAATTAGGAAGACAATTAGCTACCTATTTCAATGAGGCATGTTAATATTACCTAATGAATCATCCATGAAAATATTAATTATCCAACTTAATTGGAGTTGTTAGCACTTGTGAAAAATTTTCATGGTTTCTGGTCTTTCCCTTTGGTCTCTGCAATGTTTTTCATATCTCTGGCCTCAAGCCCTAGTTCAAAATTTAAAAATCTAGTCCTTGCATACTAAAACCCTTGAAAAATCCTAGCCCTTTTCTAATTTTGTGTTACATTTTCGAGTCACTTAAAAACTTTTAAATGCACGTGCTTTATATTTTGGTCAGCCCCAGTGTTAAATTTTCCTAAGTTTCTATCCCCAGTGAATTTAGCATTTCCTAAAGTCCCCTGCGCCTAATTTTTTTTTCGCGAAAGCCTAAGTCTCAGCGTTTAATTTTTCCTATGTTTCGGCCTTAGTGTTTTCTGGGCCTGGTCTTCTGACAACATTTCCATCTGATGGTCAGCATAAATTCTCATAGGATGTGTTAGAAGCTTGAGATCTTATGCCAATCATTGATTTTTCTTGATGATGTAGCCCTTCTTTTCAAGTGGGTCCACAGCCATGTTCGCACAATTGGCATTCTCTCATTGGTCAGTGTGTTGCTGAGAGGGATCCTATCAGTGGGGCCGACAGTTAAGGCTTTTCAATCTACGTTTGATGCATGATCTTAAAGAATATTCTTCCCCTTTGATATCATGTGCCATCCATTGATTTCAAATCTTACTTGGACATGTAAGTGGGACCTGGTTCTCGGGATTGTCAAAGGGTCCTAGTCCTGTTAGTGAATCGATGATCAGCGTGTGATCTTATGGGTTTTGTCTGAGGCTTAAGATCTTGTGACGACCGTTGATTTCTTCCAGTGTTAGAGGGTTGTTAGAGATGGGAGGAGATTCTCAATCTAATAGTGGGCATGTAATCTGATAGTATCTTGGAAGTCTTTGCGAACTTCAGATGGCCGTTGATCTTCTTGATGCGGGCCCGGTCAAAGTTTCTAAATCTTTTGGTGGTTGAGTTAAGATCTAAAGACCGTGAAGCATGAAGATCAGATGGTCATGACTTAAAGTGAACCTGATTTTAAATATCAACCACTGATTTGCTGAAAGTGCCATAAAGTAGCCATTTATTTTCAAATTTGAATTTATAGAGGGTTTTCGACAAGATGAAGTACTAGAATTTATTGTTTTAATAGCTGATTTCGATTGGTTTGGTGGTGCTTGCTGTTGCAGTGTGGTCCAGGGTGTTAAGTGATCATCTGTAGGGTTTGTATTGTGTGATTTTATGCTCGAGGTGTGTTTTAGGTGGACACAAAGGGTTGACAATTTTGAATTTTCATGATTTGTAGTACTTTCCCAGAGATTTATCATGAGTGCAGATCTTCCTCAGGCATGGCTGGCTGGTTTTCATCCCCTGTAATAAATTTGTAGTTGTTCCCAGTTGGTTGGGTTGTTGAAACCCTAACCCTAGTCACCCAAAGCTTGATGCATCCTTTTTGAGGATTCCAAGGTGACTAGGGGTATAAAAAGTAAGATGTTTTATTTTGAAAGAGTTTTGATCTTGATTAGTTCCAGGGAGTTGTAGCAGGCGATATCATATTGTATTAGATTGAATAGAATTTCTTTATAGTCTTTTGCAGGTTATTGAAGTGGTTTTCTCTCTTCTCTTCTTTGAACATGTACATGATTCATTATACTTAATACAATTATTTCAAGCTTTCAAGTCTCTCCTTGGTGTCAATCTTGTGAATTCTAGATTTCTGATCTATTGCATAAGATTACCTTTGTATATGTTCTAGTCTTCAGTTCTTGATCTAGGATCAAGTGAAATATAGTTTGGATAGGACATAGATTCACTTTGATTTGTCTGCAAAAGGATGTTATAAGTAGTGGATGGGCTGGAATGTTTGTATTTATGGCTATGAGTCTTAGATAGTGGTTGGTTCATGTTCAATGTCTATATTTGAGATTTGCTGAATGGATAATGGCACTGATCAGGGATTAGTATATTTAGTTGAGTTCAATGCTTGATTGGCTCTTGTTTACTTCTTTCCATCTTCATATATCAACACCTTTTCAAGTTTTAATTGTATTTGGTTGATAGTAGTAACACACTATAGTAATGGAGAGTCAATGAATGTGAGGTTATCATTTAGCACTTTCTTACTATTCAATCTGTTGTTTGGATCCATTCTTTGGTGTGTGAAGTATAGTTTTCACTAGGTTAGGTGCACCTGCCTTGGTTTTGTAGAGCCAGAATTGAAGAGGGCAGTCTTGTCCCTACAGTTGGTCCAGTTACCCTAAGATCCTTATACATTTTGGAACTAACCAATCCTAAAATCAACCTGAGGGTATATTGGCAACCTAAGAACATAAGCATCCATTTTGAACACCAACAAGATGGTGACTCTGCTAGGGAAGTGTTAGACAAGTCTATAGTAACTAGTAGGTCATCATTGAAAAATAGGGTTATTCTTGTCCCTTGTCTTATAGTCTCATTTGGATATATGTTAAGTGGTATTGTAAGATTCCCAATATAGTTGGGTGGTGACTCAAACATCTCTATAGTAGTGCTAGTCAATAGATTTTTATCAAATGAGTTATAGAGGTACTAGGTCCCAGAGGAACAAACATCCTGAAAACATAATGGAAGAAGGTATTCGAAGAAATTCCAAGCCTAGTTAGACAAGGGGAGGAAAGAAGAAAAGAAATCTTTCTCATACTTGGAGAAATAAAAAAGGATACAACACAAGAAACTCAAACCAAGCCTAGTCAAGAAGAAAATATTTTAGAATATGAAGAGGCTATTGATTTGGGATTGAACCAGTATGAGGATGAATTTCAAGTGGGAGATGATGAGTCTGAGACTACTCTCCCTAAATTAGAAGAGATCTTTGAGGAGGTCTATGAATTGGAAAGAAGAGTCCAGGAACAAGTTGCTATCAAGCAACAAAGAGAAAAGGACGAAGAGGATAGAGGAAGACAAGCAATGATAAGGGTTGATCAGCTAAAGAGGTAGTTGTTAGATATGGAGGCAATTAATTTTATCCCAGAGCCTGAAAGAGCAGAGGAACAGCCTATTGTGTATAAAACACATGAGATAACTAGGCCTAGATATAAGGGCAAACAAAAAAATGTTGGAGTGCAGATCAGTGAATAGATTCATGTGAAAAACCCATTAGATCAAGGGTTGAGATTAGATGCAGACCTTGAGAGGGCTAGAAAAGAGAAAAAAATGTGGGCTAAAGAACTAGAGAAGGAAGAATTGGAGGCTACTATTGCAGAAATGAGGAAGAAGATTGATTTTCTCAAGCATACCTTAGGACCTTCAAATGTTGCCACTTCTTTTTTGGGGCAAGGTGGAAATCATGGTAACCTTGCAGCTCAAACAAATGGTATTTCAGGTGCTACTAAAATTCCTGATGGTTCAAACACAAGGACATCTACATCTCAAGGAATGGATCTGCCACATGGAGTTCCTGTTCATGAAAGGTACAATTTTTTTTTTTTTTTGGTATTCCTGGTTATCCTAATGTTATTCCTGATGAAATTAGAAATAAACTACCTAAGTTTACTGGAAACAATGTCATTACATGTGAAGAACATCTAAAAATTTTTATGGATGTAATAGATGATTATAATGTTGAGCCTGATGATGTTCTAATGAAGTTATTTGTACAATCTCTGACTGAGGATGCTAGGGATTGGTTTAGAGGATTGCCCCATACTAGTATAGGATCTTGGAATGAATTTAAGAATTATTTCAAAGAGCATTATGGAGATAAAACAAATCAAGGTTTTATTTTGAATGAATTCAATAACATAAAAAAAAATTAGAACGAAGAGGTCCTTGAATTTAATATAAGGTTCCAAAAGGCTATGCATAGGCTACTGTAAGTTACTAGATTAGATGATAGGTTGTGTCTTGTGACATACTTAAATTCTTTTGATGCAAAGATGGGTTACCTCTTAAGGGATAAGAACCCTAGAAATCTTGGGGAGGCTTACAAGTTAGCTATCAACATAGAAAGTAATAGAAGAATATCAGGAAAATTAGGGAGAAGAGATGATTATAGGCCTCAAGTGCAAAACAAGAAAGAAGTGGGAAGGTCTGCTAATTTTAAGCCTAAGGAGGAGGACAATCTAAAGTAGATTCTAAGTGCTTTAGAGAGTCTAAAGCTTGATGAAAAAAGAAACAATAAGGTTGCAACAAATGACAGACAAGCTTCAAGTAATTTTAGCAGGCAACCAAGAATGCAGAATTACCCATACAATACTCAGTGGAAGGATGGCAAGCCCATTTTTCCAGTTAAAAGGGATAGGCCCGATGATAGGATTCCTGACCCTTTGCAAAGAAATTCAGTTACCATGAATGATGATATCCCATGGTGTACTATTTTTCAGTCTCCTCATAGTCCACAACATTGTTTTATTGCTTTGAATTTACCTGATAACCAAGAACAAGATGAGCAATATGATAGGAGTGGTTGTGGAATGACTTCCTCACATGCATGTGATGAGGTTGACTCTACTAATGATGAGGAGGAAGAATTTGATGATGTTGGATGTGGTGCAATGAAGTGTGAGGAACATGTTTCCTTAAGGAGACCCTCTGATGAGGAAATTACACAAATCACTGCAGACATGGTCACTCAAGCTAGGAGTAATTACAATTTGAGAAGCAAGACAGTTGGAGGCACAAGTGGTAAACTAGGTAGCATGTTTATCAAGAATTCTGAAAGGAACACACAACAACATGAGGAAAAGAAAAAGGGTGCTGGTGTTGTCAGTCAGGTTAAAATAAAAAAGAAGAGTGGGCCTACTACAATACCTAAGGGTAAAGTAAGGACATCAGAAGTAGTTGTCCCCATACCTCAAAAGGAAGATGAATTTGTACAAAAGAGTAACTCTGACTTGATTGTCCAAAAAGAGGATAAGGGTATCTCTGAGATTAAGGAAGATATGGGCAACCATTCTTATGTTCCTATTGATATGACTAAATTTCTTTCACAAATAACTGTCAAGGTTCCATTGTTAGAAATGATGAGAATAGAAGAGCACAAGGTCAAGGCCTTGGATTGGGTAAATGGTGCCTCTTACATAAAGGTCAAAGAAATGAACAGAGGTGACAAGCATGTGGCTACTTTAGATGACACACCTGATAGTAAAAATGAAGAAATTGTCTCTGAGATTCCTTAGAGGTATTTAGATGCAAACATTGTAAATACTACATCAGGGACAGTTGATCCTTTTTTCTTGTCCCTTATGATAATTGGAAAATTATTGAAGAATTGCATGATTGATTCTAGAGAATCAAACATTGTCATGCTTGTATAGATCATGAAGTCACTGGGACTAAAGGTTGATACACCTCATGGAAGATGCCAAGCTATGGACTCAAGAGAGGTGCTAGTTATTGGTACCATTAAGGCTTTTCCTTATAAATTAGCTACATTTCCTGACAAACAATTAACTATAAGTGTTCTTGTAGTCGACATTCCCCCTTAATATGGAATTTTATTATCTAGAAAGTGGAGTGCCTCCATGGGAGGAAGTATTCAATGTGACTTGTCCTTTGCCACTTTAAACATTGAAGGTGAAAGTGTGAAAGTTTCAAGGGAAGCTAGAACTCCACATATGATTGAGGAGGATGAAGAGGACAATATGAATTGTTTTGTGGACACTGACATTTGTTCTTTCCAAGTTTAGGAGAGAGAGATGCAAGAGAAGGTCAAGCCTATCTTTCTGGCTGATGATAATAGTAACATGGCAAAAGGTAATGTATTATGGACCCTGTATTTTGATGGAGCAGGAGTGCTACTAATATCCCCAAGTGGTAATACTTTTAAGTTTTCTTTCACTCTCTTGTTCCCTTGCACAAATAATGTTTCCAAATATGAGGCCCTACTGATTGGTTTGAGACAAGCATCAAAACATGGGATCAAACATCTTAGGGTGATTGGTGACTTTGAGTTAATAGTTTCTCAGATTAGATCAAAGTATGCATCAAAGAATCAAAGGCTGAAACAATATAGAAATGTTGTTTGGGATGAAATTGAAGGTTTTAGTGCCTTCGGTATTGATTGGGTGGATAGAAGCCAAAACAAGATGGCCGTCTTACTAGAAAACATAGCATTAAGCCTAGAGGATATTACCTTTGTAGGGATATCCAGGATTGAGTGCAAGTCTCATCCTTCTATCCCAAACAATATTGAGAATCGGCAAGTATTTTCTGATGATCAGGATATACTAAGGTTTTTGCAGTGTGAATCTCATTTTGATGGTAAGGAGATGGATTTTAGCACTTTTGTTGACATCAAAAATGGAAAAGAGAATGTTCTTGGGAAGGAAGTTTTGCAATTAAAATCAAATAGGATCCCAAGGGGACTGGTTGTTCTTGAGAGGGCATTTGATGATAAAGAAAGGACTTGTTTTCCTAAATTTGTTGATAAGATAAATGATTTGGAGGAAATAAATTTAGGAACAAGTCAAATGCCCAAAAATGTTTACATAGGTAAATGTTTATCCCAAAGAACTAGGAATAATCTAATTGATCTTCTCAAAAGATTCAGACATGTCTTTGCATGGTCTTATGTTGATTTGAAAGCCTATAGAGAAGATTTATTCCAGCATGAAATACCATTGAAGGAAGGCACTAAACCTTTTAGGTAGAAATTAAGGCCTGTGAACCCTACTTTGGCACCAAAAATGCAAGATGAACTTAAAAAGATGATGGATGCTGGAATTATTAAACCTGTTAGACATTCTACTTGGGTGTCAAATTTGGTTTCAGTCGGGAAGAAGAATGGTGACATTAGGTTATTTGTTGATTTTAGGAATTTGAATGTCAATTCTTTGAAGGACAATTATGGTTTGCCTAATATGGAGAATATGTTGCAGAAGGTTACTAGATCAAAGTTAATGTCCATGATGGATGGTTTCTCTGGATATAATTAGGTCATGGTCAAGGAATCAAAACAATTTAAGACCGCATTTACTACCCCTTGGGGAACATATGTTTATTTTAGAATGCCTTTTGGTCTAACAAATGCAGGAGCTACTTTTCAGAGAGCTATGGATGTAGCCTTTGCAGACTTTATAAACAAATTTCTAGTGGTGTATCAGGATGATCTCATAGCATATTCAGATAAGGAAAGTCAACATTGTGAACATCTTGAGAAAATTTTTATTAGGGCCTTGGAGTATGGGATCTCTTTGGATCCAAAGAAGTGTTCTTTTGGTGTTGTGGAAGGCAAACTCTTAGGACATATTGTGTCCAAGGATGGTGTGAGAATTGACCTTGAAAGGGTTATGGCTATAGATAAACTTTCACCACCTAGAAATGTTAAAGGAATACAGTCTTTCTTTGGGCAGGTAAATTTCCTAAGGAGATTTGTTACAAATTTTTCAGAAATCAGTATCCCTATCTCTAGGATGTTGAAAAAGGAGGCAAAGATTGAGTGGAATGAAGAAGCAGATGAATCTTTCAGAAGTATCAAAAGGGCCATCAAGGATGCTCTAGTTTTAAGGACACCTGATTATGGTAAGCCCATGCAGATATTTTCTTTTGCTTCTTATCATACAATTGTAGTAGTTTTATTACAAAAGAATTCAGATGGATATGAACAACCCATATCATTTTTTAGTAAATCCTTACAAGAAGAAGAATTGAAATATGATATTACTGAGAAATAGGCTTATGCCTTAGTCAAAGTAGTCAAGGCTTTTATATGTTATCTTGTAGGAGCTAAGGTGGTTGCTTATGTTCCTAGTGCTGCAGTTAAGGATATATTGGTGCAACAAGAAGTTTCAAGAAAAAGATGTAGATGGATCAATAGGATCCAATAATTTAATATTGATATCAAAATTACAAAATTGGTAAGAGGCTTAGGTCTGGAAAAGTTAATGGTACAAAGCAATTTAGTTGCAAATCATGTGAATGTGTTAGAAGAAGAACAAAGGCCATACATTTGTGATATGGATTATTGTGATTGGTACAAAGATGTTATTGGCTACTTGAAAAAATTGGTCCTTTCCCCTGAGATGGATGAAAATAGAAGGAGAACTATCAATTTGCAATTTACAAAGTATGCCATTATACATGGTAAGTTGTGGTGGAGAAGCAATGAAGGAGTATTGCTAAAATGCATAGATCATGAGAGGTCTGAGGCTCTGTTAAAGGAAATGCACCAAGGTGTGTGTGGAGGACATTATATGGAAAAGACCAAAGTCCACAAGATCCTTAGGTCTGGATTTTTGTGGCCTACAATTTTTAAGGATACCCATCAATTTGTAAGAAAATGTGATGTATGTCAGAGATTTGCTGGAAAGTTGAAGTTTAATGGGAATTTACCACTTAGACCTCTTGTAGTTTAGGCTCCATTCCAGAAGTGGGGTATTGAATTCATTGGGGAATTTCCAAATAAGTCTAGTGGTGGACATTCTTACATACTAGTGGCAACAGACTATTTTACTAAGTGGGTTGAAGTTATCCCCACTAGAAAGGCTACTAGCAGAGTGGTGACAGATTTTATGATGCAAAACATCCTTACCAGGTTTGGTTTCGCAGAGGTAATTGTGGCTGATAATGCAATGTGTTTTAGATCATAGGAATTTAGTAATTTTTGTCAGCAGTATGGGATACACATTTCATTTTCTTCTCCATATCATCCACAAGGAAATGGCTAAGCTGAGTCCAGTAATAAGAGTTTGATTAAGATTCTCAAGAGAGTGTTGGAAAAAAATAAGAAAGCCTGGGACTCAAAGTTATGGTGGGCACTGTGGGTTGACAGGGTAACTATAAAGAGGGCCATAGGTTTTGCTCCATTTGATTTGGTATATGGAATAGGTGCTAGATTGCCTCAAAATAATCTATTGTAGATGTACAAATTTATCCAAGCATATGATGAAGACTTGAATGATGAAATGAGAGTAAGAATGGATGAACTGATCCAATTGGAAGAGGTAAGGAGGAATGCACATGAAAGAAATGAGCCATTGCAGAGACAATGTAAGAATTTGTTTGATAAGAGGGCCACCCAAAGAAGTTTTGAAATTGATGACCTCGTCTTGATGTGGAATGCAAGGCTAGAAGATAAGGGGAAGCATGGAAAGTTTGATCCAATTTGGTTGGGCCCTTATCTTATTGAAAGAAAATGGGGGACATATTCTTATGTTTTGAAAGATTTAATTGGTCATACTTTGGAATTGCCTATTCATGGACAATTCCTAAAGTTTTACTTCTCTTGAAGTATCTTTTCCATGAGTAGTATTTTAGGTTTTCCCTTGTGTAGTTGTTTGTTTTTGCTTTTTGTGTATCGAAGTTTTGAGTTGGTCTGCTCTTCCAGGAGATTCTAGCTTGCTCATTGTATCTGCAAGAGATACACATCCCCGAGTATGAGACACTGTTAGCACTTGTGAAAAATTTTCATGGTTTTTGGTCTTTCCCTTTGGTCTCTACAATGTTTTCAATATCTCTAGCCTTAAGCCCTACTTCAAAATTTAAAAATCTAGCCATTGCATACTAAAACCCTTGAAAAATCTTAGCCCTTTTCTAATTTCATGTTACCTTTTCGGGTCACTTAAAAACTTTTAAATGCACATGCTTTATATTTTGGTCAGCCCCAATGTTAACTTTTCCTAAGTTTCTACCCTCGGTGAATTTAATATTTCCTAAAGTCCCCTGCGCATAATTTTTTTTTCTCGAAAGCCTAAGTCTCAGTGTTTAATTTTTCCTATGTTTTGGCCTTAGTGTTTTTTGGACCTGATCTTCTGACAACATTTCTATCCGACGGTCAGCATAAATTCTCATAGGATGTGTCAAAAGCTTGGGATCTTACACCAATCATTGATTTTTCCTAATGACGTAGCCTTTCTTTTTTAGCAGGTCAACTACCATGTTGGCACAGTTGGCCTCCTCTCATTGGTCAGTGTGTTGCTGAGAGGGATCCTATCAGTGGGGCCTGCAATTAAGGCTTTTCAATCTATGGTCAGTGCATGATCTTAAGGAATATTCTTCCCCTTTGATATCATGTGCCATGCGTTGATTTTGAATCTTACTTGGACATGTCAGTGAGACCTAGTTCCTAGGCTTGTTAGAGGGTCCTGGTACTGTCAGTGAATCGATGATCAGCGTGTGATCTTATGGGTTTTCTCTGAGGCTTAAGATCTTGTGATAGCCATTGATTTCTTCCAGTGTCAGAGGGTTGTCAGATATGGGAGGAGATTCTCAATCTAACGGTGGGCATGTAATCTGATAGTATCTTAGAAGTCTTTACAAACTTTAGACGGCCGTCAATCTTCTTGATGTGGGCCCAGTCAAAATTTCTTAGTCTTTTGGCAGTTGAGTTAAGATCTAAAGACCGTGAAGCATGAAGATCAGATGGTCATGACTTAAAGTGAACCTGATTTTAAATATCGGCCGCCGATTTGCTAAAAGTGCCATAAAGTAGCCATTTATTTTCAAATTTGAATTTGGAGAGGGTTTCCAGCAATAGGAAGTACCAAAATTTATGGTTTTAACAGCTGATTTCGATTGGTTTGGTGCTTGTTGTTGCAGTGTGGTCCAGGGTATTAAGTGATTATCTGTAGGGTTTGTACTATATGATTTTGTGCTCGAGGTGTGTTGCAGGTGGACACAAAGGATTGAGAATTTTGAATTTTCATGATTTGTAGTACTTTCCCAGAGATTTATCATGAGTGTAGATCTTCCTCAGGCATGGCCGGCTGGTTTTCATCCCCTGTAATAAATTTGTAGCTGTTCCTAGTTGGTTGGGTTGTTGAAACCCTAACTGTAGTCACCCAAAGCTTAATGTATCCTTTTTGAGGATTCCAAGGTGACTAGGTGTATAAGAAGTAAGATGCTTTATTTTGAAAGGGTTCTAATCTTGATTAGTTCCAGGGAGTTGTAGTAGTCGGTATCATATTGTATTAGATTGAATAGAATTTCCTTGTAGTCTTTTGCAGGTTATTGAAGTGGTTTTCTGTCTTCTCTTCTTTGAACATGTACATGATTCATTATACTTAATAAAATTATTTCAAGCTTTCAAGTCTCTCCTTGGTGTCAATCTTGTGAATTCTAGATTTTCTGATCTATTGCATAGGATTACCTTTGTATATGTTCTAGTCTTCAGTTCTTGATCTAGGATCAAGTGAAATATACTTTGAATAGGACATAGATTCACTTTGATTTGTCTACAAAAGGATGTTATAAGTAGTGGATGGGCTGGAATGTTTGTATTTATGGCTATGAGTCTTAGACAGTGGTTGGTTCATGTTCAATGTCTATATTTGAGATTTGCTGAATGGATAATGGCACTGATCAGGGATTAGTATATTCAGTTGAGTTCAAAGCTTGATTGGCTCTTGTTTACTTCTTTCCATCTTCATATATCAACACCTTTTCAAGTTTTAATTGTATTTGGTTGATAGTAGTAACACCCTATAGTAATGGAGAGTCAATGAATGTGAGGTTAGCATTTAGCACTTTCTTACTATTCAATCTGTTGTTTGGATCCATTCTTTGGTGTGTGAAGTATATTTTCCACTGGGTTAGGTGTAACCACCTTGGTTTTGTAGAGCCAGAAGTGAAGAGGGCAGTCTTGTCCCTACAGTTGGTCCAATTACCCTAAGATCCTTATACATTTTGGAACTAACCAGTACTAAAATCAACCTTAGGGTATATTGGCAACCTAAGAGCATAAGCGTCCATTTTGAACACCGACAGGAGTAAAAGTCTCAATAGATGAAAGTAAACCAACTATCATTGTAGATATATAAGTAATAATTTGAGAATTGAAAGTGGTATTATATGATGGACCAAAAATCTCAATCAACAGTTGCATACCATAATATGAGACACCAAGCCCTACCAATTCTTATATTGATTACTCTCATAAAATTTATATCTAGAAAACACTTTATATAATTTCAAAAACATTACTAGAAAATGATACCCTCAATACAAATATAAACCCTTATTAATTCCTCAAAATGTAATAATTAGACCCTACAAACCATTCTTCAATGTGAATATAATCAATAAAGAAATATCCCTTGAATAAATAATTTCTAGGTTACAAAACTTCTAAAAAATTAACTAGTTAGTGAAAAAAACAAGAACTTGAATAAAACGTGTCTAGTGAAAAATAGGGAAATAGTGCATGAATAGATCTAATGAGGCCTAAACTACCTTTATATTTCTACAAGAATTACAAAAGTCAGATATATTTTGAAAATTATATTAGTTTGGCTGCTAAAATGTAGATTTAACATGAACTATGTATAAAAATGTTTAGGAGTAGAATAGAAAAATAAGAGGAACAAAAATTTATAGTTCTTTGAAATAGCTTTCAAATGATATCTACTTTTTACCTAATTTTGACAAGATCTATAAAATTTATAAAAAACTAAAAATAGGCTAAATTTATCTATCCAATAATGAACAATCACATCTCTTTTAATAAAATTTTGGAAATATTTACTCATTCTATCTTAACTATGATAGATATTTAGATGCTTTTTCAAGGCAAAGAACAAAAGCAAAAAAATAAAAAATTCTAAAAACTCCTTGAGGAAAAGTTAAGGCTGAACATTTGGTTTACATTTGGTTTTTTTCTTTTTGCACTCTTTATATTTTTTTCTCACAAGGTCTAATAAATACTGAAAATTTGAGAGCAACCGAAATTGTTTTTCATAAAACCTATAATTTTAATCTCCAAGATGAGCCATATTTTTCCTTGGTGTCATATCCCTCAATTAATGGATAGGAACATAGTAGGTCTAGAGCTCAAATACCATGTTGGGGTTAGTTTTCAATCCAATGAGATTTTGAACTACTTACAAGAAAATGTGATGCTAGTTGGTCTACTTACAAGATTGATTCTATTAAAATTTTTTCAAGTTGAATGTGATGCGAGTGGAAGTGTAGTTGGGGCTGTTTTGAGTCAAGAAGGAAGACCTATAGCTTTCTTTAGTGAAAATTTGAAATATGCTAAGAGAAAATATTTAGTTTATGACCAAGAATTCTATGCTATTGCTCAAGATTTGAAGAAATGGAAACATTATTTGATTCCTAAAGATTTTATGTTGTATGCTAACCATAAAGCTTTGTAGTATTTGGGGAGTCAGAATAAATTGAATCAGAGACATATGAAGTGGGTCGAGTTCTTGCAGAATTTTTCCTTTTCATTGAAGCATAAAAGTGGACAATTGAATAAAGTTGTTGATGCCTTGAGCCAAAGAAGAAATTTGCTGAAAGAAATGAGAGATGAGGTACTTGGTTTTGATGATTTGAAGTGTTTGTATGAAAATGGCCTTGATTTTGAAGATCCTTGGAAAGCTTGTAAGGAACAAATAGTGAGTGATAAGTGGATTGATTATTTCATTCAAGAACACATGTTGTTTAAAGGAGTTCAGTTGTGCATACCTAGAGGATCTATGAGAGAGAACATAATAAATGAGAAACATAGTGGTGGACTTTCTGGACATTTTGGGATTGATAAGACTATGAAACTAATTTTAGAAAGATACTTTTGACCACAAATTTATAGGGATGTATAGAGAGTGGTTAGAGGTTGCAAAATTTTCCAAACAACAAAAGGAACTAGTTAGAATTTGGGATTTTATACACCTTGGGAAGATGTGAGTATGGACTTTGTTCTTGGATTGCCTAGAACTCAGAGAGGTAATGATTCTATTTTTGGAGCGGTTTATAGATTTTCTAAGATGGATCATTTCATACCTTGTAAGAAGACATCTAATGCATTACATGTAGCTGAATCATTTTTCAAAGAAGTGGTAAGATTGCATGGTTTTCCTAAATCTATTATTTCAGAGAGAGATACTAAGTTTACTAGTTACTTTTGGAAAACACTTTGGAAGAAGATGAATAAAGAGTTAAAGTTTAGTTATACATTTCACCCTCAGATAGATGGACAGACTAAAATTGTGAAAAAAAGTTTGGGAAACTTGTTGAGATGTTTAGTTGGAGATAAGCCTACTAATTGGGATTTAGTTTTGGCACAAGTAGAGTTTGCATATAATAATTATGTGAATAGAATAACTAAGAGGACACCATTTGAGATTGTTACTAGATTTCATCCTAAGGGAACCATAGAGTTGAGAGATTTACCTACTGAGACAAGAAGAAGTGTTGAAGTTGAGGATTTTGCAGTCTTCATGAGAACTTTACATGATGAATTCAAAAGGAATTTGGAGGATAGTAATCTAAAATATAAACAGAGTAGATCAGAGAAGTAGACATACATCTTTTGAAGTTGGAGATGAGGTTATGATTCATTTGAAGAAGAATAGATTTCTAGTTGGTACCTACAAAAAACTAAAAATGAAGAAGTTTGGACCTTGTAAGATTCTGAAAAAATTTGAAAGTGGAAATGCTTATGAAGTGGAATTCCTAGAAGATATGGATATATCACCTATATTCAACATTGTTGATATCTTGGAGTATTTTGAGTCAACAAATGAGATAGGAGATGATCTGGATTATCCTAAGAAGATTAAAGATATTATTGAGAAGATCTTGAATAGTTGACACAAGATAGGTAAGGAGGATCCAATTAAGGATAGTCCAAACATGCAGCCAAACACCAAAAATGCAGAATAAAATAATAAGATAATGTTTTCAACTGAATTTCCATTAACATGCCTAGCTATAAGGCCTTCTAGGTTAGGGCCTGTTGGTGTTTGAAAACTCTTATGCCACTTAGGGCTACCAATATGCCTTGAGACTGATGTTAGGACTAGTTAAATCCAAGTGTGAAAGCTCTGCAAGGCAACTAGACCAACTATAGGGACAAGACTGCCCTCTTCACTTTTGGCTCTACAAAACCATGACGGGTGTACCTAATCCAGTAACTTATAACATTTTAGGACTTTAGACTAGATTAAACAAAGCAGATGATAGAAAGAGACTACTAAATCCTAACTAGACATTCATTGAATCTCTATTGCTATGAAGGGTAAAATGGCCTTGTGATCTCAAAACTATGAGGGATTGCAAGATTGGAGATATTAAATATAATTGGGTTTCCTGCAGGATGCAGACAACCATGCAACGCTTTGCATCAGCACAGGGATACTAGCTTAAGATCAGTGCCTTATCCATTGGGCATCATACCTGAAGTGAACATGGAACAAAAGGACAACTACTAGATTCATCTGAGAATCCAAGCCATAAACATAGTTAAACATCTCTTACACTACTTACAAGTATCCTTACTGATTGAACCAAATGAATCTATGCTTCACTCAGAGACTTTTAAACTGATTCTAAACCAAGGATGAGAGATGAAACATATACATAAGAAACCAAATGCAATGAGCTAGAAAACTCAGAATTTATTAGGAGCAACTAAAGGAGAGATCCAAGATTGAGAAACTGTATTAAGTATGTGGATTCAAATCCCTGTATTACAAGTTGATTCAGAAAACACCATAGATAATATGCAAAAGATACATGAGGTTTTTCCATAATGTTGATACAACTAGAACTGACAAAATTTAGAACCTCTACACAGTCAAAATTTCAACAACTTATACCACTGGTTACCCTGGAATCCTAAACTAGTAGGATGCAACAAGCTACGGGTAGCCAGAGTTAGGATTTCAACTACCCAACCAATCAGAACTAATCAAGAATTTATTACATGGGTAGGAAACCAAGAAATCTTAGAGAAATAGATCAAAGATGATCTCCAATTATGATAATTCTCAAAACAGTGTACAAAAGATCACAAATCTGCCAAGAGAACAAGTCAAATCAACCACCTTGCAACATGCCTTGAGCCATTCCTTATTCACTCCTTACATGGTACAGATCCCTGCAAATGATCATCACACCCTGGACCACACTGCAATGGCAAATAAATTACTTCTTACCAGTTCCAATCACTTCTGCATTGAAATTCAATCCTTTCTATCACTAGAAAACCTTAGAAAATTTGAAATTTGAACTGCAACGACTACTTTGCATTTCACGGGCTTTATGTTCTTTAACTATTTACCCTTAGTTGCACAATCACGCGGTCATCAACTTAACTACCATAGGAAAAGGGGTTTCATTTTATGCTCGGTCACATGATCGCAAGGCTCCTAACTCACCCTTGCGATCATTCGACTATAGTCTCTTAGCCATGGTTGACAGTCAGTCACAAACCCTTTGCAAAGTCCTCAGCCCCACCACTAATCAGTGACCAATCAAAATCAAGCACGCCGGCAAGACCCACACAGTGGACCCACCTTAACTCCGCAACCGCGACATCCAAATAGTTGTCGCATGATCGCATAGCTAGGAAATGGGCTATGCAAACATGTGACACACTGCAATCCTCTACCTCTGCATAATAGCCGCCGCATAGGGTTGATAGAAAACATCAGTCGCATGATTGCATAGCCTTGCAAAAGGCTATGTGAACATGTGACTAACCACCAGCATTCACCACCACTACTTGCCCACCGACCAATTGGGAATCACCACATCACCACCTACCACCGAGCCTCAACAAGGAAGAACCTTGTCACATGGTCACAAGCTGTGAAAATGGCCCTTGCAATCATGTGACAAGGCCATAAGACTACCATGTCATTACTCATCGGCCAATGAAAAGTGCCCATGCCACCTAGAGCACTGGCCCCATGAACCCTTTCTTCCAGACATGACCACCACCACAGCACCACATGGCACCCAATAGAAATTTGCCACCTCACCACCATGTACACCACATTACCACCTACCACCAGGCCCTAGGGACATGTGTCAACCAGTCGCATGATCACATGTTAGAAAACTCTGACATGCAATCATGTGATAGCCAACCCCAGGCTACCACATCACCACCTCTGATAGTAGGCCCACTGCAAAAAAATCCATTGGCATCCAATCGGATGGTGGGTGCATGATCACATGGGGTGAGAATATTCCATGTGATCACACGCCGACCGTGGATCTTAAATCTCTGAAACTGGGCCCTACTGAGAAAAACCACATCACTGATGCAGCCAACCAATGAGAAGAAGACACATCGGTAGGACCTGACACACAGACCCACCCGGACCTACGGCATGCCCACACAAGAAAATTTGATGGCTGTCACAAAAGTGTGAAGGATAAACACCGTGCATCTTTACCATGCGAACTTACGCTGACCACTAATCTTGTCCGAACATTAACCACACTAGGAAATGGGAAGAACTAGGACTCACATGGATAGGTGGCAAGTGGTCGTATGATTGCATGTCAGAAAAGTCTGACATGCGGCCATGCGACAACCAATCACTTTGAAACCTTTGAAGACCCGAGCCCACCATCTAGTCAGACTTGCGCAGTTAGGACTAACAAATAAGGAGTGCTGGCAAGAGGAAAGAAATGCGAGGTAAAAAACATAGGGTTTTTGGCAAAAGATCAAAAATACACAAAGTTCTTGACACCAAAAGATAAGCACACAAAATTTGGAAGGCACAAGGTCAAAAACAATGAAGGTTTTCACATAGACCGAAAACATCATGGATTTTCAAAAACACTGTGAGTTTTTGACACTGTGGCAGATTTTGAAATTGTTTCCTGCAGACCTTAGAACTTGAATAAATTTCAGGATTTTGTGATTTAGGAGATGCAATTTGGACTGGAGCTAGGTGACAACATAAAGAGCACAAGGTAGGACACTTTTACAAAAACATTTGCAGGGAAGAGGCCATTTTCATAGGATTTTGCTATGACTGGAAAATGGACTAACAGGGCCAAATATAATAAAAAGTATTTCTACAATCCTCTAACTAGTCAAGCTCTGAAACAAATTAGCAACTAATGGAAACACTAAGGTAGATCTAAAATTGAGCTTGCAAGCCACCAAGCAATCTCCTTGTCTACAAGCATGCAAACCACTAGCTCTACTCATACAACTTATCAGATAAATAATCTGATCTTCAAGATCTCACAGGATCGAAGTCTATCATCTATTTGCTACTTCCATTGACTCCCTAAACATCTACCCAAACACTCCTTACATACATTTCCTCAACCACAAGTTGGCTAAAAGAAATAATTAACTCCTAAGACAAGTCGGCTTCTATTACAAACAAATATTAAATGCAACAACAATCAGCTCTCAAATAGCATTACAAACATTTAATTCTCCATGTCGGCCTCTAGATCTACATAGGAGAATACAAAAAAAGATACCAACAATAAATGCACCAAGTCGGCCAATGAAATCTGCAAGAACTCTAGTTGATCAAACAGAACTACCAAGCACTAGAGAAACAACCGAGCACCAGTGAAACAACTAACCATTCCAAGAATCACCGAGCAACACAGGCATCACCGAGCAAGCACATCAAATGAGCACCACAAGAATCATCGAGTAAAAGTTCCACTAAGCACTAGAGGTTTCATCGAGTTCCTTTAGCAACCGAGCTCACTTCAATAATCGAGACCATCAGTTAAAACTACAACTGAGTAACACAAAACCAAATCAACACACCACCATGCACATTTTCCAAGTACCCTAGAATGTTGCTACATTAGACACCTTGGGTTTGAAAAGATGTTCTCATAGGCTGGAAAAATGTCTTCTGAGATTCAACACATAAACCCTGAACTGGTTCTTCACATTAAATCTCTTCAATTCTTCACCTTGCACACTCTTCCACTTCTCTTTCCTTTGTCTTTTCAAATCTTTTCTTGACGTCACATAGGCTTGTTCTCTATACTGATCCATCCTTCCAAAATTTCTCAACTCATCTTGGCTACCAAAGCTTAGGTTTCTCCTACTGAGTGGTGTATCCAACAAAGGCATCATGGAAAGCTTCCTCTTATTCTTCTCAAAAGTAAACACATTCTTGACACAATCATACATAGCTCTGCAATCATATTGCCAAGGTCTACTAAGAAATATATGATAACTATTCATCTCCACAATATCATACAACACTTGATCCTTATACTGGCCAATCTAAAAATTAACAAGATGCTGCTCCCACACTTCTAGAGCATGAACATCTTGTGACAAGCCAATCCTATAAGGGTAAGGATGTCTCATTCTCTTCAAACCAAGTATATAAACCATGTCCTCAATAATAAGGTTATCAGTACTACCACTATCAACAATTAAATCACAAATTTTACCTCTTGACTTGTACCAAGTTAAAAAAAAAGTACTCCTCTGACAAGGTTCCTCCTTTGTAGCAAGCAATATTCTCCAAACCAAAAAGTTCTCATATTCAGGTTCATTTTGAATGTTCTCCTTTATCACAATAGGTTTCAATTCATCTTCAATAGTCAACCGAGTGATCAATCTTTTCCTTCCCTTGGGGATTACTATGTTGTCTCCTTTTGAACTTCTTTTCTTCCTTTAGAGCATACTGATAAGCATCTTCAACCGAATCAATATTCAACATACCAAGTGTTATCACTTTTTAAATATTTCTTGACTCCATGTTTGTAGCTTTGAAATATCCACATTTTTGGCCTCGATTTCCTCCCTCTCTTCCAAAACCCTAGGTTGGTTTGTTCCCCTTTTGTTTTCCCATGTTACCTTTTTGATTCACTAAGAGTGCTAATCCGCATGTGCCTTTAATTTTTTTTATGTCATGTGTTTGCGGTTAGAAGGTTGTTGGCCCCCGTTCCCCTCTTCTCCTTTTTATTTCTCTAAGCCTAAGTTGTGGGTATATTTTCCTAAGGTTTTCACTTTCCAAAATGAGTGGTTGTCGTTACACCGCAAGACCCCGATTGTCAGTTTTCTCTGACATGCAATATAGCGACAGGTTGCCACCTGTCTTAAAGGTGGGCCTGACTGGAGGAAGAGTTTGCAGACTTTAAAGGGTGAAATAGATCTACGGTGGTCATTATACCATTGATCCAAGATGCTTGCATGTTAAGCTTGCAGTATAGCGACAGCCATCAGATTTGCTTTATTTAAAAAGGTTCGGTGGGTCCTAACAGTGCCAGGTCATTACAATCTTTTTGGTTCTTATTGGTTCTCAGAAAAACTAGGTGGTGGTTGACGTATTTTTAAAGAGGGTAAAGGATAGTCAGAAGGGACCCGCCCGTATGAAAACATGGCACAATGTGATTTGACTGACAGAAGGTGATGTGTTTGATTATGGGGTCATGTCTTCCAAAGGGTTAATCTTCAGTTTCATCAGATGATTCTCGTTATACCGTTGATCAAAGATGTGCGGATTTTAAGTTTGCGGTATAGCAACGACCGTCCGATCTTCTTAAAGACTTAAGTTCTCAGTGGGCCCCTTATTGCACCAGTTCACTTTGACATGTTTACTTCCTATTGGGTGGATAATAGCTGTGATCTAACTATTTTCACAATGCTCTGAGTTAGAAAGGAAAAGGGACTGGTTCCACTTGTCAGTCTTTTACAGCATGGCAAGTTTTGATTTGATATGTAGCCACTGATGTGTTGGAGTGGGACCTTAGTTTCTCAGATGATTAAAATACTGCAAGATCTCATGGTTGTCGTTAAACCGTTGGGATGAGATGTTCGGGTTTTAAGTTTGCGGTTTAGCGACAACCGTTGATTTGGATAAAGAGATGGAAGCTATTTGGTGGGTCCTCTGTGTTAAATATATTGATGAGGCGGTCATTTTTTGATTGGCCACAGGTGATGTTGACATGTAAAGATCGCTGCTCAGACCAGGATGAACTTAAGGAATTTAATTTTGCACATGCTAATTTTGAAATGTTCTCATTGGTCGAGAACTAGCTTGCTAAAGGTACTATAGAATTTTGCTGATAAGATTGTCTACCACCTGATGTGCCAAAAATGAAATATATCAACGGCTTGAATTTGAATTTTTCTCTTGAATGACATTTTCATGTCCAGTGAGTGATACGGCCGCCAACCTCAGTAATGGTGGAATAAATTTGTTACGTGTAGGAGAATTGTGAGCCGTTAGCAGATGTTATATACCAGAATTTGATTATTGTTTTTCTTCACTGCTCTCGTATGTTCTCCAGCGATATATTTTTTCATGCAGTGCTTTCAAGCAGAAGATTTTTTAGGTGCCTGGTAGGTTTTCTCCTGTGTTTAAGTCATTTGAAATTTGTAAAGCTTTGTGGGGTCTTCTTTCTTATTGTCAGTTGATATTGTTTAAAGTTTTCTTGGGAATTCATATCTTAGTAAGAAGCCCTGTTTTCAAAATGCCACCCAAGAGGAATTTTTCTGGTCAAATAGAATATAGTAAGAGAGGAATTTTTGAGGATTTGATGCAGTTGCTCCCATTTTCTGATAATGGGGCACAAAGAGTAAAAGAGCTCACTCTGAGACATCCTAGAGATTCAGTTGCAGAGGGTCTCTATGACAGAGGGAATGGGATGAGAGATGCTAAAGTGGGTGATAAGCACAATGGTCTTATTATTTTTAAATCAGCATATTCACAAAGGAACACTTGTGCGCCCCTCAGTAATGTATGGCATTTTGACATTGGGAGGTTGGTATGCCCTGGGGTTTTCATGGATGATGAATTGTTAATACAAATTGCTAAATGCTATGATCTTGTGACAAGATGTGTCAGGGGTATAAGCGGAAGAGACCTGATAAGCATTACCGAGGATGAGATTAGATAGGTTTTCTCATTAAATGAACCATCTGTGGGGTTGGAGAAAATAGATTTCATGGAGTTCACTGAGATTTATGAGGCACAAAAGGATTATCTAAGGGCAGGGCCTCTAAGGCAATATTTTGATCAGATAGGATCAATGTGTGCTGTCAGTTCAAGTACACCGGAGCCCATCAGGTTAGATTTATTCAGTAAAAAGGCACAAGAAGTGTATAACTCTTTGTCTTTGATCCTAAGGCATGATGAGAAGACTCATATGCCAGTACCTTTTATGTTCATGATGGTGCAGTCACTCCACCCCTAGCTAGCCCTCATTTTTGACTTTTCTTCTCATTTGGCTGAAATAATTCATGAAGGATTAATAGGGATTAAGAATATGAGGGTCTCTAGACCATTCGGATGGTACTCGATGCTTATGCACATGTTTTTTTATAAGGGTGAGAAGTTTTTTAGTACAACGATCAATATTGAGAAGGACAGATATGGAGAGACTCTCCTAGTGCAATTGTGGACCACAACCTTGTCCTAGGATAGAACTGATGCTAGTTATATTGCTTTTGATAGGGATTTTGCATCGAGGCTTAGGTCTCTTTTATTTATTAATAATCCAAGAATCCCAGGAGAGTTGTTATGATTGATTAGGCCGATGGATTATAGCAAGGACATTACCATTGTCCATAATTTTGGAGACATTATTTTATATCCAGTCTCCACAGTATTTAGAGTGTATGGTAGTAAAGTGGTGCCTTATATTTTTCCATATCAGGTCCCTTTGAAGCTAGGATATGCTGAGATCTTAAGACAGATTGGAAATTTATAAGAAACCACACTCACTGGCAAAGGTAGAGGAACTTTCTCTCCTGATGTAACTCTGGCACATTAGTATGTAATTACAAAAGGAGGATGGGTGCACTTGCATAAGGTTTTGCAACCCTACAGAATGTCAAAGGTAGTGGTGAGGTGTGCAGATATAGAGGGTTTCCTTTCGGGCATGTTCAAAGATAAGGTGAGGTGTGCTCTTATTGAGCATTAGTTTAATTTTCCAGAAGACATAATAAGAAATGAGTTTGACCTTCAGGCTCAGGAGATTAAGAAATAAAAATGGGTGATTTATAGCAAGTCCATAGGTTTTATTCAGAATTTTGATAAAACTTATGACCCATTGATTAGTTTTGAACCATTGGCTAGAAAAGTTAATGTCCTTATAGAGAATTTTGAGGGACTCATGAGTGATGTAAATGAGAAAAGGGTATCTGTGACTAAGATAGATCTAGAAAAGGCTAGGTAGATCTTAAACCAGCCTAAATATATGAAGTTAATCCCTAAGGCTATCTGCACAGTACAGAAGAAGAGTGGATATACTATCCTTCTAACCTCACAACAAGGAAGTGAAGATGTTCCTTCCACTCCAAGAGGGAAAAGACCACTTGGTGATCCAGCAGTGCAGGCACCTTCCCCAAAAAGGAAAAGACAAGAAGAAGAAAGATCAGCAGAGGAGATTTACTCTCCTTCTCAATCCCCTATTCAGTTGGATGAGCATGGAGCAGCAGAACAGCTCGTGCAGTTAAGGGATGAAGAAAATCTTTTTGTTTTTAATGAAGATTTATAGGAGGGAATGCCAGAGGCACCTAAAGAGGTGCCCATGGATCTCACAGTAGAAGAATTTGAGGGTAAACAAATAGACCCTATTCTAAAATAGGCAAGTGACTCTTTCCTTGCCGATGATGATTTTGTTAAAACCAGGGCCTTCTCACAATTCTTATGGAGAATGAAAAACAATCAGTTTAAGGAGATTTGTGAGAAGAAGAAGGAAGAATCCCCTGATAAAGATGTGAAAGAGATAAAAGAGGAGACCAAGGCACAAATGGCTAGACAATTTGAGAAGATCACTCTAGAAGAAGGGAGAGCCATGATTCATACATCAGGGATTTTGATCCTACCAAAATGGGACATTGTTGATGCCATTGTTTTTGACCAAGGAAGAGCAAGGTAAAGACCCTAGCTACACTAGAAAAGGCTAAGCAGGCAGCTAGGGGAATTACTTTTTCTGAAGATCATGCTGGTCTGGTCATGTGGTCTTTAGATAAAGATAAAAATAAAGGGAAGAAGAGTGATTTGTCCACAGGATATACAGGGAGCCTAATGGTTCAGAGAGTGGGAGAAACATCTGGTGTGGAGGCATCTAATTTAATTCTTGAAACTACCAAGTTCAATGTTAGTGTGGCGGAGAAGGATGCCAGAGAAAAGGAAGAGCTTAGGCTCAAATTTGAAATGGTCCTTAAATCTTATAATGAGCTCAAAGTTGGGCTAATTCAAAAGGACAAACTGATTGTCCAATTATCAGGCCCACAGGATCAAAGATCTCCTCAATTAGCAATTTCTGATAAGCCTGTGGTGGCTTCATCTTCAAGCCCAATAATTGAATTTCCACCCTCACCACTCCCAGAAAGAGATATGGATGCAAGGGTTGCTTGGGAGAAGCTGAAGCTGATAAAGGAAACAAATAAATTGAAAGAAATCAGGGTACAATTGGAAAAGGAAAGGGATGAGAATGCAAAGGCTGCAACTTTGGTAAATCAAAAATATGAAGAAAAAATAGTAGGGGCGATTATGGAATTTGCAGTAGATTTAAAGCCTTCTATTATACATGGCCATATGGATAGGTTAATTTCTTTTCTTAAGGTTCTTAATAAAGAGAGGGATGAAATGGCTCTAGTTTTGAAAAAATGGATTGAAAGGTCTCCCAATGTAAAACTATTTCGTATGTTATCCAAGGGACAGGAAGACCCAGATCCTTTAATAAAGCCATTGCATCAAATTGTGAAGAGGCTGGTGCATTTCAACATTTTTGTGGATAATTTTATCAGCAGAACAAGTATGTTGAAAATTCAATTAATGCTTTCAAGTTATGAACTGGTGCCTCCTATTTTCATAGACAAAGGAGAATTTAAGGAAGCTTATCAGTGGAGGGAGGAGTTAGATGGGCTCCTCACAGAATGAATCACTAATGTTTTACGTGATAAGTTTTCTTTCAGTGGCACAATTAAAATGTTGATAAATGCCAGATTGATGTTTGACACCATTCAATAGAAAATCACATAGATCATAAGTGAATGGGAATATTTGTCTACCGGGAAGGATGAATTTGTTAAGTTTGAGCTCCCAAGTGAAGAGGTGTATAATAAATGGAGATATCAGTACATGCCAGCTGTGGAGAGTGAAGATACACCGCCAGCTTCATAAAGTAGATCAGAGCAGTTAATTTTGAGTCATAAGGGTGGTTGAGATATGAGGAAATATTCATTACAGAATGGATAGCAAATATTACAGATTAGAATTGTTAACAACTGGCCAAGGACTGCATTAAAAGACATGAAGAAGGTCGGCTCAACTGCAATTTCCTCACCATTGTGACTGAGTGTATTTATTGTAAATTTTATAGTTGTTGTAAAGTTTTAGGGTTGATATTTTGTAAAACCTAGAATGACCGGAAGCTTATTGCATCTCCTTGTATATAAAAGGATTTCCCATGGTCATTCTAGGCATTGAGTGAGTTAGGTGTAAGAAGAAAAAGGAAATTTTGAAGCCCTAATCCTCAGTCGAGGATTGTAAATCTATATGATTTCGTCAGGATAATAGAGAAGAGATACAAGTTGGCACCATTATCCAGTAAGTTTGTTATTTAGAATATGATGTATGTAAATGATCATGGTTATACTTAATACAAATATCAAATCTTTACCTCTCCATTGTGTTTGTTTTATGAATCTTTAAGCCTATTTTAGGGTTTATGTGTATGTATCTCACTTTGAGTTCTGACCTAGGGTTGGATTAAATATTACTCAAAGTAAAATATATGTTCATTGAATTCGCATAAGGATTATCTATAAGTAGGGAAGAGTTGGGGTATTTGTATTTATGTTTCAAAAACTAGTTGTTCTCAAAGTTGTTTTGGGATCCTTTCTATTTTCTGACTCTGTTGCCCAATGGATAAGACACTGGCCTGTATTCTCCTATCTTTGTTCTAAGAAGGTGATTCAGATTTCAAAGTCCCAAAATCTTAAAATTATTACCAGTTTTATTTACATTTATGTGTTGTCCTACCTAGTTATGGAGGATCAATGAACAATAGGTTGTTGTTTAGTATTCTCTCACTGTTTTCATCTGTTGAAAGATCCAATAAAGAAATAAAGAGCAGAGTTAAGACTATCAGTTAGAGTTACAACTATTGGATCAGGTGTACCCACCTTGGTTTGACAGAGCCAGAAGTAGAAGAGGGACTATCCATCCCTATAGTTGGTCTAGTTGCCTATAGATTGCCCACATTTGGAACTAACCAATCCTTAATATCCATCATAGGCATATTGGCAGCCCTAGTTGGCGTAAGCATTTTCAAACACCAATAAGATGGTGACTCTACTGGGGAGTAGAGCATAATAAAGAAGCAAAATTAGTTCTGAATCACTATTTATGTTTTAAACTTTCAAAATTTCATTACCCAGATTGATTCAGCTTTCCCAAGTCACCATTAGTTCAGTGATTCTACTGGAGAATAGAGAAATATTGTCAAGAGTAAATAGTGTAGGTTCCAAGTTGAGTTGGACTCCTGACCTGGCTATTTAAATCATTTGGTGTCTCTGGTGTTATAAATCAGTTATAAACAATGCGGGTATGAGTAGAGCTTTGACTCCTGGCCGACTTGTTTATCATATCTAGTGGTTTCCATTGAAAGTGCAAAGTGTCAGTTTTAAAAGTTTTGATATCATCTCACACTCCGTGAGTGGCAACTCTGAACATTTTATGATTAGTTCTTTATAAAATATAGCAGTATGAGTTTCAAAAAAACAAGGTCATATAGTAGGGAACACCCTAAGGAAAGTCTGTAGGGTGGGCTTCCTATTACATCTAGAAGAAACCAAGGTAAGAAGGACAAAGATACCAACGATATGTCCATGACTTGGAGATAGGGGGGAAACCCTAGACGGCATAATATTCCTCCTCCTAGTCAAGAAGGAAATGCCTCAGAATATGAGGAGGTAGTTGATTTAGGACTTAATCAATATGAAGATTATTACTCCCCCATAGAGAAAGAGGGTGAAGGAATATCCCAGAATAGGAGGGTGAATCCACAAAGGCAAGGAAGGTCAAGAAGTAAGAGTAGAGGGGGTCAAGATTTTCTTCCTCCTTTCACCCTTGGTTCCTCAATACCACAGGGCCTTCAGGACTCTCAAGGTCAGCAAGAAAATCCTCAAGCACAACAGAATGAATCTAAAATGACTTTGCCTGACTCTAAAGATATATTTAAGGAAGTTCATCAGCTAGAAAGAAGGATTCAGGAACAGGGTGCTATCAGAGAAAAAAGGGATAGGGATAAGGAAGAAAGAATTAGACAATCTATGATAAGGGCTAAATGGTTAAAAAGACAACTGTTAAAATTAGAGGCTATAAACTATGTTCCCATCGCTGAATAGACAAATGAGCTACCTGTTGTTCACAAGAATTTTGAAACATGGGTTCCAAAGGATAAGGGGAAACAAAAAGACATAGGTATTTCAATCAATGAACCTATCAACCCTAAGCAAAATCTTGACCAATCTTTAAGACTGGAGGCAGATTTGGAAAAAGCCAAGAAAGAGCAAGAGTTGCTAGCTAAACACTTGGAAAAGGCAAAATTAAAAGTAGCAACATTAGAAATGAAAAAGAAAATTGATTTTCTTAAGAGGTCTGCAGGACCTACAGATTTTGGTTTTTTGAATATGACACAAGGAGCTGGTGTTGCACACCCAACTAATCAGACAGATGGCATTCCGCTACCAAGAGGATTTAATGGTTCTGCTACTACAAATACAAATGCATCCACATCCCAGGGTGCTGGTTTTCCAAATTTAGGTGTTATACATGAAAGGTGCAAGCAGTTGGTTTTCAATGGCATTCCTGGTTATCCCAACCCCATCCCTGAAGAAATTAGAAAAAAGCTCCCTAAATTTATAGGAAGCAATGTTGTAACTTGTGAAGAACATTTAAAAAAATTCATTGATGTAATTGATGATTACAATATTGTACCAGATGATGTTATTATGAAATTATTTGTGCAATCTTTAACAGAAGATTCAAGAGACTGGTTTAGAGCTTTGCCTCATGGTAGCATAGGTTCATGGAATCAGCTTAGGCATTGTTTTAAGGAGCAATATGGTGATAAGACACATGGGGGCTTTATGCTAAATGAATTCAATAACATAAAAAAGGATTTCAATGAAGATGTTGTTGAATTTAATGTCAGGTTTCAAAAGGCCATGCACAAACTATTGCAAGTCATTAGATTGGATGACAGGGTATGCCTTGTTACATATTTAAATGCCTTTGACTCAAAGATGGGTTACTTATTGAGAGACAAAAACCCAAGGAGCCTTATTGAAGCCTACAAGTTAGTTGTGAATATAGAAAGTAATCAGAGAATCTCAGGGAAGTTGGGAAGGAGAGAAGATAACAGATCACCTTTGTTAAATAGAAAAGATCAAGGAAAACCCCAAAGTGTTAAACCAAAGGATGAGGAAAGCTTGAAACAAATTCTTAAGGCAATCAAGGATCTGAAACCTAGTGAAAATATAAATAATAAAGCTGCAGGAAGAGACAAGCCTCTCTTCAACAATTTTAATAAATTGCCAAGGATGCAGAACTTTCCTTACAATACTCAATGGAAGGATGGGAAACCTTTTAGCCCTGACAAGGGGGATAGACCAAATAATAGAACCCCTGACCCATTACAAAGAAATTCAATGAATGTAGTGGAAGATATCCCATGGTGCATTGTCTGTCAATCACCCCATGACCCTGATTATTGTGCCATATCCCAAAACATGTCTCCTCAGGAAGAACAAGAGTGCACGGAGGAATAGCCTTATGATGATCGAGGGTGTGGGATGATTTCTTCTCATATTTTGAGTGAAATAGATTTTGCTGAGGAAGATGAAAATCAAGATGCCTCATTTTCCCAAGCTAGAAATGAATTGTACCATCAGCAAGTGTTTTCAAATGATGAAGATAATGAGCCAGACAACATTCAATGCAGTGTTCAAAAAAATGATACCCACTACCTTAAGAAGGCCTTCTGATGAAGAGATCGCTTTCATAATAGCAAATTTGGTTACTCAGGAAAAGGTGAATTATAATTTGAGGAATAGAGTTGTGGGTGATTCAGATCCCAAGCCTGCTGGCATTTTTATAAAGAAAACATCACAAGAAAAGATCAAGCATTCTCCTCATACTGATAAGGTTAAGGTAAAGAGGAATGTTAAACCCAATGTTCTGTATAAAGTAAAACCAAGGCCAACAGCTGAGGTATCACCTACTATACAAAATAAGGACAAAGCTCAAGTTGATATACCTACAGAGGTACCCATCCAGGAAGTTGATAAAATGGCTGAGGATCTAAAATCAGAGGTAGTTGATTCAAAATATATTCCAGTTGATATGAATAAATTATTGTCTCAAATCACTGTCAAAGTTCCATTATTGGAAATGATGAGAATAGATGAACATAAGAAGAATGCTTTAAAATGGGTACAGAGCACAGTACATACCGATCCTCAAAAATTAGCAGGAACTAAAAAGCAAATAGTAGTGGTAAATTGTAAAGATGAAAACTATAGTGAGGAGATTGTTTCTGAAATTCCTCAGATTTACTTGGATACAAATGTTGTCAATACCATAGCAGGAATAGTTGACCCTTTCTTCTTGACTTTACAAATAAATGGAAAATTGCTAAAAAATTGCATGATTGATTCTGGAGCATCGAATACCATTATGCCAACTGAGATCATGAAGTCTTTAGGATTGAAACTAGATTCACCCCATGGTAGATGCCAAGCAATGGATTCAAGAGAAGTGCCAGTTGTTGGTACCATTAAAGCCTTGCCTTATAGGTTGGATGCTTATCCTAATAAATTATTGACTGAGTGTTTTAGTAGTGGATATTCCTCCCCAGTATGGGATGCTGCTATCAAGAAAATGGAGTGCATCTATGGGAGGAAGCATATAGTGTGACATATCATTTGCCACTTTCAATTTTGAGGGGGGGAGTATCAAGGTTACTAGGGAATCCAGAACTCCACACACGATAGAAGAAGAGGAGCCGGACAACATGAATTGTTTCCTTGATACTGACATCAATGCCTTCAAGGTCCAAGACAAGGAGGAAGATGAAGGTGTTGCCCCTACCTATAGATCAGAAAATCAAGAAGGATGGATTGACCTAGATGATCTTTGGACTATGTATTTTGATGGTGCAAGTAGCAGGGAAGGATCTAGAGCTAGAATATTGCTCATATCTCCTAATGGTAAAAATTTCAAGTACTCATTTTCCTTGTTGTTTACTTGCACAAATAATGTTGTAGAGTATGAAGCTTAGTTAATTGGTTTGAGACTGGCATCAAGACATGGCATAAGATGTTTAAAAGTAGTTGGTGACTCTGAATTGGTTGTATCCCAAATAAGGTCAAAGTATGCTTTCAAGAATCAAAAGTTGAAATAGTATAGGAATGCTGTGTGGGATGAGATTGAAAGCTTTAGTGCTTTTAATATCTATTGGATGGAGAGAAGTTCTAATAGAATGGCTGACCTATTAGCCAATATAGCCCTTAAACCAGAGGATGCTACTTTTGCAGATGTCTCAAATGTGGAGGTACAGACCAGGCCTTCCATCCCTGACAATCTAGATAACTGGCAAGTTTTTTCTGATGATCAGGACATATTAAGATTTCTCCATTGTGAGTCTCACTTTGGTAATAAAGAAATGGATTTTATCTCTTATGTTAATACAGTAAATGGCAAGGATGTTGTTTTTGGGGAAGAAGTGTTGCAATTGAAATCAAATAGAGTTCCTAAAGGATTGGTAGCTCTTGAAAGAGCATTTGACAACAAGGATAAAATTTTCCATGCTAATTTTGCTAAAACTGATGAGCTGGAGGAAATAAATTTGGGCACAAAGATAGCCCCTAGGAAGGTCTATATAGGTAGGTCTTTATCCCCAAGAATTAGAAAAAAATTGATTGATCTCCTCAGGAGATTTAGGCATGTTTTTGCCTGGTCTTATGATGATCTTAAGGCTTACAGGGAGGACATTTTTCAGCATGAGATTCCCCTCAAGGAAGGCACAAAGCCTTTTAGACAGAAGTTGAGACCTGTTAACCCTACTTTGGCACCTAAAATGCAGAGTGAACTCAAGAAGATGATAGATGCTGGAATAGTTGAACCTAGTAGGCATTCCACTTGGGTTTCAAACCTGGTACCAGTTAGAAAGAAAAATGGTGATATCAGGGTATGCATGGATTTTAGGAATCTCAATATAAATTCTCTAAAAGATAATTATGGATTACCAAACATGGAGAATATGTTGCAAAAGGTCACTAGGTCAGAGTTGATGTCCATGATGGATGGCTTTTCTGGTTACAATCAAGTCATGGTCAAAGACACAGAGCAATTCAAGACTGCATTTACAACTCCATAGGGAATGTATGTCTATGTAAGAATGCCTTTTGGATTGACAAATGTTGGTGCCACTTTTCAAAGAGCCATGGATGTAGCCTTTGTAGATTTTATTGATAGATTCATGGTGGTTTATCAGGATGATTTGACAACCTTCTCAGCAAAGGAAGAACAACATTGTCAACATCTTGAAAAGATTTTTACCAGAGCATTAGAGTATGGGGTATCTCTAAATCCAAAGAAGTGTGCTTTTGGTGTAACATAAGGAAAGTTACTTGGGCATATTGTTTCAAGAGATGGTGTGAGGATAGATCCAGAAAGAGTTGAAGCTATTGGCAAGTTAACTTTACCAAAAAATGTTAAAGGAATTCAATCTTTTTTAGGACAGGTTAACTTCTTAAGAAGGTTTATAACAAATTTTATAGAAATTAGTATTCCCATATCCAAAATGTTGAAGAAAGGAGCGAAGGTTGAATGGAACAATGAAGCAATTCAAGCTTTCAATGACATTAAAAAGGCCATAAAGCATGCCCCAGTCTTAAAGGCACCAGATTATAGCAAGCCAATGCAAGTTTTTTCTTTTGCATCAGCCCACACTATTGCTGCAGTGTTATTACAAAAAAATGCTGAGGGTTTTGAGCAACCCATTTCCTTTTTCAGTAAAACCTTGCAGGTAGTAGAATTGAATTATGATATTATTGAAAAACAAGCTTATGCTTTAGTCAAGGCTATCAAGACATTTAGGTGTTATTTGGTAGGGGCTACTATGGTTGCTTATGTACCAAGTGCTGTTGTCAAGGATATCCTGGTCCAACAGGAGGTCTCAGGAAGGAGATGTAGGTGGATAAATAGGATTCAAGAGTTCAACATTGATATCCACATAACAAAGCTAGTAAGAGGATTAGGCCTGGAAAAGTTGATGGCCCAGAGTAATCTAAATGCAAACCAAATAAATATGTTGGAAGAGGATCAGATGCCTTATATATGCAATATGGACTATTGTGAATGGTACAAAGATGTTGTCCAATATTTGCAAAAGATGATCCTACCCCCTGAGATGGATAATAATAAGAAAAGAACTATCAGACTCCAATCAATGAAATATGCAATTATAAAAGGTGAGCTCTAGTGGAGGAGCAATGAAGGTGTTTTACTCAGATGTGTAGATATGGAAAAGGCCAAACTTCTGATAAAAGATATGCACAGTGGAGTCTTTGGGGGGCATTATATGGCTAAAACTACAGCTCACAAGATCATTAGAGTAGGTTTTTGGTGGCCTACACTTTTTAAAGATGCCCATTAGTTTGTTAAGAAATGTGATCCCTGTCAAAGGTTTTTAGGAAAGTTGAAATCCAGTGGGAATGTTCCACTCAGGCCTGTTTCTGTTCAAGCCCCTTTTCAGAAGTGGGGTATGGATTTCATTGGGGAGATCCCTAATAGGTCTACTGGTGGGCATTCTTATATCTTGGTGGAAACTGATTATTTTACTAAATGGGTTGAAGCAATCCCTATAAGAAGGGCAACTAGCAAAGTAGTGATAGACTTTATGATGCAAAATATTTTGACAAGATTTGGTTGCCCAGAAACTATGGTGGTTGATAATGCATTGTGTTTTAGATCAAAGGAGTTTGTTGATTTTTGTAGACATAATGGTATTAGAATTTCATACTCATCTGCTTACCACCCACAAGGCAATGGCTAGGCAGAATCCAGTAATAAAAGCTTGATCAAGATTCTAAAGAGAGTTCTGGATAAAAACAAGAAAGCTTGGGATTCAAAATTATTACAAGCTTTATGGGCTGATAGGGTTACAGTGAAAAAAGCAATAGGATGTGCCCCTTTTGATTTAGTATATAGGATTAATGCTAGACTACCTCAAAACAATTTGCTACAGATGTACCAGTTCATTCAAGCTTATGATGATGATGTAGAAGAAGACATGGTAGTCAGGATGAACGATTTGATTCAACTCAATGAATTAAGGGTTGGTGCACATGACAAAAATGAAAGGGTCTAGGCCCAATGCAAAGTCTTGTATGATAAAAGGACTACCCAAAAATATTTCACAAAGGGAGATATGGTTTTAATGTGGAATGCAAGGCTTGAAGACAAAGGTAGGCATGGAAAGTTTGACCCTGTTTGGTTAGGGCCTTTTATTATTGAAGAAAAATGGGGAGCGAATTCTTATTTTCTGACAAATATGGTGGGTGAACTCCTGGAATTGCCTGTTCATGGGCAGTTCTTAAAGTTTTATTTTTCCTAAAGTTCAGTGATCCTTGTACAGGTCTGGTTGTAAATTTTTGTATAGTTCCCTCCTTTTGGCTAAAGTTTTGTTCTGGTCTGCTGTACCAGGAGATTCTGGTTTCTCAATGTATCTGCAGCAGATACATGTCCCCAAGCAAGAGCCACTATTATCACTTTTTAAATATTTCTTGACTCCGCATTTGTAGCTTTGAAATATCCACATTTTTGGCTTGGGTTTCCTCCCTCTCTTCCAAAACCCTAGGTTGGTTTGTTCCCCTTTTGTTTTCCCATGTTACCTTTTTGATTCACTAAGAGTGCTAATCCGCATGTGCCTTTAATTTTTTTTAAGTCATGCATTTGTGGTTAGAAGGTTGTTGGCCCCCGTTCCCCTCTTCTCCTTTTTATTTCTCTAAGCCTAAGTTGTGGGTATATTTTCCTAAGGTTTTCAATTTCCAAAACAAGTGGCTGTCATTACACCGCAAGACCCCGATTGTCAGTTTTCTCTGACATGCGATATAGCGATGGGTTGCCACCTATCTTAAAGGTGGGCCCGACTAGAGGAAGAGTTTGCGGACTTTAAAGGGTGAAACAGATCTACGGTGGTCGTTATACCATTGATCCAAGATGCTTGCATGTTAAGCTTGTGGTATAGCGACAGCCGTCAGATTTTCTTTATTTAAAAAGGTTCGGTGGGTCCTAATAGTGCCAGGTCATTACAATCTTTTTGGTTCTTATTGGTTCTTAGAAAAACTAGGTGGCGGCTTACACATTTTTAAAGACGTTAAAGGATAGTCAGAAGGGACCCACCCATATGAAAATGTGGCACAATGTGATTTGACTGATAGAAGGTGATGTGTTTGATTATGGGGTCATGCCTTCCAAAGGGTTAATCTTCAGTTTCATCAGATGATTCTTGTTATACCGTTGATCAAAGATGTGTGGATTTTAAGTTCACGGTATAGCGACGACCATCTGATCTTCTTAAAGACTTAAGTGCTTAGTGGGCCCCTTATTGCGCCAATTCACTTTGACATGTTTACTTCCTATTGGTTGGATAACATCTATGATCTGACTATTTTCAAAATGCTCTGAGTTAGAAAGGAAAAGGGACTGGGTCCACTTGTCAGTCTTTTACAGCATGGCAAGTTTTGATTTGATATGTGCCCACTGATGTGTTGCAGTGGGACCTTAGTTTCTTAGATGATTAAAATGTTGCAAGATCTCACGGTTGTCATTAAACTGTTGGGATGAGATGCTTGGGTTTTAAGTTTGCAATTTAGCGACAACCATTGATTTGGATAAAGAGATGGAAGCTATTTGGTTGGTCCTCTATGTTAAATATATTAATGAGGCGGTCATTTTTTATTGGCCACGGGTGATGTTGACGTGTAAAGATCCCTGCTCAGACCAAGATGAACTCAAGGAATTTAATTCTGCACATGCTAATTTTGAAATGTACTCATTGGTTGAGAACTAGCTTGCTAAAGGTACTATAGGATATTGCTGATAAGATTGTCTACCACCCGATGCGCTGAAATGAAATATATCAACGGCTTGAATTTGAATTTTTCTCTTGAATGACATTTTCACATCCAGTGAGTGATAGGGCTGCCAACCTCAGTAATGGTGGAATAAATTTGTTACATGCAGGAGAATTGTGAGCTTTTAGCAGATGTTATATACCAGAATTTGATTATTGTTTTTCTTCACTGCTCTCGTATGTTCTCCGGTAATATATTTTTTCATGCAGTGCTTTCAAGTAGAAGATTTTTTAGGTGCCTGGTAGGTTTTCTCCTATGTTTAAGTCTTTTGAAATTTGTAAAGCTTTGTGGGGTCTTCTTTCCTATTGTTAGTTGATATTGTTTAAAGTTTTCTTGGGAATTCCTATCTTAGTAAGAAGCCCTATTTTCAAAATGCCGCCCAAGAGGAATTTGTCTGGTCAAACAAAATATAGTAAGAGAGGAATTTTTGAGGATTTGATGCAGTTGCTCCCATTTTCTGATAATGGGGCACAAAGAGTAAAAGAGCTCACTCTGAGACATCCTAGAGATTCAGTTGCAGAGGGTCTCTATGATACAGGGAATTGGATGAGAGATGCTAAAGTGGGTGATAAGCACAACGGTCTTATTCTTTTTAAATCGGCATATTCACAAAGGAACACTTGTGCCCACCTCAGTAATGTATGGTAGTTTGACATTGGGAGGTTGGTATGCCCTGGGGTTTTCATGGATGATGAATTGTTAATACAGATTTCTAAATGCTATGATCCTGTGACAAGATGTGTCAGGGATATAAGCAGAAGAGACCTCATAAGCATTACCGAGGATGAGATTAGATAGGTTTTCTCTTTAAATGAACCATTTGTAGGGTTGGAGAAAATAGATTTCATGGAGTTCACTGAGATTTATGAGGCACAAAAGGATTATCTAAGGGCAGGGCCTCTAAGGCAATATTTTGATCAGATAGGATCAATGTGTGCTATCAGTTCAAGTACACCGGAGCCCATCAGGTTAGATTTATTCAGTAAAAAGGCACAAGAAGTTTATAAGTCTTTGTCTTTGATCCTAGAGCATGATGAGAAGACTCATATGCTAGTACCTTTTATGTTCATGATGGTGCAATCACTCCACCCCCAGCTAGCACTCATTTTTGACTTTGCTTCTCATTTGGCTGAAATAATTCATGAAGGATTAATAGGGATTAAGAATATGAGGGTCTCTAGACCATTCGGATGGTACTCAATGCTTATGCACATGTTTTTGTATAAGGGTGAGAAGTTTTTTAGTACAACAATGAATATTAAGAAGGAAAGATATGGAGAGACTCTCCCAGTGCAATTGTGGACCACAGCCTTGTCCTGGGACAGAACTGATGCTAGCTATATTACTTTTGATAGGGATTTTGCATCGAGGCTTAGGTCTCTTTTATTTATTGATAATCCAAGAATCCCAGGAGAGTTATTAAGATTGATTAGGCTGATGGATTACTGCAAGGACATTACAATTGTCCATAATTTTGGAGACATTATTTTATATCCAGTCTCCACAGTATTTAGAGTGTATGGTAGTAAAGTGGTGCCTTATATTTTGCCACATCAGGTCCCTTTGAAGGTAGGATATGCTGAGATCTTAAGATAGATTAAAAATTTACAAGAAACCACACTCACTGGCAAAGGTAGAGGAACTTTCTTTCCTAATGTAACTCTGGCACATCAGTATGTAATTACAAAAGGAGGATGGGTGCACTTGCATAAGGTTTTGCATCCCTACAAAATGTCAAAGGCAGTGGTGAGGTGTGCAGATATAGAGGGTTTCCTTTTGGGCATGTTCAAAGATAAGGTGAGGTGTGCTCTTATTGAGCATTAGTTTAATTTTCTAGAAGACATAATAAGAAATGAGTTTGACCTTCAGGCTCAGGAGATTAAGAAAGAAAAATGGGTGATTTATAGCAAGTCTATAAGTTTTATTCAAAATTTTGATAAAACTTATGACCCATTGATTAGTTTTGAACCATGGGCTAGAAAATTTAATGTCCTTATAGAGAATTTTGAGGGACTCATGAGTGCTGTAAATGAGAAAAGGGTATCTGTGACTAAGATAGATCCAGAAAAGGCTAGGTAGATCTTAAACCAGCCTAAATATATGAAGTTAATCCCTAAGGGGGTGTACATAGTACAGAAGAAGAGTGGATATACTATCCTTCTGACCTCACAAAAAGGAAGTGAAGATGTTCCTTCCACTCCAAGAGGGAAAAGACCACTTGGTGATCCAGCAGTGCAGGTACCTTCCCCAAAAAGGCAAAGACAAGAAGAAGAAAGACTGACAGAGGAGATTTACTCTCCTTCTCAATCCCCTATTTAGTTGGATGAGCATGGAGTGATACAACAGCTGGTGCAGTTAAGGGATGACGGAAATCTTTTTGTTTTTAATGAAGATTTGCAGGAGGGAATGCCGGAGGCACCTAAAGAGGTGGCCATGGATCTCACAGTAGAAGAATTTGAGGGTAAACAAATAGACCCTATTCTAAAATAGGCAAGTGACTCTTTCATTGCCGATGATGATTTTTTTAAAACTAGGCCCTTCTCATAATTCTTGTGGAGAATGAAAATCAATTAGTTTAAGGAGATTTGTGAGAAGAAGAAGGAAGAATCCCCTGATAAAGATGTGAAAGAGATAGAAGAGGAGACCAAGGCACAAATGGCTAGACAATTTAAGAAGATCACTCTAGAAGAAGGGAGAGCCATGATTCATACAGTAGGGATTTTGATCCTACCAGAATGGGACATTGCTGATGCCATTGTTTTTGACCAAGTAAGGAAGAGCAAGGTAAAGACCCTAGCTACACTAGAACAGGCTTAGCAGGCAGCTAGGGGAATTACTTTTTCTGAAGATCATGTTGCTCTGGTCATGTGGTCTTTAGATAAAGATAAAAATAAAGGGAAGAAGAGTTATTTCTCCATAGGATATACAGGGAGCTTAATGGTTTAGAGAGTGGGAGAAACATCTGGTGTGGAGGCATCTAATTTAATTCTTGAAACTGCCAAGTTCAATGTTAGTGTGGCGGAGAAGGATGCCAGAGAAAAGGAAGAGCTTAGGCTCAAATTTGAAATGGTCCTTAAGTCTTATAATGAGCTCAAAGTTGAGCTAATTCAAAAGGACAAACTGATTGTCCAATTATCAGGGCCATAGGATCAAAGATCTCCTGAGTTAACAAATTTTGATAAGCCTGTGGTGGCTTCATCTTCAAGCCCAATAATTGAATTTCCACCCTCACCACTCCCAGAAAGAGATATGGATGCAAGGGTTTCTTGGGAGAAGCTGAAGCTGAGAGAGGAAAAAAATAAATTGAGGGAAATCAGAGTACAATTGGAAAAGGAAAGGGATGAGAATACAAAGGTTGTAGCTTTGGTAAATCAAAAATATGAAGAAAAAATAGTAGGGGTGATTATGGAATTTGCAGTAGATTTAAAGCCTTCTATTATACATGGCCATATGGATAGGTTAATTTCTTTGCTTAAGGTTCTTAATAAAGAGAGGGATGAAATGGCTCCAATTTTGAAAAGATGGATTGAAAGGTCTCCCAATGTAAAACTATTTCGTATGTTATCCAAGGGACAGGAAGACCCGGATCCTTTAATAAAGCCATTGCATCAAATTGTGAAGAGGCTGGTGCATTTCAACATTTTTGTGGATAATTTTATCAGGAGAACAAGTATGTTGAAAACTGAATTAATGCTTTCAAGTTATGAACTGGTGCCTCCTATTTTCATAGACAAAGGAGAATTTAAGGAAGCTTATCAGTGGAGGGAGGAGTTAGATGGGCTCCTCATAGAATGAATCACTAATGTTTTAAGTGATAAGTCTTCTTTTAGTGGCACAATTAAAATGTTGATAAATGCTAGATTGATGTTTGACACCTTTCAATAGAAAATCACACAGATCATAAGTGAATGGGAACAATTGTCTATCGTGAAGGATGAATTTGTTAAGTTTGAGTTCCCAAGTGAAGAGGTGTATAATAAATGGAGATATCAGTACATGCCAGCTGTGGAGAGTGAAGATACACTACCAGCTTCATAAAGTAGATCAGAGCAGTTAATTTTTAGTCATAAGGGTGGTTGAGATATGAGAAAATATTCATTACAGAATGGACAGCAAATATTACAGATCAGATTTTTTAACAGCTAGCCAAGGACTGCATTAAAAGACATGAAGAAGGTCGGCTCAACTGCAATTTCCTCACCATTGTGACTAGTGTATTTATTGTAAATTTTGTAGTTGTTGTAAAGTTTTAGGGTTGATATTTTGTAAACCCTAGAATGGCCAGAAGCTTATTGCATCTCCTTGTATATAAAAGGATTTCCCATGGTCATTCTAGGCATTGAGTGAGTTAGGTGTAAGAAGAAAAAGGAAATTTTGAAGCCCTAATCCTCGGTCGAGGATTGTAAATCTGTATGATTTCATCAGGATAATAGAGAAGAGATATAAGTTGGCACCATTATCTAGTAAGTTTGTTATTTAGAATACGATGTATGTAAATGATCATGGTTATACTTAATAGAAATATCAAATCTTTACCTCTCCATTATGTTTGTTTTATGAATCTTTAAGCCTATTTTAGGGTTTATGTGTATGTATCTCACTTTGAGTTCTGACCTAGGGTTGGATTAAATATTACTCAAAGTAAAATATATGTTCATTGAATTCGCATAAGGATTATCTGTAAGTAGGGAAGAGTTGGGGTATTTGTATTTATGTTTCAAAAACCAGTTGTTCTCAAAGTTGTTTTGGGATCCTTTCTATTTTCTGACTCTGTTGCCCAATGGATAAGACACTGGCCTGTATTCTCCTATCTTTGTTTTGAGAAGGTGATTCAGATTTCAAAGTCCCAAAATCTTAAAATCATTACCAGTTTTATTTACATTTATGTGTTGTCCTACCCAGTGATGGAGGATCAATGAACAATTGGTTGTTGTTTAGTATTATCTCACTATTTTCATCTGTTGAAAGATCCAATAAAGAAATAAAGGGTAGAGTTAAGACTATCAGTTAGAGTTACAACTATTAGATCAGGTGTACCCACCTTGGTTTGACAGAGCCAAAAGTAGAAGAGGGACTATCCATCCCTATAGTTGGTCCAGTTGCCTATAGATTGCCCACATTTGGAACTAACCAATCCTTAATATCCATCATAGGCATACTGGCAGCCCTAGTTGGCGTAAGCATTTTCAAACACCAACACCAAGCTCATACTAAATATTGAAACTCAAACCATTTACATACAAGGCTACTTTTTCTTTACCAAGTTCTTTGTGTCTAGACCGAATAGTCAATTTATAAAACTCCTCAGTATAGTCATCCAGAGTTAAATATTTTTTCTTCAGATTCTACAACCTCTTAAACAAATCAAGCTCATAGTTAGCAAGTATGAACTTAGCTTTCAATTTAGTCACCATCAACCTCCGCCAATTGATCTTAATTTCACCTTCATCTTCTCTATCTCTTTGTAATTGTTTCCACCAAAGAGAAGCATTTCTTTTCAACTTAGTCTATGCCAATCTTACTCTAAGAGGATCTTCAATTTCTTCAAGCTCAAAGAAGTCTTCTAATTCATCAATCCAATCAATCAAGTCTTTGGGTCTCAAAGTACCAGAGAAAGTAGAAACTTCCATTCGGTAACTAGTACTTAACCGAGCTTCAAATTCTCCTGCAGCTTCCTCATAACCATCATCAATACCAAGATTCCATGGCATACTAGAAATAGTTCTCATGACCTCAATGACCATGTCATTCTTCATCAATTCCATCTCATATCTGAAATAAACTTTAACCTTATCTGTAATCTTTTATTCCACAACATCACAAAGATCTACAATCACTCTAGGGTCCAATCTTCTCGGAGCCATCCTTCAAGATCTTCGAAAACCCAAATAAATAAATCACCAACCAAGGTCTTGGTGCAAACAACCTCAACTCAGAGATTGGTTTACACACTCAAGAACTTCAAGCTCTGATACCACTAGATACAGGATAGGTAAGGAGGATCCAATTAAGGATAGTCCAAACATGCAGCCAAACACAAACAATGTAGAATAACACAACAAGAAAATGTTTTCAACTAAATTTTCATTAACATGCTCGGCTATAAGGCCTTCTAGGTTAGGGCCAAATACAATCAAAAGTATTTCTATAATCCTACAACTAGTCTAGCTCTAAAACACATCAGCAACTAATAGAAGCACTAAGACAATTCTAAACTTGAGCTCACAAGCCACCAAGAAATCTCCATGTATCCAAGAAATCATGCAAACCACTAGCTTTTCTATTACAACTTATCAGATAAACAATCTGATCTTTAAGATCTCATAGGATCCTAGTCTATCTTCTATCTGCTACTTCCACTGACTCCCTAAACATCTACCCAAACACTCCTTAAATACATTTCCTCAACCACAAGTTAGCTGAAAGAAATAATTAATCCCTAAGCTAAGTCAGCTTCTATTACAAACAAATATTAAAAGAAACAATAGTTGACTCTCAAATAGCCTTACAAAAATTTAATTCTCCATGTCGGCCTCTAGATCTACATAGGAGAATACAACAAAAGATACCAACAATAAATGCACCAAGTCGGCCAACCAAATCTCTAAGAATGCTAGTCACTCAAACAAAACTATCGAGCACCTAAGAAACAACTGAGCACTAGTGAAACAACTAACTATGCCAAGCATCACCAGGTAACATAAGCATCACTAAGAAAGCACATCGATCGAGCACCACAGGCATCACCAAGTACTAGTTCCACAAAGCACCAGAGGTTTCACCGAGTTCCTTCAGCAACTAAGATCCCTTCAATAGCCAAATCAACACACCACCATGTAGATTTTTTTAGTACCCTAGAATTCCCCTGCATCAATAGTAGAGTAAGTAAGAGTACCAGAGGAAAAGACTACATGGAATACCTAGTTGAGTGGAAAGATAAGCCAGTTGAAGACACTTCATGGATTACACAAGATGAGTTGGATCTTTATGATTTGGGTCAGAATATGAGCATTTCCTGATGTGGACATTTTCTCTTTATTTACCCTAGGTGTTTGATTCAGGAGCATCTTGGCTCTTTGAGAAATCTTGTGTTAACCAAAAACATTTCCTATTTTTTTGTAGGTTGTTTGCGTTGTAGCTGATGCAGCTATTGGTTTCTTGTTATGTGAAGTTAATACAATGATGTGGACCTATTTTTGAACCTTTTCCTAAAAGTGAAAATTTTAATTCATCTAGATTTAAGAGTTATCATCATTTTCCTTAGGTATCGACTTTCTAGCTAGTTTCACATGAAATGTGGAAGCTCTTTGCCTTGCGCCATTTTGTATGAGGAAATAGGACCTTGAAAAGTTGGGTATTTGTTCTTAGATCATGTGTGGACCTAAATTTTACTTCACATCATGTTGTGTTCATTCTTTTAGTATTTTTGGTTTTCTCTTACTAAGTGGACGTATAATGTAATTAAATGCTTGACTGGCTAACTTGTGGCTTAGCTGGCTATATAAGAAGCTTAGGTTGGTTTAGTAAAAGGGAGATAGTAGAAAATTATGGTAGTATAAGATTATTAGAAGTAGAAAAGAAGGTAATATGTGAGATGTGACTCTGAAGTCATAATTCTCTTTGTATAAGGCTAAAATTCGGAAGGCCTGACAGTCGGGCATGTTGAAGGATTTATAATAATTGTAAAAGTGTGGTTGCGAGTTACCTTGCCTTATTTTATGTTGTTTTTTCACTGTTTCATCTGAATTATATATTTCTTCCGTGTGTATCTCTAAGCAAGGCTTGTTTGTTGGTTCAAGTTGAGTCAAATATGCTTGAATCTACCCTACACCTATGTCATAATGTGAAATACTTTAAAATCTTTGGAAGAAAATGTTATATACTCAAGGAAAATAGGAATGGAAAACTTGATGCTAAATGTGATGAAGGCATATTCCTAGGTTATTCCACTAATTGAAAATCTTACGTCAAGTGTTTGAATTCTAACACTAACAAAATTGTGGAAAGTGTAAATGTTAGAGTTGATGAATATGCATAAAAGAATGAAGGTGGGTGCAAGTAAGAACCTGAAGATTATAGATCTGTTGTATACATAGAAGAAGAAGATTGCAGTAATGTACCTAAAATAGAGAACAAATTTGTCGAGTTAAAACAAGTACATGATGAGCAATAAGAGGATTTTGTCAAGCAATCAAAAGAGGAAGAAGAGATACAAGATGAACCTGAAGATCAAGAGCAAGAAGAAAGGAGACCAAAGCCTACACTAGCATAGTATGTGAGAAGACATCACAAGTTAGATCAAATCATTGGAGAAAAAGATTCAGGAGTCATGACAAGAAGCAAGATGAAAAAATGAACATGCTTATTATGTGATTTTGAACCTAAATTAGAAAATATGCTTTGGAGAATGAAGATTGGATTAAAGTCATGAATGAGGAAATTGAGCAGATAGAAAAGAACAAAACATGGACATGAGTGCCTAGACCAAATGACAAGAATGTTATTGGAAAAAAGTGGGTGTTCATAAATAAGTTGAATGAACATGGAGAAGTCAAAAGGAACAAATCTATATTGTTATGCAAAGGATATGCACAAGAAGAAAGAATTGAATATGGAGAAACATTTTCCCCAATTGCTAGATTGGAAGGAGTTAGAACTCTACTTGCATATGAAGCTTACAAATGATTCAAAATGTATCCGATGGATGTAAAATCTACATTTTTGAATGGAATATTGGAAGAAGACGTATGCATTCAAAAACTAGAGGGAATTTTTGATCCAAGAAAAAGGAACATGGTTTGTAAATTACACAAAGAACTATATGGATTGAAACAAGCCCCTAGAGCATGGTATGAGAGATTTCATAATTACTTGGTAAATATTGGATTTGCAAGAACTAATGATAAAAGCAATCTATATTTGAAGAATAAAAAAGGTAAATGGATATTGTTATCTGAAATATTTGTTGATGATATCATATTTGGAGGAAGGGATGCACTATGCTAAACATTTGCAAATGAGATGCAAACTGAATTTGAGATGTCTATGTTTGGAGAGATCAAATTCTTCATTGGTTTGAAAGTTTATCAAATGAAGAAGGGTATCTACATTACTTAATCTAAGAATATCAAGGAGATACTAAAAACCTTTGGCATGGAGGAATATAGACTAGTAAGTACACCCATGGCTACTAGACAAAAACTATCAAAGAATGAAGAAATAGTAGAAGTGAATCCAACCTTGTACATGTCAATGATTGGAAAGCTACAATATGTTGTTCACAATAGACCAAATATTGCATTAGCAGTTGGGATTGTTACAATATTTTCATCCAATCCTAAAGAAAATCACATGATGATAGTCAAAAGGATATTGAGATATCTAAAAGGAACAAAATATTATGGACTGTATTACAAGAAGAATAAAATATTTCAACTAAAAGTTTCTACTGATGCAGGTTGGGTAGGAAATTTGGATGATAGAAAAAGTACAAGTGGTGGTGAATTATATCTAGGAAAGAGATTAGTCTCTTGGACAAGAAAGAAGCATAATTGAATCTCCCAATCTATAGCATAAGTGAATATGTAGCAGTAGCAGTTAATTGCTCAAAAATAGTGTGGATGAAGCAATTGTTGAAAGGTATGAAGGAATAAATCACTAAGCTAGTTGTAATTTTCTATGATAACACAAGTTCTATCAATATATCAAAGAGCCTTCTGCTGCACACTAAGACTAAGCATATTTCTATCAAGTATCATTACTTGAGAGAGTTAGTTCAAGACAAAGAAGTGAGATAGGAGTATGTGAATAGAAAGGAATAGTTAGAAGATATATTCACTAAAGAACTACCTAAGGATGCTCATGAGTATCTAAGACGTAAATTAGGGGTGATTCCCCTAACTGAGGCTACCTAGGATCATATAGGAGTATTTCATCAAATGTGTTACTCAGAATATCTGATAAAGTGAAGCAAGGAGGTCACACTTTAGGAGTTGTCTAAAGATTTGAAGAGTAAAGTACAAGATGTTGATCAGTCATAAGAAAGATGATAGAGGGAGTATATAGTTTAGAGAGCTAACATGAAGATATCTACATGTTGAAGATGAATGTATTTGGAATTGTTGTCAAATAGGGAGAGATTCAAAAGGAGTTACTATAAGAAAAGAGGGAGAGATTTAGTAACATGAGGGATGAGAATCAAAATGAAGCTAAGGATATTAATGAAGATCTGATCACAATGAGATTTGACATGAGTTTCTTCATTACATAATTTTTGGATTGTATGGTAACTTTCATATGGTGTTGCATATGGTGTTTCCATCAACTCCGAAGAGGAATATTGTTGGACACTAAAATTGAAATAATTATTATATTATCATTGATGTAAAACCTTAACTAGGAAGATAGTTGATATCTAGTAAAGTACCATATCTTTTGTTTGAAGAAAAGGATTTGAAAAGGAGAGATAACAAGAAGACCTACTGGAAAGGTTGAGTTATGAGAAACTGCAATGGGTACTTGATTAGTTGGCACATTGGCAAGGTAATGTATTATTTATCTATAACACTGAGTGAAGAATTCACTTGTTTCGAACCTTATAAGAAATGAGGAAAAAAATTCTGAAATCTTAGGCTTAACCAAGCAAAAGACTAGAAGTTTAAGAAACTTTAGTGTAAGTCAAGTGATGCTAGTGTTGACTGAGTGCTAGTATAAGCTAACAAAATTTAGTGTTGACCGAGAATCAATAGTTACCGAGTATCAAAGAATTAACTAACCGAAGATAGTAATTTCTGAGAAGAACAATTTTAGTGATGATCGAGTTATTTAGTGATGACCGAGTAGAAGAACATAGTGATGACTGAGTGTCATTAATTTATAGTTTATGAAAGAATTGAGATCCTCAGCTGACAAATTTGAATACTTGGGATATGTAAAATGTGTTGAAGATAAGGATGAATGACATGGAGAATTTAATACATGGTAAACCATTTTCTTATGGATTCAAGCATAATTTTTTAGAAGTATCTAGAAGGATAAGGAGGAGAATGAAATGTTGGAAGGATTCTATGAATTTGACCTTAACCTAAGATCTATGGAGATGACTAAGTGGAAAAAGATTAAGCTACCTAATCAAGGAGGTATAAGGATGACCTAATTGTGGTTTATGAATAGAGGTTGATTTTTTTTATTGGAAAACCTAAGCAAAAGGATGAGAAGAGATGTGAAGAGATAAAAAAAGTTGTGTTGATTGATTGAAGGGATTTGCGAGAAGATCATTGATGGAGATGACAATGAATGCTAGTCAGTAAATCATAATATGAGTTACATTGGATCTATATTTTCAAAGTGATTTGTGTGCATCAAATTAGAACCTACTGTTACTTTCTAACCATTGTATCAGTTAAAATCCTTTAATCAAGGTTGACTTAATAGTCATTTGTAAATCCTTTAATCAAGGTGACATTCTAATGGGATGTTCTTAATTCCTCTAACAAGGTCACTCCTAAAAAATTTATTAAATCATTTAACAGGGTCACACCTAACAGTGTGTATTTTAACCTTTAACAGGGTTTTCTCCACACATAGATCACTTTAGAAGAGTGAAAATTTGGTAGCATGTTACTGGTGGTTTTTCCCAAATTATGTTTCCATGTTAAATCCTAGTGTCATACTTGTGTGAATGTTATTTGATGTGTTACATTGTTAACAATTTTATATTCTGCAAGTTGATTACTTTTGGATAGTGGAATGCAAGTTTATGTTATTGATTATATTCTATAGAGACTGAGTGGATTGCTGAATAGATCTAAGTTGGTTGAAGTTTTTAAAATTTTAATTGGTACATTTGACCTAGGGATAACTAATTCACCCCCCCTCTCATTTATTCTAAATAATTATAACAATTAGAGTATAAGATTAAATGATTTTTATTATTGACTATAAGTACATGTAATATATTCAATGATATATGATCTTTAGTTGTAGGATCTAGTTACAATTAGATCATTTGAGATCTATATGTATAAAAGCTAAAAGTATTGTAAAGCTAATGAGATATTTATATTGTTAGTGTGACAACATTAAAATGATGTACAATTTGATTTAAGGATAAATTTGAGTGGTGTTTCTTCCTAGAGGGTTTGCCACTCAAGACAATATTTCTGTCTCTATTTAATTCGTGATATTTTTTCTTAACAATCTTAACTATTTTTTTTGAGAAGTATTTGTTGGAAATTTGCCAGCAAGCCAGTACTGACTGTATGTTTGTCATTGATGACAACATATGGAAAGTAGCATGCATGTAAGTCTAATACAATAAGATTTCAGTATATGAATCATGGACATGATATCATGGGCGCAGAGGTTAACTATTTGTACAGATAGTTATATAGCAACTTGTGTCAACAGTGTTCCTGACAGAGTAACATGCAGTGTTCTATGTATGCTTGTCCATATAGTTATCATGGAGCCTTGCACACATGGATATATGTTGAAAACATGTTAGTGATTTTTTAGTTATGGAAACATAGTATGATATTCAGTAGAAGTGAAGTTGCTATTCGCCAGTAGCAGTTTCTTGTGTTTATTCAAAAGAGACAACATAGATTTTATTGGTTCTTGTGTTGTGCCTATCTTTAGGGTATGCACCCTTGGATTTAAGCTTAGAAATGAGTTATTAATGTTTTGTTAAGAGAACATGAGTTAATTTATCTTACAGAGAAATATCCAGTTATTTTGGTAGAGCCAACAGTATGTAGCGTGCATCTACAATTATCTTATTGCATAGGTCCCAGATTATGTTGCATGCATAGTAGAGCTGACATAATTTTTATTCAAGTTTGTTATGGTTTCTCTAATATTATTTCAACGTGGTTCTAATAGGCTGACTTGATTATATCATTTAGCTGAAATATATTTATAGATAATCATTTGTGATTGCTTAAGTGTGGTTCAGAGTTGTTTAAGTAGAGCAGAGTAGAGTGTGCAAAGTGTTCAGCCATCAGAAGGTCTATGTAACCAAGTGAAGTACTTGTGCTATTCATTGGAACTGATCCAAATAGTAGGTCAAAGCATAGTTCACCAAGATCCAGATATAGTGTGTATCTATTAAACAGAAGGTTGTAGCCTTCACCCCTTTGAACAGTGTGCTCTCGAACAGTGCGTCCTCTCCCCTAACAGGGAAAATTGTAAAAGAATCCTAATAGGCTCTGACCCTTGACGAGGTCTACTATACTAAATATATTGTAAAGAAAATCCTAACAGGGTTAAGGATCTTCTAACAAGGATCATAATACACTAGTGCAGAATATTAGTGGATGTCAATTCCCACTAGGGTTTTTGCCTATTTGGGTTTCCCTGTAACTAAAATATTGGTGTTGTTCTCATGTGTTCTTTCATTTTTTTATGTTTTATGTTTAAATATACTTAATTGGAGAAATAATTGAAACTTGTAGATAATTGATTCACCGCCCCCTCTCAGTTATCTCTTGGGACTATTCCTAACAATTGGTATCAGAGCCAAGTACCTCAAAGAGAAATTTTAATAGCTTGAGGTTGATCAGATGGCATAATTTAGGAAAGAATGCTCTAAGTTCAATGGAGAGAATTATCTTGATTGGAAGAACAAGATGGTGACCCATTTGCAGTGCATTGGTTTTGAAGTTTTTGATGTAACTATCAAACCAGCCAGGATACCTACCCTAGAAGACCTTGCACAAGATGATGCTACTAATAGGTGTTAGAATAACTGAGAGGGAGGTGAATCAGTTATCCAAGTCCCAAAACAAAAATGAGTAATCCAAAATACTATTTCTCTAATATCTGTCAGTCAGTAAACATATATATGATTCACTGTTAGTGTTTTTACTGATCTTTAGTTAAAGCTCTTTAGTAGTTACTGATCAAATCAAATAGCTAAAATGTAAAGTATGATAATAAACAATCATCATAATAAACACATAACACAATGATTTAATGTGGAAACCCTGTTAAGGGAAAAACCACCTGGGAACCAGCAACCCAAAAATTTCACTCTTCTGAAGTGAGGCCTGTGAGGACCCAACCCTGTTAAAGGTTACAATACACACTGTTAGGTGTGACCTGGTTAGAGGATTTTGCACTAGAAGTTATCTTTCAATCTTATGTCACTCACTGTGCTAATTTATATGATAACAATGTTTCACTTGTCATAATGAAACACAAATAAGACTTAAAAGTCCACTCAGTTAAGAGATTTTCACTGTTTACAATTATTAGAAAGTAATAGTAGGTTGATCTCCCTTAATACAACAAATTGCAGTTGTAGATCAGTGTTATGCTCAATAATGTTTTTTGACCAATATATCACTTTAGATCTAATATCAATATCACTTACAAACAATCAGTTCTATGCTCTATGTAGCTTGGTTTTTTCATTGTGTAGCTCAGTTTCTATAGCTTGGTTCAGTAACCTATTTGATCAGAAATGCATGAATGCTAGTTCACACTCAGCTTCTACAGTATCTCCTTTTTTTCTTTGTTTTTTCTCTTAAAATAAACATGTAAGCCATTTTATTTTCATCCATCAGATTTTGCCACTTAATCATATCCACTGATTTTGCCACTTTAAACTTCCTCGACTAATGTGTCATTAACACATTTCAATCTCCTTCATTAGATCTTCCTTGAATTTTGTTAGCCATAGATCCTTGTAACAAACTTTGAATTTTCACCTTGAAATCATGCGAATCTAGCTCATCAGTTTTATTGTCAAATTGTCTAGTCGACAATATCATTAAATGCTTTTCTATTCTCCTTGGTTAACAAAGAAATGCATCGGTAAACCTTCATTAGTTAAACTTGTGCTCAGTATAAAACACACTGCATTGGTGTATACTATTGTTAGTGTTTACACTAAGGATCTCGGTAAACATTAAACTATTCTCTTTTATCGACCAACACTACTTTGTATCTTTTAGTTCCTTTCTCCATAATAGATGAATACAACATACTAAAGTCAATATAATGAGATCAAAGACTCATCAATAAGTTATCCACAATAATTTATCCAATGCATTCATTATCCTTATCTACTATGACCTTCTTTCACCATTCTTCAGATGTCTCGGTAATGATAACTTACAAGATAAGTACTGTCAAACTAATAAGAAACTAGTTGACATCAATGAAAACATAATGCTAATTTAACATATTGTATATCTATACAACTACTTTTCATGTGATCTTCAATCACTATTTTAACAATCTCTCCAATCAGTTGTAAATTAGTTCTAGGTTCAACAATCTCTCCAATCAGTTGTAAATCAGTTGTAGGTTCATCAATCTCTCCCTTTGGCATTGATGGAAACTCAAATAATATGAATGTACCAAACACATACCAAACATATACTCTACAACTCTATCTATCATAAGCTCTCCCTTAGATAGTTCATCCTTAACTCTTCTTGTTTAGTATTCTCACCCTTTGTCTTTACAATATAGATTATCTTCCTTTCGCTCATTCATATTTGCCTATTCTCTCCCTTTGACAACAATTCCAAATGAACAAAATAAAAAAACATAAATCTTGTCCAAACCTCTTCATTGTATCTAAGTATACTAATATCTCCATCTATTCTTCAAACTTAATCACAACCTTGAACTTAATCAAAGTTTGATCTATGCTAGCATCAACATGAGTGATCTTCTGATATAATAGGTTGATGCAGCATTCCAGATCACCTTAGTGACCAATAGATAGGGGATAGACCCCAAGTCTATTCCTCAAGTATTCAAAAGTGTCTTTCGGTAGAGGCTTTGTAAAAATGTCTGCAAGTTGTTCTTTTAATGTAACAAACTCCAGTTTAACTTGCTTTTCCTACACTTGTTCCCTTAAGTAATGATACTTAATTGATATATGCTTTGTTTTTGAGTGCATTACCAGATTCTTTGATATGTTTATATCACTAGTGTCATCACAATATATAGTCATTGGATCAGTGATCACCTCATTCATACCTTCCAACACTTGCTTGATATAGGCTATATTGGAGCAGTTTGTTGTAGTAGCAACATATTCAGCTTCAGCTATTGACTGAGAAATACAACTCTACTTCTTGCTTGTCCAAGTTACAAGTCTATCTCCAAAGAAAAATGCTCCTCCAGTTGTACTTTTTCTATCATCCACATTACTAGCCCAGTCAGCATCGGTATACACTTTTAGTTCAAACTTTCCATCTCTTGAATACCATAAACCATAATCTTCTATCTTCTTAAGATATCTCAATATCCTTTTTGTTGCTATCATATGTGATTCTCTAGGATTTGCAAAAAATCTTGCAACTATTCCAACAGCATGAGCTATATTTGGTCTATTATGAACTACATACATTATCTTACAAATCATGGATTGGTAAAGTGTCTGATTTACCTCGGTAGTCTCATCTTCCTTTGTCAACTTACATCCAGTAGCCATCGGTGTTCCCACTAGTTTTGTATCTTCGATGCCGAATGTCTTCAATACCTCCTTTATGTATTTTGATTGAGTGATGAAGATTCCATCACTATGCTGAATCACCTGTAGTCCTAGAAAGAACTTAATCTCTCTAAACATAGACATTTCAAATTCCTTTTGCATCTCATGAGAAAATTCTTTACATATAATATCTCTACCTCTAAAAATTATATCATCAAAAAATATTTTAGCTATGATAATAGTATCATCAGTGTTACCTTTCATATACAAATTACTATTATCACTTGTTCTGATAAAGCCAATACTTAACATATAGGTGTGCACCCTTTCATACCATGCTCTTAGTGCTTGTTTCAGTCCATACAGTGCTTTGTGCAGTCTACAAACCATATCTCAGTTGTCTGGATCTTCAAATCCTTCAGGTTGTTCAATGTAGTCCTCCTCTTCAAGTATTGCATTCAAGAAATTAGACTTGACATCCATTTGGTATACCTTAAATTTCTTATGTGCAACATATACCAGTAACATTCTGACATCCTCAAGTCTTGCAACAGGTGAAAATGTTTCACCATAGTCAATTCCTTCTTCTTGCACATATCCTTTACATACAAGTCTTGCTTTATTTCTTGTCACTTCTCCATTTTCATTCAACTTATTTCTGAAAATCCATTTAGTACCAATAACATTTTTATCTTTAGGTCAGGGTACTAAGGTCCAAGTCTTATTCTTTTCTATTTTCTCAATCTCTTCAGTCATTACTTTGACCCATTCTTCATTATCCAAAGCAACTTGTACATTATTAGGTTCAAGTTCACAAACTAAGAAAGTACCTTGTCTTGTTTTGCTTCTTGTTTGCATTCCAACATCTTTGTTTCCAATAATCTGACCTTCAGGATGATGTCTTTTGACAAATCTTGCTAGTATCCTAGTCTTCTATCTTGTGCATCCTACTTTGTATTCTATTGTGCATTCTATTTTGGTTCATTTTCTTTCTTGAGAGCTCCTCCTTGATCATCGGTATGTTTAGTCAGTTCTGTCAGTTGTGGTACATTGTTTATCTGTTGGCCAGTTGCAGCAGTCTATGGTGTCCTCAGTTGAAACTCAGGAAACTCATAGTAAGTGAACTATCTGTAATCTTCTAGTTCCCTCATCTGCTCATCTTTGATCTTATCATCATGTTCATCAACACAAACATTCACACTTTCAACAATTTTATTAGTCACCTTGTTCAGACATTTGTAAGCTTTGCTTTGGGCAGAATATCCTAAAAATATTCCTTCATCTCCTTTGGAATCAAACTTACCATTCCTATCATCTTTTAGAATAAAACACTTACTTCCAAAGATTCTAAAGGAACTTACATTGGGCTTGTGTCCAAACCAAAGTTCATATGGTGTTTGGTTGGTGGCTTTCTTCAACTGTACTTGGTTAAGCACATATACTGCAGTTCTTACAGATTCTCTCCAGAATTTTTGAGTGACATTCTTTTGTATCATCACTGTCCTAGCACAATCAATTATTGATCTGTTTCTTCTCTCAGCAATACCATTCTATTGTGGGGTTCTCGGTGCTGACACCTGCCTTTGGATTCCATGCTCATTATAGAAGTTAGTAAATTCACAAGATATAAATTCACCACCTCTATCTGATCTAAGACATTTGATTTCCTTTCCAGTTTCCTTTTCAACTTTAGCCTTATACCATTTAAACAGTTTGAAAGCTTCAGACTTTTCCTTCAAAAACATCATAGTCATCAATCTAGTGTAATCATCAACAAAGAGAATAAAGTATCTATCACCATAATAGCTTTGAGTTCTCATAGGTCCACATAAGTCAGTATGAACCAACTCAAGAATCTTCTTTGTTGAGAAGTGCTTACTCTTAAAACTAGATTTGGTCATTTTCCCTTTCTAACATTCATGGCATAAAGTATGATCAGGCTTAGATAAGTTAGGTAAACCTCTAACTCTCTTCTTTTTACTGATTTTGATCATATTATCAAAGTTTACATGACATAATCTCTTGCGCCATAGTCAAGCATCTTCATCTTTCATAAGTAGGCAAGAAGACTCATCAATATCAAGTTGAAAAAGATTACCTCTAGTTTGAGTACCAGTCCCAACAAGTCTTCCATCATTTTCATAGATTTTCACCTTTTTATTTTCAAACACCAGTTTGTGGCCTGAATTGTTTAGCTGTGCCACACTCAACAAATTGTAATTCAGTCCATATACCCAGTAAGTATTCTCACATTTTATTCTATCATTAATTGCAAGGGTACCTTTACCTTTCACAATGCATAGGGCATCATTTCCTATTCTTATAGATCCACCATTATATTCAACTAATTCATCAAATTTATCTACATCACCTATCATATGATGTGTGCAACCACTGTCAATGATCCATGTTTCATTCTTGCTTATCCGTGAGATCAGGGTAGATTCATCTTGGTTTTCATCTTCTTCTGAAGCTTCCTTCATTGCAACAAACACTACCTCTTCATCATCAGAATCAAACTCAGAGTTAGTATTTTCAGCTATATAACAAGCCTTTTTACCTTTGTCCTTTCAATCATTTCTATTACTATGTCAGTAGCTTCTGTTAACTCTCCTCCCATAACTTCCTTTAGATTTATCTCTCGGTTCATCATCATCATTTCTTTTCTAAGGACATCTAGCAGCAATATGACCTACTTCCTTACAATTAAAGCATGCCAAGGCTAACTTACCTCTATGTCTCCCTTTACCTTTCGGTAATCTTCTAGCCATTAATGCTTCAAGCTCATCAAGGTCATCATCAGTATCACTGTCATTAATATTTCTATTTTTCTTGCTAGATTTCCCAATCTTCAAAGATGACATGAAAGAAAACTCAATAGAAGGTACAATACTATTATCAAAATTGTTCAACTCAAAAGTAGTAAGCTTACCGACCAAAGTATCAAGTGTAAGATTGGATTTGTCTCGATTCTCATGAATTGTCGATACTCTGATTGCATAGACAGGTAGTAGGGTTATGAGGATTTTTCTGATTATAGTCTCTTCTTCAATTACTCCATCAGAAGCTCATATAGCATAAACAACCTCTTTAATTCTGTTTGAATATTCAGCAATATTTTCTCATTCTTTCATTCTCATTTCATCGAATTTACCTCTTAAGATTTCTACTCTAGCTCTTTTGACAGATGTGTTACCACTATATACTTGTTCTATTCTATCCCACATTGCCTTAGCAGTTGTTAATCCTTTGATTTCTTCAAATTCAATGTCAGTATAGGAAGCAAAAAGTTCCATCATTGCTACGTTGTGATCATGCTTGTCTTTTAGTTGTTCCATAGTCAGAGGACTAGTTGGTTTTTTGTATCCAGTTTTCATAAAATGTAGTGCATCTCCACCAATTCCAGCTATATGCAATTTCATTCTTTGTTGCCATACTAAGAAGTTGTCTTTGTTCAGTCTAGGCACTTTCTTCTTACTCATTTTGTGATATTTATGCTCAAGTCCTTAAAACTCTATTTCAAGCAACCAAATAGCTCTAATACCAATTGTTAGAATAACTAAGAGAGGGGTGAATCAGCTATCCAAGTCCCAAAACAAAAATGAGTAATCCAAAATACTATTTCTCTAATTTCTGTTAGTCGGTAAACATATATATGATTCACTGTCAGTGTTTTTACTGATCTTTAGTTAAAGCTCTTTAGTAGTTACCGATCAAATCAAATAGCTAAAATGTAAAGTATGATAATAAAAAATCATCACAATAAACACATAACACAATGATTTAACATGGAAACCCTGTTAAGGGAAAAACCACCTGGGAACCAGCAACCCAAAAATTTCACTCTTCTGAAGTGAGGCCTGTGAGGACCCAACCCTGTTAAAGGTTACAATACACACTGTTAGGTGTGACCTGGTTAGAGGATTTTGCACTAGAAGTTATCTTTCAATCTTATGTCACTCACTGTGCTGATTTACAGGATAACAATGTTTCACTTGTCAGAATGAAACACAAATAAGACTTAAAAGTCCACTTGGTTAAGAGATTTTCACTGTTTACAATTATTAGAAAGTAACAGTAGGTTGATCTACCTTAATACAACAAATTGTAGTTATAGATCAATGTTATGCTCAACAATGTTTTCTGACCAATATATCACTTTAGATCTAATATCAATATCACTTACAAACAATCAGTTATGTTCTCTATGTAGCTCTACTTGTTCATTGTGTAGCTCAGTTTCTGTAGCTCGATTTAGTAACCTATTTGATCATAAATGCATGAATGCTAGTTCATGCTCAGCTTCTGTAGTATCTCCTTCATTTTTTTATTTTTATTTTTTCTCTTAAAATAAACATGTAAGCCATTTTATTTTCATCCATCAAATTTTGCCGCTTAATCATATCCACTGATTTTGCCGCTTTAAACTTCCTTGGTTGATGTGTCATTAACATGTTTCAATATCCTTCATCAAATCTTCCTTGAATTTTGTTAGCTATAGATCCTTGTAACAAACTTTGACTTTTCACCTTGAAATCATGTGAATCTAGCTCATTAGTTTTGTCATCAAATTGTCTAGTCGACAATATCATTAAATGCTTTTCTGTTCTCCTCGATTAATAAAGAAATGCATTGTTAAACCTTCATCGATTAAACTTGTGCTTGGTATACAACACACTGCATCTGTGTATACTGTCATTAGTGTTTAAACACTGAAGATCTTGGTAAACATTAAATTGTTCTCTTTTACCGAGCAACACTGCTTTGTGTCTTTTAGTTCCTTTCTCCATGACAGATTAATAGAACATACTAAAGTCAATATAATGAGATCAAAGAATCATCAATAAGCTATCCACAATAAGTTATCCAATGCATTCCTTATCCTTATCTGTTGTGACCTTCTTTCACCATTCTTCAGATGTCTCGGTAATGATAACTTACAAGATAAGTATTGTCAAACTAATAAGAAACTAGTTGACATCAATGACAACATAATACTGATTTAACATATTGTATATCTATACAACTACTTTTAATGTGATCTTCAATCATCATTTCAACAATCTCTCCAATCAATTGTAGGTTCAACAATCTCTCCCTTCGGCATTGATGGCAACTCAAATAATATGAATTTACCAAATAGATACCAAACATATACTCTACAACTTTGTCTATCATAAGCTCTCCCTTAGATAGTTCATCCTTAACTCTTCCTATTCAGTATTCTCACCCTTTGTCTTTACAGTACATATTCTCTTCATTTCGCTCATTCATATTTGCCTATTCTCTCCCTTTGACAACAATTCCAAATGAACAAAATAAACAAACATCAGTCTTGTCCAAACCTCTTCATTGTATCTCAGTATACTAATATCTCCATCTATTCTTCAAACTTAATCACAACCTTGAACTTAATTAAAGTGTGATCTATGCTAGCATCAACATGAGTGATCTTCTGATATAATAGGCTGATGTAGCATTCCAGATCACCTTAGTGACCAATAGATAGGTGACAGACCCCAAGTCTATTCCTCAAGTATTCAAAAGGGTCTTTTGGTAGAGGCTTTGTAAAAATGTCTGCAAGTTGTTTTTTTGATGTAACAAACTCTAGTTTAACTTGCTTTTCCTGCACTTGTTCCCTTAAGTAATGATACTTAATTGATATATGCTTTGTTTTTTAGTGCATTACCAAATTCTTTGATATGTTTATAGCACTAGTGTTGTCACAATATATATAGTCACTGGATCAGTGATCACCTCATTCATAGCTTCCAACACTTGCTTGATATAGGCTATATTGGAGTAGTGTGTTGCAGCAATAAGATATTCAGCTTTAGCTGTTGACTTAGAAATACAAGTTTGCTTCTTGCTTGTCCAAGTTACAAGTCTATCTCCAAAGGAAAATGCTCCTCCAGTTGTACTTTTTCTATCATCCACATTACCAGCCTAATCAGCATCGGTATACACTTTTAGTTCAAACTTTCCATCTCTTGAATACCATAAACCATAATCTTTTATCTTCTTAAGATATCTCAATATCATTTTTGTTGCTATCATATGTGATTCTCTAGGATTTGCAAAAAATCTTTCAACTATTCCAATAGCATGAGCTATATCTGGTCTACTGTGAACTACATACATCAGCTTACCAATCATGGATTGGTAAAGTATCTAATTTACCTCGATTGTCTCATCTTCCTTTGTCAACTTACATCCAGTAGCCATCGGTGTTCCCACTGGTTTTGCATCTTCCATGCTAAATGTCTTCAATACCTCCTTTATGTATTTTGATTGAGTGATGAAGATTTCATCACTATGGTAAATCACCTCTAGTCCTAGAAAGAACTTAATCTCTCCAAACATAGACATTTCAAATTCCTTTTGCATCTCATCAGCAAATGCTTTACATACAATATCTCTACCTCCAAAAATTATATCATCAACAAATATTTCAACTATGATAATAGTATAATTAGTGTTACCTTTCATATACAAATTACTATTATCACTTGTTCTAATAAAGCCAATACTTAACAGATAGGTGTGCAACCTTTCATACCATGCTCTCGATGCTTGTTTCAGTCCATACAGTGCTTTGTGCAGTCTACAAACCATATCTCGGTTGTCTGGATCTTCAAAATCATTTAATGATGTTGAAATATTAAATTTATTTAATAATGGATTTCAATTTTAAACATGTGCTTTATGGAGTTTGAATTTATTTTGTTTGAAAAAGAAGTCAATTTGTATTTTGGAGTTTAATATGAGTTGTGCATAAAAATATTTATTTTTAATTAATAAATAGGAATTTCTCTCAACAAAGTGGGGGAGTTTGAATAGGAGTCTTTGTGTGAGTCATCTAGGGTTTTTCTTGTTTAGTGGAGTTGAATCCCTAATAGGGCGATTTGGCATTCATTTGGAGTTAATCAGTTTTGTAAGAGGAATTTTGGAGAGAGCTTTTGGGGGTTTTATGCTTTCTTTGTGTTCTTGAGGTTTTGGAGATTGCGCATGATTTCTAGGTGAAGATTGCTTGCTTTGGATTTGGAAAATTTCTTCCACTGTAACTCAGAGCTTGTAGGTTGAGCTTTCTATTGGTAGTTCTGGATTGTATTCATCTGACAAACATTTTATTTCAGTATCTAGCATTGGATTAAGGTAGGGTTTGAGTTGATCTTACTATAACTTCATTTACAAAATTACCATTATTTAGATGTGCTCAATTTGATTTATGGATGTGGATGTCTTTCAATTATGCTTCATTATGGGAATTAGGAAACCCTTTGAATTATGTCTTTTATTTTATTTTGTGACTTGGCATAATAGTGTTACGCTACCAAAATTTTGGGAGAAAATTCATACTAGGGCACTTAAAAAATGAAAAATTAAAATCTCTATAGTTAGTTCTATAGTATGAATAAATTAAATTAATGGGTTGTCTTCAAAAATCCAATTTTGATGAAAAATTACCATTCTGTGTAAAAATATCACTCTCTATCAAAAATGACAATCAATAGCAAAATTACCACAGTAGAAAAAAAAATATAGCTTGCAAAGATTAAAAATTACACCAGTAAATTGAAAATGTATTCATAAAAACAAATTAGGGAAAAGTCAAATTCCCATATGTGTTGAAAAGATGCAAATTACTATTTCTGGAAAAGATATTACCAACCCTGTTATTGCCATTTTCGGAAATAGTGACATTCAAAATAAATAAAAATATATATTTCCTAAATGGTGCTAAAATATAAATATATGTATTAAAAATATATATATATTTCATTGTATTGCTTTTGGAAAAAAAATGCACCGAGAATGGTTGTGTAAAAGAAAAATAATAACTAATAGCAGTTCTTTCTAAAAGTGAAAAAAAATATATTAAAAAAAAAGTTTGCAACAAATTTTGATGAGATTAAAAATATTATTAAAAGAAAAAAAGTGTTTTGCATTAATAAGGGTGGGGACCACCAGTCCCCTAGCCCCTCCTTACATGTATAGTGCACCGGGTATGCACAGGGTACCGTGCATAGACCTGGTGCTACACATGACTTTTCGTGCATAGTACCAGGTCTGCGCACGGTCTACCATGACAGCTTGTATGGAGAACCTACGCAGTGGCAAGGGTTGTTCCCCACTTGCTAAATGTTTGCATGGTTATGATTAATACGAAACTTTTTATATTTATTAAATTTAGTTTTGTTAAATTCAGTTTACATTAACTTTTATTAATAGTTTTTTAAAATTTTTATTAATAATGTTTATTGATATTAATGTTAAAAAATAATAATATTTTATTACTACTACTCAATAATATTAGTAATTTTAATTAGTGAATTATTATTTAATAATAATATTTCATTAATAGATCACATTAAATATTTAGTAATGTTTATTGGTAAATATTTGTTGACAATGATTGTCGGAGTTAGTTTTTAGTTAATATTGGTAAATATTGAGTTAACAATTTTTATTCAATATTATTTTAAAAGTGTTGTTGCATTTATTAGAACTTTGTACAAAATTTGTCTATTGTTTATTTTTATTATAAGACTAGCAAATTATGTGTACTTAACGTTCTAGTAAAAAAAATTTATTATGTAATTGAACCTAATTGGTTATGAAATAGGTTTAGTCAAATTGTTTTGTATTTGAGATATTTATTTGATTTAGCCTAGGTATGAATTGTAAAGTATGTTACTTTTGCATGATTTAATTGAACTTTTAATTAATATCAAATGTAAAAGTCATCTTACGATTGTATATGCATCTTTTCATACTGAAATTGGTTGTTTTCTACAATATGATTTTATCTTTCCTATATGTTGGGTTTATCAGTGTTATGGGAACTAGATGACCTAGGAAAGATAGAGGCTTGGGAGTTATATGTTATTCATGTTGTTTATTATGTTTGACGTGAGTGTGATTTGTATGTTCCAGTTGAACTTATAGGCTCATGTTGTACTATGTGATTAGGTGATTATGCTTATGTAGTCAATCCTGGTTTTTGTGATGAATCTGGATGTGTGACTAGCTATTTTATCTGAGTTTAGATTTAGGAGAGATCTATGAGCCTAGGGTAGTTTACCTATATATGTGTTAGGAGGTGGCTTGCAATAAGCATCGGGGCCCACAAGTGGTTGCTGTGGATCACTTATTGTAAGTTATTGTAAACAAGTGATAACCTAATTAAATTAAGGGAAAATAAATGAACTTAATAAGATAGTTTCCTCTCCCATGCTTGAGTGCTAGTATAGACTAAGATGAGGATGAGATGATGCTTTCCACCTATTGAGGTGTGTGTTTTGGCATAGTTAGTGGCTTTGTCAGTATGAGAAGTCATCAATTCCATGTATGGTCACTTGAGTGCTAGGATCTAGAGAGATTACCAGGATGAGACTCAAGGGTTAGATGTACATGATGACACCTTCCTACACATATTCTAGTTATCCTACATGGTCAGTTGCCTCTGGATTAGTGGGTCATGCCTTTCACTACTATTGTTGACCTTGAGTTAGTAAGCTATCAAGATTCCCTTTTCTAGTGGTGTTCCCTGATTTGTCTTGATTATCCAAATGGGGTCCAATGTTATCTCCTCAGCACGGTGGGGTAGACCTTTGTGGTTCTACATGGATGGGTGGTAGTGATTCTTTACCATTCAAGATTTGACATCCTGGTACCAGTGCTTAATGGTGTCTTCTTAGTTGGATTCCTTATGTACTTCTTCATTGATGTTCTTATATACTTATTCTTTATTGTAAATCTTGTATTAGAGTATCGCATGTGATACCTAATCTGGATATTGTAATTTAGTTGTTAGAGTGATTACTGCATACCCTGTGACATGTGTAGTGGATGTAGGATTATTAGGACTTTTAGCTACTCATGGGATATAATCATTATGATGTAATTGTTGTATTTAATTTATGGAATCATTTGTTGATGTTATTTAATGTGTTATGTTAGTAAGTAATACTATGTCATGGGACCCATTAGATTTGTAAACTATGTTTACGATGTGTGTTATGTGAGATAATGGTTAATGCTTTGATGTGAATGTATATCTTGTATGTAGACTTTAGAAAAAAAATTGTTCACCAAACTTAGTATCATGTTTTAGGTTAGTTTCTTTTGCATTCCCTGGTGGGGCGTTATAAAAAGGATGTGCATAGAAAGACAAGGAAGAAAAGATACAATGCATTAGAGATGCTTCCCGAAGAAAACATCAGAGCTTATAATCAAAGAATAAATGAAGCAGTTGCTGGAATCAGAAACAATAGTGGAGATATTTCAAAGGAGGACATCATGGACAAGTTAATGACTACTCTCACTCCTGAATATGAAAGCAAGATCAACATCCTTGATGAGACCATGCAGCTTACATCAAATTTCAATAGAGACCTTGATCAGCAAAATCTTAGCTTTTCAGATCTCAAGATTGAAGACAGAACCAAAGAGTGAGACAGGCTTCAAAGAAACAGTTCATGGTAAGAAATCTACAAACACTTCTGGTAATTTTGATGATGATGATGAAGAGAAAATTCTAGATGATTTCATTGCTATGATTTCCAAAAGAGAAAAGAAAGGAAAAGGAAAATATGAAGGTCAATTACCATTTAAGTTCTTTTCATGTAATAAGATCAGTCACTTTTCATCTAAGTGTCCTACTAGAGCTAGAAAGTTCAAAAAGGATTACAAGCCTAAGTATTCTAAGGAATGCTACTATGCTGGAGATGGAATTTCAGATGAAGAATCTTGTGAAGAAGAAATTGGATTCATTGCTATTGTAGACAAAATGAATAATAAGATAGTTCATGAAGATAAGAAAGAGAATCAAGAGCTAGCATTGATTTCACAAGATGACATAAGGACAGACTAGATTATAGACAATGGTTGTTCACATCACATGACATATGATAAAGGTAGGTTTGTTCATTTGGACAAATACAATGGTAGTATGGTCAGATTTGGAGAAAACACTCCTAAACCAATAGTTGGTAGAGGAGCCATCACCTTGGATGGAAAGAATAGTACTGATGACGTTCTTTATGTTGATGGTTTGAAACATAACCTTCTCGGTGATGGATGCTTACTTGGAAAAGGCTACCAGTTGGAGTTCAAAAATGAAAAATGCATCATTAACAATAAAGATGGTGTTATGATTTCATCAAGCTCAAAGACAAGAGGTAATGTTTTTCAACTCAGTTCAAAAGCAAGTTGTTTTGTTGCTAAAAGTTGATGACAGTTGGTTGTGGCATAAAAGACTATGTCATATCAATTTTGATAACATAGTAAAAATAAGTAATGTAAAGGTAGTAAGACATCTACCTAGCATAGAAAAAATAGTTGATACCATATGCAGGGAATGTGTGATGGGGAAGCATGTGAGAAATTCATTCAGGAGCAAGCAGAATTCAGTAGAGAACAAGTTGGATCTGATTCATACAGACCTATGTGGTCCAACTCAAACAAGATCATACTATGGTGAAAGGTATTTCATTTTGTTTGTTGATGATTATACTAGGATGATGTGGGTTGCATTCTTGAAAGATAAGTCAAAAGCATTTGAGAAATTCAAAATATTCAAAGCTAAGATTGAGAATGAATCTAGACTAAAGATAAAATGTTTGAGATTGGATAGAGGAGGAGAATTCACCTCTGACATATTCCATGAGTAGTGTGAAGAACATGGCATAAAGAGACAGTTAAGTGCACCTACAATCCCTCAACAAAATGGAATAGTAGAGAGAAGGAATAGGATCATTCTTGATACAATGCACACCATTATGGTAGAAGGAAAAGTTGCACACACCTATTGGAGAGATGTAGCCAATACAACATTCTATACCATCAATAGAATTCAATTAAGACCAAGTGCTGACAAAACACCATATGAGCTATGGTTTGGTAATGATCCCATAGTAAAATACTTTAGAATATTTGGAAGAAAGTGCTACATCAAGAGGGATGAAGTAGTAGGCAAGTTTGATGCAAGAAGTGATGATTGTATTTTTCTTGGTTACTCTACTAAAAGTAAAGCTTATAGATGTTTCAATTTAAGATTGAAAAAGATCATTGAAAGTGCTCATGTAAAGATTGATGAAAATTTTATGATTCAAGAAAGATATCATGATTACTCACCCATGATTGAAGAAGAACCCAGACCCTCCACTAGTGAGATAGTTATTGAAGAAAAGTTTGAGAGTATTGATGTGTTATTCAATGACCCTGAGACAAGTGAAGAAGAAAATCTTAAGGCTGATAAGTCAACATCACCTAAATTTCCAAAGTTTACATCTAGAAACCATTCCAAGATAGACCTTATTGGAGATTAGAGCGGCGAAGTCTTAACAAGGTCACAAGCAAATAACTTAGCTAGTAGTGAAGTAGTATGTTTGTACTATCTCAGATTGAACCTTTAAGTGTTTAAGATGCATGTAATGATTCAGATTGACATGATGCTATGAAAGAAGAACTTGATCAGATTGCTAAGAATGACACTTGGGAACTAGTCCCAAGACCTAGTGATAAGAATGTGATTGGAACAAAGTGGATATTCAGAAACAAGATAAATGAAGATGGTACAGTAGTAAGAAACAAAGAAAGGTTACTATGTAAAGGGTATGCACAAAGAGAAGGCATTGATTATTCAGACACATTTTCCCTTGTGAGTAGATTAGAATCTATTAAGTTATTTCTAGATTATGCTATAGTCAAAAACTTCAAAGTTTATCAGATGGATGTCAAGTAAGCATTCCTAAATGGAGATTTGAAAGAAGAAGTATACATTGAGTAGCTAGAAGGATTCACCTTATCAGACAGACCTAATATGGTATGCAGATTGAAGAAGGCCCTTTATGGACTTAAGCAAGCCCCTAGAGCATGGTATGAGAGACTAGATGGATATCTAACAATGATTGGATTCAAGAAATGAGCAGCAAATTGTAATCTATTCATTAGAGAGACATCTGAAGGTCTACTACTTGTAGCTATATTTGTTGATGTCATTATCTTTGGAGGTAATGGCAAACTAAGTGCATAATTTTCCAAAGAAATGCATAATGAATTTGAGATGAGTATGATTGGTCCTATCAAATACTTTTTGGGACTACATGTGCAATAGACAGAAAAATGAATTTTTATTAATCAGTAAAAATATGTGAAAGAGATACTAAATAAATTCAAGATGGATGATTGCAAGCCAGTAGGAACCCCTATGATCAATGGATGCAAGATTACAAAAGAAGATGACTCACCAGCAGTAGATATAACATTGTACAAGTTTATGATTAGTAAACTCATATATCTTACTTACACTAGACCTGATATTTACAATGTAGTTGGCATAGTTGGAAGATTTGCAACAGAACCTAAACAAAGTCACCTCATGGAAGTAAAGAGAATATTTAGATACTTGTAGGGCACTATAGATTATGGTCTATGGTATCCTAATTCAAAAAATGTTGAGCTTCATGTGTACACTGATGCAGATTGGGCAGGATGTGTTGATGACAGAAATAGTACATCAGGTGGAGCAGTGTTTCTTGGTGATAGACTTGTCACTTGGACAAGCAAGAAACAAAATTGTATTTCTTAATCAACAATAGAAGTAGAGTATGTTGCAACAGCCTTGAATTGCTCTACAATTTTTTGGATCAAGCAGATGATAAAAGATTTTGGAATTCAGATTGATTATCCTATTGTTATTCACTGTGATAACACTAGCACTATCAATATGCCAAAGAACCCTGTGATGCATGCAAATACAAAGCACATTGAGATCAAGTATCACTTCCTAAGAGAGAAAGTGATAGAGAAAGAAGTCAAATTGGACTATGTGAGTACTAAAGATCAGTTCGTACATATATTCACAAAGCCCTTACCTAAGGATACTTTTGATTATCTCAAGGAGAAGTTGGGAGTAATTCCCTTTCCTTGATTCTACTTAGAAGAAAGAAGGAAAGACATCAGTCCTCAGGCACTGATGGAAGGTTGACTACTCTACCTCAGGAGTAGTACCAGTGCTTAAAATGAATGGTGCCCTTTTTCTATTGATGTCAAAGGGGGAGTAATATATAGATTCATGAAAAATAGAAGCAAAAAGGAGGAGTAATATACTAAGGGAGAGCAACATTCATATATGACAGCAGTTTAGTTGAGGAAATGGAGAATATTGGAAAATATTGCAGCAGATGGAAGATTCATCTTTGGGGGAGTTTTGATGAGGAAATGTAGAATGTTATAAAAGAAATGTTCATTTGGGTCGGTGGTATTTTTTCATTCCACATGTTGCCATCAATGCCAAAGGGGGAGATTGTTGGAGATTTTCCAGTAGGCTAGTATTGACTGTATGTTTGTCATTGATGACAACATATGGAAAGTAGCATGCATGGAAGTATTATATAGTAAGCTTTCATTATATGAAGCATGGACATGATATCATTATGATATCATGGGCACATAGGTTAACTATTAGTATAGATAGTTATATAGCATCTTGTGTCAGCAGTATTCCTGACAGAGTAACATGCAGTGTTCTATGTATGGTTGTCTGTATAGTTTTCATGGAGCCTTGCATGCTTGGATATATGTTGAAGACATGTTAGTGATGTTTTAGTTATGGAAACATAATCTGATATTTAGTATAAGTGAAGTTATGAAGTCGTTATTCACTAGTAGCAGTTTCATGTGTTTATTTAGAAGAGCCGACAATGATTTTATTGGTTCTTGAGTTGCACCTATATTTAGGGTATGCGCCCTTTGATTTAAGCTTGAAAATTAGTTATTAATGTTTTGTTAAGAGTGCATGCATTAATTCATCTTACAGAGAAAGATCTAGTTGTTTTGGTAGAGCCGATAGTATGTAGCGTGCATCTATAATTATCTTATTGGACAGGTCCCAGATTATGTTGCGTGCATAGTAGAGCCGAAAGAATGTTTATTGGAGTTTGTTATGGTTTCTCTAATATTATTTTAAGGTGGTTCTAATAGACTAACTTGATTATATCATTTAGAGGAAAGATATTTATAGGTAGTCATTTGTGATTGCTTAAGTATGGTTCAGAGTTGTTTAAGTAGAGTAGACTAGAGTGTGTGAAGTGTTGAATGATCAGAAGAAGGTCTATGTGACCAAGTGAAGTACTTGTGCTATTCATTGGAACTGATCTAGATAGCAGGTCAAAGCGTAGTTCACCAAGATCTAGATATAGTGTGTATCTATTAAATAGAAGGTTGTAGCCTTCACTCCTTTGAGCAGTGTACTCTCAGATAGTGCATCCTCTCCCCTAACAGGGACAATTGTAAAAGACTCCTAATAGGGTTTGACCCTTGACTAGGTCTTCTATACTAAATATATTGTAAAGAAACTCCTAAAAGGGTTAAGGATATTCTAGCAAGGATCATAATACACTAGTGCAGAATATTAGTGGGTGTCAATTCCCATCGGGGTTTTTACCTATTTGGGTTTACCCGTAACCAAAATATTGGTGTTGTGTTCATGTGTTCTTTCATTGTGTTTATGCTTTATGTTTAAATATACTTAATTGGAGAAAGAATTGAAACTTGTAGATAACTGATTCACCCCCCCCCCCCCCCTCTCAGTTATCTCTTGGGACTATTCCTAATAGTATTTTTAAAAGAAAATGTTTTCATATTTGTTTGATTACTAGTTCACGCCCCCCTATCAGTAATCACTATACTGCAACAAGGATTTCAAAGGAATATCCAAAATTATATACAACCAAGGAAAGATTAATATTATAACAATGTTGTCTATTTGTTGATGATTGAAAGTGATAGCAGCCACCATTAGTTTTGGGCTATGCAATGTTGACCCAAAAATACATTTTATTTACATCTCTTATATGATCATTTTCCATTGTGCTTGTATCTCTACTACCTTGTTAGGAGAATGTTAATTTATTTTTCCATATTTATTTATATTTATGAGTTATCATAAAATCATACTTACCCTATAGTTAGTATATACCTTTTGTCCTCTCTTTTTCATGTGTTCATTTCCCTTGGGTTTTCCTTGTCTAAGCTTAATTCATAGTGGAAATATCCTTAACTTTCACATGTATCTTACCTTAAATTATTTCTCCTAGTAATGCATAGGGAATTGGTTTAGTGTGGTGGAATACCCTTTACTCTTTATTACACTATATGCACACAACATATCGATCACTATTCTGTTTATTGCTTGGTAAATGAATCATTTTACTTAGTAATGTCCTTTTTGTTTATTTTTTAAGGACACAATGTTTTGCTTGGGATTATCCCTTCATACTTCTATAATTATTTTATTCCCCTCTATATTATTTTATTCCCTCATGCATTATTTTATTCTCTTGTGTATTAGTTTATGCCCTTGCTTATTATTTGACATATTTTCTTACAAAAGTGTTGTCTAGCATAACACAATTTTCTAAATTATCAAATTTTTATTTTGCACCTATCTCTTCCTTTACATGTACCGTAGTAGGTTTACCTTACTAGGATAGTTTGGTTTTATTCTCTTTTTACTTTTATGGATCTCATTTTCATCTTAGTTTAAGATTGATAAGGGCCTAAGTCACTTCAGAGATTGTTGTTCTCCTTGTCTATTTTATGTTGATGATATCTTTTTCCTATGTTGTAGATCTAATTCATCACCAATATGCATATAGACTCGTACTCCTCTTAAAGTGAGGGGTAAATGTAGAATCCTAGATTGTAAGAACTGTTACCAAGAGAAACTATTGATATACTTGGTATGTTTTCATTTATGGAAACTACACACTATTCTCTTGGTTACCTAACAAGTTCTTGAGTAACTAGTTGTATACTTAGAGAAAAATGCTAAGTATGGATGAATATAACGGTATACAAGAATACAGTTTGGATTTGTATGGGAATATGTTTAAGATTTGTGGTTTTCTTAGATAGGATATGATTATACATGGTATGATTATCATTACCCAATGATTGCATGTTTTTGTGATGAAGTGTGATGGAGATTTGATACTCTTTGTATTGCACAGATAGAGAACTATCTTACGTAGAGTTAGTAGTACATTGGATTAATCATAAATCTTATTATATCAATGATCCGATCACTTTAATGGTTATGATTGATATCTATCCAATGTAATATAATATATATTTATCTACATGATAGGTTAGCATGGATATTTAACCATTAAATTATCTTCACTTCACTCCCTACTTGTTGGAGCTAACTAAGTTAATATTTTGGGCTTTTGATCAAGTATATAGGATTGGGTTTTAGATGCAATGATGTGAGACATGGTATGCAAGATGAATGATATTTTTGTGATATGATATTGATGCAAATATTGACATATCATGTAATCGGTTAGTGATACCTTTCAAAGATTCATTGGAACTATATTGGTATAGTTTATGATATTTGTCAATTCACTTTTTTGATGATAAGTCCTATTTAGATTTTGTTATTGGCACTATCCCTTAGTGAATTTTGGTCTTGTATTGAGCTTTAATCCTGAATGCATGTGAATTCACCTTCATTTCTACTATTACCTTTAACAAGGTATTGATTACTACAGTAGTGAGATATTTTTTGGATACCATCCCCACTAGGGTTTTTCCTTTCTCCGGGTTTTCCTTGAAAATAAATCATGGTGTTATGATGTTGTGTATGTTTATCTTATTTATTTTACTCTCAATTCTTTATGGTTTTAGGTTTTGGTATTGGTTTAAAAAAGTGAAAAATATAACTACACCGATTCACATCCTCGTTTAGTTCTTCCTAATCTTAATAATTGATATCTGAGCTTAGTTCCTTTAAAATAATTTAACAACTTAAGGGAGATCTTGATGGTAGCATGTAGTAGTATTTAGAAGCATATTTTAAATGCACTTGAAGATTTAGAAAAATCCAATGCTCACATCCTTAATCTAGAAGAAAATTGGAAAGATGTTGATAGATTTATTGGCAATCTAAAAGAGAAATTGAAGGAATCCAAAGACAAAAGAAAAGATCTTGTAGATTATCTATCATAGAAAGGAAGTGACTCTACAACTATTGAAGAAGAAAAACATAAAGAGTATGAGAATATTATGAAAGAGATAGACTGTGTAAAAAATGTGATGGATTCTATGAAAATCAAGATGAATAAATAAATAGAAGAAAAGAAAACTCTTGGGAAATCCTTGAAGGCTAAAACTTAAGAATGCTACAAGATAAATAGACAATTTGGACTGTTGCAAATTTATCTTCAAGAATATAAATATAATGATCAATAATTGGATAGAGTAAGTGAGATATTAATAAGAGAGATTACATTAGATAAGGAGATTCAAGAAAAAGTCAAATCTAGCATTACAAAACTTAATGAGAAAACTAAAAATTGGATGACACTTGGAGAAAAGAAAGGACTGGGATTTGAGAAAGGAGAAAGTTCCAGAACTAAATAGGAAAGTAGTGATTCATATGGAAAGAAGGAAAAAAATAGAAATAAACATACAATGAAAAAGTTCAGTGGACAATTCTATACATGTAATAGGTTTGGGCACAAAGCGAAGGAATGCAAAAGAAAAATTACCACATTTTCCACATATTCTTTCACTTGCTAGATAAGGACAAAAATCAAATGAATGTCATTACAAAATGAACAATCTTGTGAACTGGTAGAATATTACATACTTCAAATTTTGGACATATAGTGAAGGAATGCAGATTGAAGAGAAACCTAGTTAATTAGAGGTACATATAAATCTAAATTTTATATGTTACAAATTCAATAATTCTTACCATATAGCTAGAATTTGTAGATATAACAATATTGGAATAAGATTCAATGGATCGATTGAGAAGAAAAGTGCAAGAAATAAAGGAAAATCAATTGATTTTGATGAAGTTAGGAAGGAAATGAATAGAAAATAGGTAAGAAAAGAACAAATTAATGCTATAGGTCAGGTCGCACTAGCCCCTAGTGTGTAGAACTCTTCGTCTACTTGATGTGGTTAAAAAATGAAGGGGAATTTTTCACAAAAAAAATTAAATGCACCACTAAATTTGCATAATTGATATGAGTGATTGATAAAATAAGAGAAGAATTGAATAAGAAATTTATGTTATCAATATCATCAAATAGCATGGAAGTTTTAAGAATCATAGATAGGTTTCGTACTACTAGTGGACACAACTTTACAAGTAAGGTTAGGAACAACATTTATTGTGGACTTATATTTTTGAGTCAATTGGAATAATAAAAGGACACATTTGACTTTCATTTGGCACCTTTATAACTAGAGAATGTGCTTGGAGATTGTTTGACAAAGATTTGAGTAGAGACCAAAGTGTCAAAAGGATATTTACCAACAAACACTAGTTTCTATCAAAAAAGGTATTTATCACTTCATATCTTGGTGAATTGATCGGTAGAGATGGATACACCAATGAAAATTGATATTAAGGAGAGGAAACTATATGAATTTAAGAAACACCCACAAAAATCTATTGAAGATGATCCCAATGAATTATTTTAACATGTTTCACATGGAGTTTTATATGTTGAGGATACTAGGGCATTTATTCACCCTAAATAGGAGGAATTAGGAGATTCATATATTCACAGGTAGTATGAATCACTATGTATGAAAAAAACCTTAAAAAATGAGTACATGAATGTGGAGAAATATAATTGGCATAGCATGTTGATTTTTACAGTTTTAATGAGCTATAATGGATATGAATCATGTTGGGAAGAATTCATTATTAGGGTTTATAGCTTGAAAACAAACCATGCAGAATCAATAAGGAGGTTTTGGAAGTAGTTATAGGTTTCAATGCAATAGGTGATGTACCTACTCCGAGGACTACAAATAAAAATTTGGTTACATAGTTGACTGAATTGAAATGGGATTGGAGAGCTATGGTAGTAGAATATATCAAGAAGAAAGATGCAAAATTTGCATCTATGGTCCTTGGTTATGAAGTTTACAACAACATCATGAAAAACACTATTTATGCTACCACCATATATAGTGCCTATAGGATGTCAAAATAGAATACAAAAATAGAAGTTTGTGATATTCTGAGAGAGAACTTGATAAATAATTTGAAGAAAATTAAGAAGGAAATAATACAAATATTCAAATATGGATTTATAATAACTCACATATACTTCTATTTTCTAAATTTCCTTCTAGGAAAGGTAAATGTTGTATGGGATAAGAATGTACCATCTACACTTCAAATAAGTTAATATTATAGGATGTGGAATGAAGAGGATGTATCAAAGGAATTACGGGGATTATTTAAGGTATTTTAGAGAAAAATACAAAGAAGGTAGAGGATACCTAAAGATCATAGGGAGAAATATGCAAACTCATATATTTTATCATAGAGATAGATGCATGTTGTATGGAAGCATTCATTCCAAGAATATCTTGTATAAAACCTATGAGATATGAGATAGATACAGATCTACTTGAGAGGTATGTAATTGATATGCTTAAACAAGCTATTAATCTTGAAGAAGAAAGGTTTGGTACATTTCTAGAGAAAACTCAAAAAGTTTATCTTGAGTTGACACAAGCTAGTGTGAACAGGAATGAAAAGAATGTGGTGAAGGTAATTAATGAGAAAATGAGTAGTATCAAAGAAAATTTTGAGAAATTAAGGAAGAAGAATTATTAAGGATAACAAATTTAGTCTGGAGAAGGTAAACCAGTTTATATTGAGGATGTTGACTCACCACCAGAATACACTCTAATGATTCAAAGGAAAACCAAAAGTTATAAAAAATCTATAACTCTTTAGTCCACGAAGTTGAAGGAAGTATAATTAGAGGCAAAGATGTCTTCACAAAAATTTACTAAGCCTAAATCAACTAAACCAAATGTTAGAACAAAGCCACAATAGGGAAGAGTCAAGGAAAAGAGTAGAGGTCCATATAATAGAGCTCATGATGATGAAGATAATGAGTCTAAATAGTCAGATGATTCAAAGAAGAATCTCATAATAGAAGGAGCTAAGTCAAAAAATATTGTGAAGGGAAAAGGGAAAGATACAACTAGTAAGTCTTGGTCACTGGTTGGTACTATTTTAAGTAAATTTTCCAAGTTTCATATACTTCCATCATTAAATAAATACTATAAAAATTTTAGTGAGGATGATAAGAAGATATTAGAAGTCTCAGTCACTGGTTGGTAGTATTTTGCATAAATTTCCCAAGTTTGATATACTTCCATCATTAAATAAATACTATAAAACTTTTAATGAGGATGATAAGAATATATTAGAGTAAGGTACTATTGAATACTTGAGCAAGTATAATAGAGAACTGGTTGAGATAAAAGGTGAAATTCCTGATGACTTATTTTCTCAAATTGAAGAAAGGGGGATGATTTTACTAGAAGAGGATAGGAAGATAAGAGAAGGTGTAATAAATAAACATGTGTACACTTATACTTAATGATTAGCTAAAGATATTTATTTTAGATGCCAAGAAGGAGCTACTAACAAAATATTTAATATGATCATGAGTGGGAAAATTTATGAAGTCATTGAGGAAACTGTAGAAACAATTAGAAAATTCTTACTAGATAATCGATATGGAAATTGACCACCACATGAGAAGTTGAAGACATCTATTGAGAAGGTTTTCATTGAATTTTATTCCATAGTAAAAGAATAAGGTTTCTTAATATCAAGAGTACCTACTACATTGAGTTCTAGAGAATATGAAGGGAATGGTATTCCTAGTTTGTAGAATTTCAAACATTATATTATAGAGCAAGAGATAAAGGAGATCATGAATGAGAAAGGTAACATAGATAATAAACCAATTAAGGTTGATGCTAAGAAAGATGTAGAGGATAATGTTCCTGATGTTGAGCTAGAAGACACAGATGATAGAGAAGAGGAAGGAAAATTTCATATGTGAAATAATGAGTTAGAGATGGATAACACTATTTATAGAACAATAGACACTATAAATCCAAATATTGAGAAGGAGATCAGTCAGATGAAAATTCAAGGTCTGATTGAAATGGATACACTTGATGAAGATGATATGATCATACTTTATATTATGGCTCATGCCAAGGAAAATGAATGTGTAATGAAGTCTAATGAGAAGGGAAACATACTTTTGAATAGAGTTGTAAATATTCTGAGTAAGATTTTTCCATTACATAAATTAAATGGTTAGGCTATCTTGAGTTAGACTATCTCAAGAAAAAAATGTTATGCTATCTTTCTATGCTATACTCATACTAAGTACATAAACTCTCTACCCTTCATTAAGTGGAAAAGTGAAAAATCCATTCTACAATTACATGAAACTTGATGTTGCACATAATTATATGAATGCATGTATATATGTATGTATGTATGTATGTATTTCTAGAATGATTTTAGAATAATTGAGAGGGGGATGAATTAGCTATCCTCAGGATAAGATGTACCAATTCAACTTTCTAGCTCTTCAACAAGCTTAGATCTAATCATCTTTCAACTTGGTCTCTATAGCATATATCTATTGGCATTAAGCAGAATTGCCACTAGTGACAACACTTATTTGCATTCTGGATGCAAACCGAGTAGCTAGTGCAAACCGAGCAGACAGTGCAAACTGAGCAGACAGTGCAAACCAAGCAGACAGTGCAAACCGAGCAGACAGTGCAAACCGAGCAGACAGTGCAAACTGAGCAAACAGTGCAAACCGAACAGGATAATGTAAACCGAGTAACATCATGTCTACCGAGTCACCAGTACTTACCGAGTTCAAAACCTACCGAGTGATCAGTATGAACTGTGCCTTCACTTCTACCGAGTGCATGACGATGCCGAGTAATGCAGTGGATGCCGAGTATCAGAAAGTCACCGAGTCAGTTTGCAGGAACCGAGTAACCATACTTGGGCCGAATTAGTAGCACTTATGTTTATTTGTCAAGCCGACTGTGTAATTGTAATTGTAATTAATTGTTTAAGACTTGTATATAAACAATGTTGTAAAAATAAAAGGATGTAATGAAATGTATGAAGTAGAATATATGTGAAAGAAAAAGAAAGGCAGAAATAAGTGAATTACAGAAGGCTTCAGAAGTATAAGGTACAGCAAAGACAAATTCATCACAGAAGGTGATCAATACATCAGCGAATCTCAATCAGCAATCTAGTTGCAAAGCAGAGATCTACTGTTTCATTCTAACAGGTGAATCAGTACTAAATCCTTTAACCGGGTAGACTTAACAGTCTTTGTAAAAATCTCTTTACCGAGTGCATACTTCATTGTATGTTTGTAAATCCTTTAACAGGGTGGATTTAGCAATCCTTATTGCTCCTAACAGGGCAGATCATCAGAAGTGATCAATTGTAATCCTTAACCGGCCAACTTTATTCTGCAGTATTAAAGCTTTGTGGGTTTCATCCCCACCCCAGTTTTACTTTCTTTTGGAAGGTTTCTGGGTAACCAAATCTATGTGTCATTATTGTGAATGTTTGTAAGTTTCATGCTTTCTGTATGCAAAGGTTAAAAAGTAAGTTTCATGTTAAAATTGTAAGAAAATTTGGAGTTACTGATTCACCCCTCCCCTCTCAGTAACTTGGTTAATTCCTAAATATTTCCAAAAATTGGTATCAGAGCTGCATTGGTTCTCAAGACAAAGCTTAACTAGCTTGAGCAAAGATCCAGGACAATGGAGGTATTCAAACTGAACAAGGTAATTGAAAATGAAAAGCTAGATCTGGAAATGGCCATAGCTAAACTCAAAGAAGCAAAAGAACATCTTTCCCAATCCCTAAGAAGAAGGAAGGAACTTGCAAATTAGATGAATGATCAGAATTACATTGAAGAAAAGATTGAAGATCTTCTTCCCTCAAATAACTCAGATGAAGCAAACAATGCTATCAAAGAACTCCTAGAAAAGAATGGGTCTCTACAGGAAGAAGTGAGAAAATTGAAAAGAGAACAAGAACTACACTCTACAAGATTCTGTGAGATCTTGGAACAAAGAAACAAGTTGAAATATGAATTAGATGGAAGAAACATTGAAGTCCAAAACAAAACCCTTCAGCTAGAAAATCTAATTGATCAGATCTCTCATACAAATGAAGAAATTCTAAATCTAAGATCAGAAATAGAAAACACAAGAGAAGAACTAAGATCTGAAAAGGAAATCAATCTAAGATTGGTGGATGACCTAAACGCTGAAAAACAAATCAATGAAGGAATGCTGAAAAGTCAAGAAGACTTGAATCAGCTGTATGAACGAAATCTTCATAGGCAAAAAGGAAAAGTAGGACTCGGATACAAAGAAGAAGGCGAATCCTCTAAGCAAGGTACTCAAAGAAATCAAAAACCTACTTGTAATCATTGTGGTAAAATAGGACATACTTCAAATAAATGTTGGAACAATGAAAAAGCAGAATTCAATGGAAAATGTTATAGCTACAATCAACCTGGTCACAAAGCAAATGAATGCAGGGAAAAACCTAGATTCAGAGGTAATTGTCACAAGTGCAACAAAAAAGGTCACAAGGCATCCGAGTGCAGATCCAAGACATTTAATCCAGCAGAACAAATTGTGAAAGCAATGTTTGGATGGGACTACAACACCTGGTGTAGATGTCATTACTGTGGAGAATATGGACACATTGGCATGAATTGTATAAAACATCATCTAAGGAAAAGAGATACTACCGTAAGATGTTTCAAATGCACTAAACTCGGTCACATAGCCAGAAACTGCATGAATGCTAATGGAATTGAAGAAGGAAAGAAGAATGAAGCAACTAAGGTCAAGAAACAGGTGAGACAAAAATGGATTCCTAAAGCTACCGAGCAATCCAGTCCAAGTAATGGAATGGATGGCTCTACCGACTCAAACTAAATTTCCAAGGAAGCACTGGAACTGTATTCTCATAGATCAATCTCAAGTAGTTCCAGAACCGAAATTAAAAGAAAAGTCTAAATCAGCATGCAAGATGCAGTGAGATCATAGGGAGGTCGGTATAGTCTTCACTGAGCAAGGTCGGTATAGTCTTCACCGAGCAAGGTCGGTACCTGTCTTTACCGAGCGAGGTCGGAGCAGTATGAATTCTCGAGTTCACCGAGCTGTGAAGTCTTTTCTGAGAAATTAATTCTTAGTGGGTGACAGTCTGTCAGAATTCCTACCCTAATTTGAAATGAGCATTAATGACAGAATTGTAAACAAAAAGCAAGTAATCGAACTCATTCTTCACTGCGAATCTTTAGCACTTTGAGAGCAGAAAATTTCAAGAGCAACCTGGCGATTTAATACTTTTGCGAAAGGAATTTTCTGTGAGCTACCATGGCATCATCCAGCACTTCAGTGAAGAAAGGATCTGATATGTTAGTTCAAGGGGAGTGGAAAGCACCAGATTTTAAGATCATGCCCGCAATTGCAGCAGCCCTAGATCCGAACGGAGCTCAATCTCAGATTCCTCCTAAGGTACTGCTTATTAATGATATCTGTAATCATTTTAACTGTTCAATTCATGAAATGGGAAACCTAGAACTAGACATTGTGCGTGAGGAACTATGTGTGGATGGTATTTTGAAACCCGAGCACAAACATCTGAAAGATAAGGGTTTAGTCCACATTGCACATCTTCCTCGGAACTTTTGAGATAAATGGGTTAGGTACATTCTCAGCTGAGTACATGATGGCAAGATTTGGCTTGAGCAACCTATTGAGATCAAAAAGAAAATGATTCAACAAGTCACCGGTCTTCCCATGTTGAACAAAGCTAAAACTACCAAAACCCTAGGTCAGACGGAACTAGAGAAGAAAACCCTAGCCGAGTGGGATGGTAGAGGCATGAAAGTTAGCAGCATTACCGACGCTGAACTAAAGTTTGGTACACATATCATTGCCCATAAGATTTACAATTCTAGTTGACAGAATAGTGTCTCCTGTGAAGCTATTGACCTAGCATACAAAGTGGTCAAAAACAACTTGACATTTGACCTAGCAGACTTATTGTTGAAACAGTTTAACAAGAACATGGAAAGCATCAAAACTTCCAAAAACAATCCATGTAAGTTTGGATCCTTGTTGGTCTGTTTATTCTTCTATGTTCAGAAATTCTTCCCTTCTAAAGGAAAAGTTGTATGGAGAAAAGATGTGCCAGTCCTCTATGAAATAAATGAATACATCACAGAAATGGGTGAAAACTTTGAAAGCATCATGGATAATTATTTTGAGTCTTTCAAAGAGAAAATGAATGACAGATTCTAGATTCCACAGAAGTTGGTGGAAGATTACAAAGATGACATCTGTTTTATGGTAGATTGTGATAATGTGTATATTCAAGCAGTTAAACCAAGAACTGTATATGTAAAACCTCTTCCTTATGAGGTAAATATTGATGAAACCAAGAATATCATTGAAGCTCTTCTAAATCAGCCTGTCAATCCCAAAGCTCTATATTTTGGAACATATGATGAAGCTAAGGTGAGAATTGAACTAAGCATAAAGCTTCCACAGGTGGTAAACAAAGGAAAGAAGAGGATAGCCAAAATGCAAATGATAACCGATGACAAAGAAGAAATAGATGAAAAAGAAGAGGAAAAGGATGAGAAAACAGAGGAACCAGAACCTACAAAGAAGAAAGGAAAAGTTTTCATCACTAAGGCACCTGTGCCTCCCACTGCTGTGTTTATAAGGAGAAATACAAGAGGCAAGGCAGACAAGGCAGAAAAGGCAGATAAAGATATAGTATTCAAAAGGCCTCCTCTAAGCCTTCAAGAAAAGCTCAAACTCTTTAGAGATGGATCAGGATCTGGAGTAAGTAACATAAAATCCTTGAGATATGAAACTAGATCGGAAGCAGAAAAGAAGAAAATAGAAGATGCTGTTGTTGAGAAGATGGGACAGTGGAAATACTCTCCTGAAGAAATTACCCCACAGGTTCCAGCAGTTCTATTGAATCCAATAAAAATGAGATGGAGCAATGCAAGGCAAACTGTGATAGACATGTTTGATCAAAACCTGAGACAGTTGATGCCGAGCTTGAATAATGATGAAGTAAAGAAGGCATTAAAAGAAAATGAAAATAAGATGACATTGAAGTTCAATACTTGTTTGATTTTGATCAACAATATTGAATCGATTGTGAAGGCTGCAAAAGCCACATGGAAGAACATATACCACCTTCACCAACCGAGCATTGAAACTGTAATAATAAAAGATATTGAAGATGACAGTGATGAACAAGAAGAAGACACTGAGGTAGATGATACTGTAAGGATAGCAGCAGAAGTCATTGCATCCCTTCCTACCTCTCCAGTGAAAGTCTCTACATCTAGCCCAGAGACACCTTCAAGCATGGTTGTGACAACTTCTACATTTGTCCAATCATCTCTAGCAACATTAGAGGCAGCTACCATTTCTTCTACCAAGCTGCAATCTCCTGCACCATCACGTTTTCCAGCAGTAAGTTTTCCAGCTTTTGAATCTTCAAGTGTAAATATTTTAAGTTCTCCAGTAGAAAGTATGCCAGTATCTATAGCCAGCCCTACTTTATCTACTATCACTACTACAAAAGCATTAAGTACAGATAAGCCTAAAGCTCTACCGAGTATAAAATTTTTGGGTAAAAATGTAGTTGAGGATATAGACCTAGATGAAGAGATAGAGATTCCTACATTAGATTTTGCAAATCTCTCAGCGGACCAAATGCAGAATATAGGTGAGATCCTCCAAAGGAAAGAAAAACAAAAGAAGCTTAAAGAGGAGAGAGACAAGGAGTATCAAATCATCAAGGATGCTAAGGACATTTTGTCTGATGCATTAGGCATTAAAGTAGACTCCTCCCAGCATGTTTTGTTACAATTAGCAGAAGCAGTCGAGAAATACAATGAGGACTCATCCGGGACAGAAAAGTTAGTTGAAAGAGCCGAGAAGAGATTCAACAATAAAGTGCTTGAGCACATTGCTCAGCACATAGCTATTAACCAAGTGGAATTGTCTTCAGTTTTGTCTAACATAGAATCTATCTATTCGAATGCTACCTCTCTTTTGGCCAGACTATGCAATTTTGCCGAGTTCACAAAGGATGTTAAAGATAAAATGAATAAAATGGATGAGGATATGAAGATTAGCATACAGAAGCTGCAACTTGAACCAAGTTCAAGCTCTGCTCATCACATGAAAATTTCACACCTATCTAATATGTAGTCTGATCTACTGAAAGAAGACTCAAGGATCCGGTCCACACTGCTAGACATCCAACACATGATCCTTCCCATCATGAATACAATGTATAAGCACATTGAACATTCCAGAACATTGATTCATGACAATCAGTTCTCTATAGCAGATCACATGATTGAACTCTCTGCAGAAGTCCAAATTGCTATACAAACATGTAAGATCCTGCAAGAAAGTTGGGACAGAACCCTGGCACTAATAATGAAGGTACATTCTGATTTCTTATCAAATTTTGGATTCTCTCTGTAAATAACTTGTATATGCACCTTTGGCATTATCGTCAAAAAGGGGGAGATATGTATAGAAGGAGAGATATGTATACTGTATAGATTTGTATAAGAAATAGTTAGCACATTGAAAGGGGGAGACAATGTATAAAGCCCTATAACAAAGACAAATTTTGAAAAATCAAAATAAAACTCAGCATGATTCGTGTATATAAATTTTGGCCAATAAGTGTTTTTGTCACTAATGCCAAAGGGGGAGATTGTTGGCATTAAGCAGAATTGCCACTAGTGACAACACTTATTTGCATTCTGGATGCAAACCGAGCAGACAGTGCAAACCGAGCAGACAATGCAAACCGAACAGGACAATGTAAACCGAGTAACATCATGTCTACCGAGTCACCAGTACTTACCAAGTTCAAAACCTACTGAGTGATCAGTATGAACCGTGCCTTCACTTCTACCAAGTGCATGACGATGCCGAGTAATGCAGTGGACGCCGAGTATCAGAAAGTCACCGAGTCAGTTTGCAGGAACCGAGTAACCATACTTGGGCCGACTTAGTAGCACTTATGTTTATTTGTCAAGCCGACTGTGTAATTGTAATTGTAATTAATTGTTTAAGACTTGTATATAAACAATGTTGTAAAAATAAAAGGATGTAATGAAATGTATGAAGTAGAATATATGTGAAAGAAAAAGAAAGGCAGAAATAAGTGAATTACAGAAGGCTTTAGAAGTATAAGGTACAGAAAAGACAAATTCATCACAGAAGGTGATCAGTACATCAGCGAATCTCAATGAGCAATCCAGTTGCAAAGCAGAGATCTACTGTTTCATTCTAACAGGTGAATCAGTACTAAATCCTTTAACCGGGTAGACTTAACAGTCTTTGTAAAAATCTCTTTACCGAGTGCATACTTCATTGTATGTTTGTAAATCCTTTAACAGGGTGGATTTAGCAATCCTTATTGCTCCTAACAGGGCAGATCATCAGAAGTGATCAATTGTAAGCCTTAACCGGCCAACTTTATTCTGCAGTATTAAAGCTTTGTGGGTTTCATCCCCACCCCAGTTTTACTTTCTTTTGGAAGGTTTCTGGGTAACCAAATCTATGTGTCATTATTGTGAATGTTTGTAAGTTTCATGCTTTATGTATGCAAAGGTTAAAAAGTAAGTTTCATGTTAAAATTGTAAGAAAATTTGGAGTTACTGATTCACCCCTCCCCTCTCAGTAACTCGGTTAATTCCTGAATATTTCCAACAATATCAATAACATAAAACTTGCGGTCCACTATCCTAAAGTAATTAACTTGTAAAACATAAAAAGTTTAACATCATTCACATCAAATAACATTCACACAAGTATAACACTAGGATTTATAGTAGAAACCCAATTTTGGAAAAACCACTTGTAACACGCTATTGGTTTTCACTCTTCTAAAGTGAGCTCTATGAGAAGCCAACCTGGTTAAATGTTTACAATACACACTATTAAATGTGACCTGGTTAAAGGATTTAATCACCCTATTAAGAGTGGCCTTGTTAGAGGGCTTAAGAACCTTCCATCAGAATGTCACCTTGATTAAAGGATATATACAATTACTATTAGGTCAACCTTGATTAAAGGATTTAGACAATGACTATTAGGTCAACCTTGATTAAAGGATTTAGACTTATATAATGGTTAGAAATTAATAGTAGGTTCTAATCTAAAAATATGCAACTCACTATGTAAACACAGATCCACTTCACATAGAGGTTGATTTACTGACTAACCTTCATTTCCATCTCCATCTCTGATCTTCTCAGAATTCTCTTCAAGAAATCACCAAAAAAAATTTCAGCTCTTCACAACTTCACCTTTAGCCTTCTACTTAGACTTATCAGTCAAGAACATCAACCTCTTCTCTCTATTTTGTAACCTCACAATTAGATTATCCTTATACCTCCTTGATCAAGTAGATTAATCATTTTCTACTTAATCTCTTCTATAGATCTTAGGTTTAGGTTTGATTCATAAAATCCTTCCATCATTATGTTCTCCTTCTTTTCCTTCTAGATACATCCTAAAAATTCTCTTTGAAATCATAAGAAAATGCTTTACCATGCATTAAATGGTTCATATCATTCATTAATAATGTCAACATGTTTTACATATCCCTGCAAGAATTCAACTATGTCAGCTAGGATTCTCAATTCTTTCTCAAAATGTAAATTAATGACACTTGGTCAATACTGTGTTCATCTCCTCAGTCATTACTGTGTATCTTAGTCATCACTAACACTTTCCTTTTTGGCAATTATTTGTCCCTTGACAATTATTGATGTTCAGTTGACACTGGTTTTTCTTGGCATATACTGGCGCTCGGTCGATACTAACATCACTCAGCTTAAACATGATTTCTCCACTTTTACTCGGTCAAGCCTATGTTTCTAGTCTTTCTTCTTCACTTGGTAAACAACACATTATTTTTTCACTGTGTCAACTAATAAAGTACCCATTGAAGTGTCACATAACTCAACCTTTCCTTAGGTCCTCTTTGCTAATATGATTTAGAACAATAGAGATGGGGGGTGAATCAGTTGTTCCCAGGTCTAGATGTATAAAAAAACTTTAAAATTCTTCAACAAATTAGATCTACTTACCAAAAGCTATGTAGTCATTACTGATTGCATAACAAAAACATATAACAGTGTAGTCCACTTATCCAATAGCATCTAACTTGTAAAATAAAGAAATGTTCAAACCAAAACATTCACACAAGTATCAACACTAGGATTTATAGTGGAAACCCAATTAGGGAAAAACCACTTTGTAACATGTTACTATTATGTTCACTCTTCTGAAGTGAGTTCAGTGAAAAGCCAACCCTGTCAAAGGTTACAAACACACTATCAGGTGTGACCTGGTTAAAGGATTTAAACCACTCTATTAAAAGTGCACCTTGTTATAGGATTTACATACACTCCATTAGAATGCAACCTTGTTCAAAGGATTTATACCTATGACTATTAGGTCAACCTCTGTTAAAAGGATTCTGACTGTTACAATGGTTAGAAAGTAGTAGTAGCATTGATCTGAAAAACATACAACTCACTTTGCAAATATCAGATGCAATTCTATACACATATGATGGCTTACTGCCTATGAACATTTACCTTCTTTATCATTGATCTTCTTAGAACACTCTTCAAGCAATCACAACACTTCTCCTTTATCCTTCTCTACTTAGACAGTCAATAACATCAACAACACTTGCAGCATCCACTCTTCTTCAACCTCAAATTAGGTTTCCTTACTATTTTCTCCATTAGGTCAATACATCTTTTGTTGCTTAATCTTGTTCGTAGATCTTAGGGTTAGGTCAGATTCATTGAATCCATCCTACATTGTGCTCTTCGGCTATCCTTTTAGAAATATCTCAAATCTCTTAATAGATTTACAATAAAAAAATTTATAGTGCATTAAATGCTTTCATACAATCAATAAATAAAGTCAACACATTTTACATAATCCAAGAATTCAATGATGTCGGCAGGAAATCTAAATTCTTCCTCAAATGAAAAATACTGACGCTCAGTCAATACTGTGTTCAACCTCTCGGTCTTCACTAGAAAGCTTGATCACCTCAAAAACTATTTTCTCGGCTAACATTGTCTTCCTCAACAACTAACTGGTGTACGGTCAACACTAAATTTACTCAGCATATACTAGCTCGATCAACACTAACAACACTCGGCTTAAACTTGATTTCTTCACTTTTCCTTGGTTAAGCCTACCAGTATAGTCTTCATTCTTACTTAGATAAAAAATACATTGTCTTATCATTGTGCCACATAATCAACTACTCACTGAAGTATCAAGATAACTCAACCTTTCCTTAGGTGCTATTGTTACCAACATTGCCTTACCCCTTAGAAACATTCAAATAGATATAGTACTTTCTGAATAGATCAAAAATGGATTCACCTCTATTGAAATATGTGTGTGTGTGTGTATTGTATGGGGGAAATATGAGATTCACTCCTAAATCTAGATTCCCAAAGGAGAAATCCAATTTGATCAACCAAAAAGGTTAATACACAATTGAATCAATCTAAGGAGAATATGGAAGAGAGAGAGATAATAACCCTATGTTTCCCTATGGTTGAATTGAAGTCTTTAGTAATTGAAATATAAATACTAACCTCAAATTAGGGCAGATCTGGAAAATGTAAAATTCTGATGTATGTGTATACTTTTGGGCAATTCTACAACCTATTCCAAATTGGAAATGCTGAGACAGAGAAAACCTAGAAATCTTTCTCCAAGATGAGCTCAGGCCAGGTTTGACCCTCATAAAAGGTCAAATACTCCATTCTTTATTTGAAGTCTAATTCTAATTCTATTCACAGATCTCAGAAGTTCACTGAAAAGGGTATCCAAATTCTCTCTCAGATCTGCAATCCCGCACCTATATCTACAAGAAAAATATAGTTTTTGTTGTTTGTTTGAGGGGTTTACCTTGGTAAAACCCCAGTTTGGAATCAACCTTAATATTGAAATTTAAATAGGAATGCTAGCAAGTAGTAGAAAAGGATCTAACAATGAAGCTATGCAATTTAATAGATATGTAATTGTATTTTGAATGTAAACAAGTATATTGATATGAAAGCTTGAACAAAACAATAAATGTAAATAAAACCTCCATGATTGTATGCTTTGACTCCACCTTTAATGAAGAATGAAATGGATCTTGAAGATGAACAAAGGATCTTGAAGGAAGATCACACCATCATGATGGCTAGATCTAGGGTTTGAATGATGAATCTTGAATGCTTGAACCAAATCCCTTCAATGGCTTGAATGCTTGAAATCCTTAATCTTCAATAAAGAACTTGAATGGAGAAGAGGACTCGAATGCTTTAATGGATGCTTGCTTGATCACCTTGAGAGTGTGCACATGAAATTTCTTGAGTGTGGATGAATGATGGATGTTGGATTAATCACCTTGCTTGAGAGTACTTGAGCATGAAAACTTGATTTGAAAATGAGAGAGGAAGGCCTCCTTTTATAGTGAACTAGGACACAATCCTCTAGAGGGGCCACCTTGGAGAATTAAATCCCAATTAGGTCCTAACCTTTAGAAAATATATCTAGATTAAATGCAATTAGAGGGTTTACCATCTTCAAACCCGAAATGGCCAACCTGAAGGTGGGAAAATAAATATCTTGAAAGCCCGATGCTTGAAAATCAAGGATTTTGGAAATTTGAATGAGGGGAAAAAAATCAAGGTTGGACTTGACCTAGTCAAGTTTGACCTCGATCCTAACCTAGTCAGGATCAACCTCAAATTTGACCCTGGGCCCAGATTTAGTTAGAACCAGGTCAGGAGGTCCCGGGGATGCCCAGAAACCTAGAAATGATATCAGAACAGGACAGAATGCTAGGGATAGACATAAAATCATATGATTACTATGATGAAGGCTAGGAGGTACTATTTCTAAATCCTACCTATAAAATAAAGCCATGGAAAAGGGAAATTAAGGAGAATCATCAGGATCCTAAACCTAATTTCACTTAGAATGAAGAAATCAAGTGCAGGGAAGAAGTGGAAAGTGGGGCGAAAGCCAAATACATGCAAAGACCCAATCAAGGTACTTAACATGACCCCAAACCACTTACTCAAAGGGATAAATGCTCTTAACATGGAAGTACTTCCATTTTAAGATGATACATTAAGCCCCCACTTTAGCAAGAGTATGGACTCAATGCAAACTCTTGGTAAAGGAGAAGAAAGTGGAGATCCAAGTAGATTCACAATAAGATAAAATTATACTTAGCTAAGGACATGAGCCCCTTGAATAGGGATTCTACCTCAACATACACACCTGGGGGTGCAAAAAGAACAAGGGTTAGTACTAAATAACCCAAATCAATTAGCATAAGAAGCCTCACTAAGAAATATTTCTCATACTAATATCATATTTTGAAAGCTATCATAAAAGCATAAATGTTTACATAAGAAAGACAAGAGAAACACTATAAATAACATAGCTTCATGATCCCATCCTATTAGCATGAAATCAAAAAGAGAGAAAAGAGAAAGTGATTACCTCACCTAGTAAGATGCCCACCTTACCATGAATCACCCTGGAGAGAGAGCCCAACAAGTTCACCCATAAACTATTCTTGCAAATGTAATGCATCTTTTTATGGCTTTTGGAATACCCATAGATCCACCTTCTTGTATCATTATGAATATGAAATGCATGTCTCCTCAGGATTTAGCAACTTATGTACATTACCCTCAGAATATTTAGCATATAAATGCATGTCTTTTCAGGATTTAGCAACTTATGTGTGTTACCTTGCAAGATTTAGCATATTTAAAACTGGAAATGCATGTCCCTTCAAGATTTAGAAACTTATGTGCATTACCTTCAGAGGATTTAGCATATTGAAAATTTTGAAAAATGCATGTTTCCTTAGGATTTAGCAACTTATGTGCATTACCTTTGGAAGATTTAGCATATGAATGCGTGTCTTTTTAGGATTTAGCAACTTATGTGTGTTACCTTCCAAGATTTAGCATGTAAAAATAAAAAAATATAGTACAAGGGAGGCCCTATATATGCCCCCCTCCTTAATATGGAAAAAACATACTATTTTGACATGTTAAGGAAAGAAAAGAACAAGGATAAAGCCTTCTTCAGCATCAAGACAATATCCACAAACAACACCCAGTCCAAGCCAAGAAGGTCACAACTCCTATAAGGCCATGGAAGGGATGAATGTAAAGAGATATCATGCAAGAAGTGAAAAGAAAGTAACCCTCATGAGGGATAGCACATTGTTCATTTTCCAAGGTGACAGATATATCAACCATGGGAACCCAATGTCAAACAATAAAAATAGGTTATGATCAAGGACATAGATCTTTAATGCAAACCAAAATTTTCATGTATGATTGAATGTCACATAATAGATAGATACTTCTTACCCAAGGAAAGAGGTGAATCCCAAAAAGATAGAAGGAAATGGTATCCTTGTCCCCCAAGTGTAGGAAAAATATGGAAGAGGATACCTACTTCACAATGCAAGGAGATATCCTATTTACAACAATTCACATCATATTTTTAGTGAGGGATATTGACCCCTACATCCAAGAATATAGATAATTGTGAAAAGGATATATCACTCATGGAAAATGATCCTCAAAGAAAGATCTTATCAATGAGACCCCCACCAAAGAGGAGTTCTTTAAATAAAATATCATCTTTCAATAGTGGGAACAAAGATTCAATCATCAAGCCCCCTACAAACAAGAGGAAGAGTAATCTTTGGAATGAGGGAAACAACTCTAACACCAAATCAAGGGTGAGAGTTTATAAAGAACATAATTTGAAACATGGAGAAGAAGTGATGACTTAGGAAAATAACTTCTCATGTAAAAAGGTTATCCATAGTCAGAACATCTATCAATATGTTGAAATAATGTTACAATATAAAAAAAATACCACTAAGCTAAGGAAAGTAGTTCCCTAGACAAAGAGAAAGAAAGAGGTACCTTGCCCCCCATAGATAGAGACAAGGGATACCTTTGCAAAAAAAGTTTCTTAGAAAATATATCTTGAAAAGAAAATATAGATTCTATGGATGGTTAAAAACATAATGCAAAGCCATAGAAAAATATGAGAGAAAGAATACCAATTAAGCCCTAATAAAAGACCTAATGGATTCTAGGAGACTGGATGAAGATACACCTCTTGCCCCCCAATCATGAAACAAGAGGGAAAGAACATCTACATTATATCTAAAGGAGGGGACTCCCCTATATCAAAATTATGAAGGTAAATGTTTACAATCAGAAAGTAAATGTTTGTTACTATAATGAAAAGGAAATTTTTATTTGTATAAAGCATCGATCAGCATAGGTCTAAAGATTTCTTTCTTGTAATTCATTAGCTCAACATATACCTTCTTAGCAATTTCTTGATGAGTAGTAGAGTTATCTAATATAGTTGTGGGTAGAAGAATGTGAAGAGGAGGACAATATTTAGCATCACTGACCTTAACTTGAGACTTTGAACAACCAACACCATACCTATTTGGTTTAGGGGGGATATGAACTAGAAACCTAATACCATGCTCATTAACTCCTAGCCCTAAACCTTTATAACCTTGTTTAGTCACCATATTATATCCAGTAGTGTACATATTATGTAAAGCTTCTACAGGAGGTGATTGTTTATCATGTTCATGAGTAAAGTTTGTATAAGGTGGGATAATAGGTTTTAAAGAAGTTTCTTTACCCTTTCCTTTAATATCATCATGAATCGGAGGAGAAGGTAAATCAAAGAAATCTTGCACATCCGCATCCTAAACTATAGGTTGAATCCCATCATAAGTATGAGAAGAGCGAGGATGAATAGATGGAGAATTAGGTATCAAATTAGGATTAGGAATATTAGGATTAGGATTGATAGGATTAAGCTTAGGATTGATAGGATTAAGATTAGGATTGATAGGATTAGGAGATGGTGTATCATCTACCAAATTCTTCATGTAATCCAAAAGATTAATAAGGCTACCACATAAATCTTTAATGAAGGTTTTAAATGTAGGAAGATTAGTGTCGATCAACTTCACAAAAGCATAGGCAAGAGCAAAGTGAACGGTCATCAACATAATGAAGTGAATGATACTCTCATAAACATCATAGGTATTATAAAGAGATGGTAAAAGAAGAGTAATAACAAACATAAGTACACACCAAAGTATCTTAACAATCACCACAGAAAATGAAATGCAAGAAATATTTTTAGATTTTATAGATTATACAGATTTTTTGCATTTTTGAATTTTAAAATGCAAGAGCATAAACTAGATCTAATCTAAATGCAAAAAAGGATCTAAAATCTAACACAATAGGGCATCTAATTCCACAAAATAAAGGAGAGTAAGTATGTCAAGTTCACCAAAATGAATAGATGTAAAATGGAATCACCTCTATTGAAATGTGTGTGTGTGTGTGTGTATTGTATGGGGGAAATATGAGATTCACTCCTAAATCTAGATTCCCAAAGGAGAAATCCAATTTGATCAACCAAAAATATTAATACACAATCGAATCAATCTAAGGAGAATATAGACGAGAGAGAGAATAACCCTATGTTTCCTTATGGTTGAATTGAAGTCTTTAGTAATTGAAATATAAATACTAACCTCAAATTAGGACAGATCTAGAAAATGTCAAATTTTGATGTCTATGTATATATACTTTCGGGCAATTCTACAACCTATTGTAGATTGGAAATGCCGAGATAGAGAAAACCATAAATCTTTCTCCAAGATGAGTTCAAGTTGGGTTTGACCCTGATAAAAGGTCAAATACTACGTTCTTTATTTCAAGTCTGATTCTAATTCTATTTGTAGATCTTAGAATTTCACTGAAAAGGATATCCAAATTCGCTCTTAGATCCAAAATCCTGCACCTATACCTGCAATAAAAAGAGGATTTTTGTTGTTTGTTTGAGGGGTTTTCCTTGGTCAAACCTTGGTTTGGAATCAACCTTAATATTGAAATTGAAATAGGAATGCTAGCAAGTAGTAGAAAAGGATCTAACAATGAATCTATGCAATTCAATAGATATGTAATTATATTTTTGAATGTAAACAAGTATATTGATATGAAAGCTTGAACAAAACAATAAATGTAAATCAAACCTCCATGATTGTATGCTTGGAATTCACCTTGAAGGATGAATGAAATAGATCTTGAAGATGAACAAAGGATCTTGAAGGAAGATCACACCATCATGATGGCTAGATCTAGGGTTTGAATGATGAATCATGAATGCTTGAACCAAATCCCTTCAATGGCTTCAATGCTTTAAATCCTTGATCTTCAATGGAGAACTTGAATGGAGAAGAGGACTTGAATGCTTGAATGGATGCTTGCATGATCACCTTGAGAGCTTGCACATAAAATTTATTGAGTGTGGATGAATGATGGATGTTGGATTAATCACCTTTCTTGAGAGTGCTTGAGCATGAAAACTTGATGTGAAAATGAGAGAGGAAGGCCTCCAATTATAGGGAACTAGGATACAATCCTCTAGAGGGGCCACCTTGGAGAATTAAATCCCAATTAGGTCCTAGCCTTTAGAAAATATACCTAGATTAAATGAAATTAGAGGATTTATCATCCTAAAACCCAAAATGGCCAACACAGAGGTGGGAAAATAAATATCCCGAAAGTCTGATGCCCAGAAATCAAGGATTCTGGAAATTTGAATGAGGGGGGAAAATTGAGGTTGGACCTGACCTAGTCAGGTTTGACCTCAATCTTGACCTAGTTAGGTTCGAGCTCAATCTTGACCTAGTTAGGATCAACCTCGAATTTGACCCTGGGCCTAGATTAAGTCAGAACCAAGTTAGGAGGTCCCGGGGATACCTAGAAACCTTGAAATGATATCAGAATAGGATAGAATGCTAGGGATAGACATAAAATCCTATGATTACTATGATGAAGGCCAAGAGGACCTATTTCTAAATCCTACCTAGAAAATAGAGCCATGGAAGAGGGAAATTTAGGAGAATCATCAGGATCCTAACCCTAATTTCACCTAGAATGAAGAAATCAAGTGAAGGGAAGAAGTGGAAAGTGGGGAGAAAGGAAAATACATGCAAAGACCCAATCAAGGCACTTAACATGACCCCAAACCACTTACTCTGAGGGATAAACACTCTTAACATGGGAGTGCTTCTATTTTAAGACAATACACTTTCTTAAATAGAAACAGTCTTACCAGTTAAGGTTTGACATCAATGACAATACAACAATTCCTTCAATTATAGTTTCCAACAATCTCCCTCCTTGGCATTGATGGAAACACCATATGAATATCACATGAATTACCAACCAATCCAAAAACTTAATTGTCCATCAGAAATATTAATAATATCCTTAGCTTCATTCTGATACAAAATCAATTAGCCATGCTTGATCATCCACTGAATTTCTCCCTCTATCTTGATCTCTTCATTCTATATATTAATCTATGATCATCTCCCTCTTTGACAAAAATGCCAAAGCAACAACAAAAACATACATCCTGTAGATCTAGATATCATCTTTTGAGTTCAATAACAATATTTCTCCCTCTGTCATCTTTTCTTATGACTGATTCTTGGCTTTTTTGTGCTTTTCACAACTCTAGGCTTCTCCTAAAGTGTGACCTTTCTCTATATCAACTTGTTAGATATTCTATACAGAACATTTGATGCAGTCCTCCTAGCTTGAATAAGTAGCGTTAGTTAGGGGAAGGACCCCTAATTGACTTCTCAAGTATTCATGAGCTTCTTTAGGTAAAGCCTTATTGAATATGTCTTCTAATTGTTCCTTTGTATTCCCATATTCCATTTGGACCTCTTTATCTTATACCAGTTCTCTCAAGTACTGATACTTGATGGAAATGTGTTTGGTCTTTGTGTGCATTACTAGATTCTTAGAGATGTTGATAGCACTTGTGCTATCATAGAAAATGACAACTGGTTCAGTGATTTCTTCTTTCATGCCTACCAACAATTTCTTTATCCATATCAAATTTGAACAGTTCACAGCTACAGCCACATACTCAGCTTCAACAGTAGATTGGGAAATGCAATTTTATTTCTTGCTTGTCAAGGAAACTAATCTCTATCCAAGAAAGAAAGCTCCACCACTAATACTTTTTCTATCATCTACATTTCCTTCTCAATCAGCATTTGTATACATTCTTAGTTCAAACTTGTCATGCTTCTTATAGTACAATCCATAGTCAGTAGTCCCCTTCAAATATCTCATGATTCTTTTAACCGCCATCATGTGAGTTTCCTTAGGATTGGTAGAGAATCTTTTCACAATCCCAACATCTAATGCAATATCTGGTCTACTATGTACAACATACTGTAGCTTTCCAATCATAGATCTATACAAAGTCTAGTTAACTTCTACAATGTCATCATTTTTAGACAAAATTTGTCCAATAGCCATGGGAGTACTTACTAGCCTTGAATCTTCCATACTAAAGGTTTTCAGTATCTCATGAACATATTTAGACTGGGTGATGAAAATTCCTTTCTCCATCTGATATACTTGCAAACCAACAAAAAAATTGATCTCCCCAAACATACTCATTTCAAATTCAGTTTGCATTTCATTTGAAAATTTCTTACACAAGGCATCTTGTCCACCAAATATAATATCATCTACAAAGATATTAGCTAACAAGATTCCTTTACCTTCTTCATCTTTCATGTATAGATTGCTTATGTCATTTTTCCTTGAGAATCCAATCTATATTAGGTAGTTGTGCAATCTCTCATACCATGCTCTGGGAGCTTGCTTTAGTCCATATAGTGCTTTATTTAGTTTGCAAACCATGTGTCTTCTATTTGGATCAAAAAATCCTTCTAGTTTTTCAATATACACTTCTTCTTCTAATATACCATTTAAAAATGCAGATTTAATATCCATTTGGTATACCTTGAAATCTTTATAGGAAGCATATGCAAGAAGAGTTCTTACTCCTTCCAATCTTGCTACAAGGGCAAATGTCTCCCCATAATCTATTCCTTCTTCTTGTGCGTATCCTTTTCATACTAGCCTAGCTTTATTTCTTGTGATTTAACCATGCTCATTCAACTTATTATGAAATACCCACTTTTTCCCAATGACATTCTTATTTTTTGGTCTCGGCACCAAAGTCTAGGTATCATTTTTCTCTATTTGGTCTATATCTTTATTCGTTGCTTCTATCCAATCTTCATTTTCTAATGACTTCTTTGTTGTCTTAGGCTCAAATTCACATAGTAAACATGTTGGATCTCTTGCCTTGCTTCTGGTCTAAATTCCAGTATCTTTATCTCCAATAATTTGTTCAGGCTTGTGATGTCTCCTTACATATTGTGCTAGAATAGGTTCTGCTCTCCATTCATTTTTCTCATAAGGCTCACCAACAAGATTATTAGATTCAACTTTTGAATGCTTGACAACTTCTTCCTGATACTCGATAGCTCCTTCCTATCACTCGGCACGTTCTTCTTCTCTCTTGCTATTGTTTTCCTGATGGTCGACATTGCTTACTTGAGACTTAGCATTAGGTGCAGGTCTGTCACTTGCCTCTTCTTCCTCTATATACACAAAAGATCTATAATCTTCTGGTTCTCTTTTACTGTCAGCTTCATTTTTCTCTTTTTTGATTTGTACTTAGTTAAGAGTATAAACAGATGTCCTTATAGCTTCTTTCCAATACTTCTATTGAACATTCTTTTCAATCATTAATATCCTTGCATAATCCAAAATAGATCTATTCCTTCTCTCCGCTGTACCATTCTGTGGAGGAGTTCTAGGTGCAGACATCTATCTTTTGATCCCTCTATCATTGCAAAAAAGATTAAATTCATTGGATATAAATTCTCCACCTCGGTCAGATCTCAGACACTTCAGATTTTTACCTGTCTCTTTTTCAACCTTAGCCACATACCACTTAAAAAATTGAGAAGCATCATATTTTTATTTTAAGAACATTACATGCATCATTCTAGTGTAATCATCAACAAACAGGATAAAATACCTAGTACCACAATAGCTTTGTACACCCATCAGTCCACAAAGGTCAGTATGAACCAAATCTAAGATATTCTCAGAAGTAAAATTTTTGCTCTTCAACTAGACTTTGTCATCTTACTCAACTGACATTCTTTGCACATTATATTCTCAAGTTTCTTCAATTGAGGTAGACCTCTCACTTTCTTTTTCTTACTAATTTCTACCAAATTATCAAAGTTTACATGAAATAGCCACTTATGACATAACCAAATATCATCAAGCTGTGCAATTATACATGTTTCTTCAGATAGGTCTAGATAGAACAAATTACCTCTTGTCTGTTCTCCACTTCCAATCAGTTCACTAGTGGCATCAAATATTTTGGCCTTTCTATGATGAAATTCCACTTGGTAGCCAGTGTTATTAAGTTGTGCAACACTCAATAGATTATAGTTAAGACCTTCAACCCAATAAGCATTTTCACAAGTGATCTTATCATTCAGCTTAATCAATCCTTTGCCTCTAATAGGACATGGTGCATCATTACCAAATTTCACACTCCTAACTTTATAATGATCTAAGGTATCAAAGTTACTCTTATCCCCAGTCATATGATGTGAACAACCACTATCAATAATCCATTTATCATTTTTGTTCACATAATATATCAATGCAGTTTTCTCATCCTCATTAGATTCATCTTTCATTGCAACTTAGACAACTTCAATTTCAAAATCATCACTATCAGTGTCAGTCTCTTCTTCGAAAATGTAGTAGGATTTTTGACACAAGACAAGAAGAAAAAGGGGCCAAAGGATGGCTCACCCTAATGATCCAAGCCTGCAACACACATGCAAAAGCAACAAACAACAAGAGTGAGAGAGAGAATGCCAGATCTTTCTATATTATCATCAATAGGAATCATACATACTGGGCTGTAAGGCCTTCCCAATTAGGGCTAGATATTACAATGAATTACAGAAGTCCTCCAACATCCGAGGATCTGCTAAAAATCTCTAATCTTATCTCTACTAACTTCTATCAAAACTCACTCCCTAAACTACCACCAAACATCTACATTTATACCAGAAGCTACTGAGCTGAGTCAGCCTTCAGATCCACAATTAACAGAAGTAACAGTAAAACCTGGGACCACATGCTTCCCAATGATGGATTCAAAAATTAATTCTGTGATACAATATAAATGCACAAGTTGGCCACAAAAGGAAATAAAACTAAACCCGTTGGTAAGCAAGATAACCAAGCAATAGATAGACAACATCGAGCACCAGTGAAATAACCAACCATCCAAGAGATAATTGACCACCCTCGGTAACCAAAGGAAACTAACCAACTACCAACCAACTCAGTTAAAGAAGAAATTGAGCAACACAAAAAAAAACTCCAAATTCTTTTTGGTGACACAGGATTGCCAAGGACCCAAGATGCTCCTACATCAGACACCTAGGGTTATTTTGAAATGATTCTCCAAATCATTTGGTAGGTCTGGTCTGAGCTACATCCAACTCAGACTATGAAATCCATAAATTGTCTTCCATTGGTCTATTCTTCCACTTAACTAGATATTCCATATACTATTTTTCTCTTGTATGTTTGCCAACTCTTTCCTTCAAAATCTGTTCAACTTCATCATTCTACTTCTTAGGATACTCTGTTAGTACTATCACTTCTTCATCAGGTTCATGATACTAATACAAATTAGCAATGCTGAAAATCAGTGATATGTCCATGTCATCGGGTAACTCAATTTCATATGCATTTCTACTGTCAAATTTCTTCAGAATCTTACAAGGTCCAAACTTCTTCATCTTCAGCTTCCCATATGTTCCAACAGGAAACCAACCTTTCTTCAAATGAACCATCACTTCATCACCAACATCAACAGATTTATGTCTTCTTGATCTATCAGCTCTGTCATTGTATTTCTGATTACTATCTTCTAGCTTTAGCTTAACATCTTCATGCAATGTCTTCATGTATTCAAAAAACTTTACTCCTTTATCACTTTTCTTATTTTCATCAACAATGTCTCTCAAATTAGATATTCCTCTTTGTTGTATGCCATTCACAATCTCAAATGGTGTCTTTCCAATACTCCTATTCATTGAATTTTTATATGCAAACTCTACTTGTGCCAACACAGAATCCCAATTGCTTGGTGTATCTCCAACTAAACATCTCAAAACATTTCCCAAACTTCTTTTCACAACCTCAGTCTATCCATCAGTTTGTGGGTGGAATGTAGAACTATATTTCAACTCAATGCCAAATTTCTTCCAAAGTGTTTTCCAAAAGTATCCAACAAATTTACTTTCTCGATCAGAGATAATACTCCTCAGTAATCCATGCAATCTGACAATTTACTTAAAGAAAAGATCTGCTACATGTACTACATCTGAAGTCTTTCTATAGGGTATAAAATGTGTCATCTTAGAAAATCTATCCAACACAACAAATATTGAATCATTACCTCTTACTATCTTCAGTAAGCCAAGAACAAAGTCCATACTAATGTCAATCCAAGGTTTCTCAAGAATAGCAATCGGTGTATACAATACAATATTTTGACTTACTCCTTTTCCAACTTGACAAATTCCACAACTTTTCATAAATTTCTGAACATCTCTATACAACTGCGGTCAATAGTACTTCTCCTTAAGAAAATTCCATGTTTTATCAATGCCAAAATGTCCAGCCAAACCACTACTATGTTTCTCCTTTATCAAATTAGTTCTCATTACTCCTCTCGGTATACACAACTGAATACCTTTGAACAACATACCTTCTTGAATAAAATATTCATCCCATTTAGTATCTTGTTGATCTTGAATAGGTGGTCTACACTTTCTCCATGGCTTAGAAAAATCAAGGTCATTTTCATACAAACTTCTCATCTCATCAAAACCAAAAACTTCAATTTTCATCTCGGTCATCAAAGATCTTCTTCTACTCAATGCATCAACAACTCAGTTAGTGACTCCACTCTTATGCTTTATCACAAATGTGTACCTCTGCAAATACTCACCCATTTCATATGTCTCTAATTCAACTTATTCTGACTATCCAAATATTGTAAAGCCTTATGATCAGTATAGAACACAAATTCACTTGATATCAAATAGTGTCTCCATTTCTTCAGTGCTTGAACAATAGCATAGAATTCTGGATCATACACAAAATATTTCCTTCTAGCATCATTCAACTTTTCACTAAAGAAAGCAACAAGTTTACCTTCTTGACTCAACACAACTCCAATTGCACTTCCACTTGCATCACATTCTACTTGAAATACCTTACTGAAATTAGGTAATGCCAAAATAGGTAATTCAACAACATTATGCTTTAGATTCTCAAAGCTTTTATCAGCTCCATGTGTCCACTTGAATTCTCTTTTGTCTCCTCTCATAGTCTTAGTCATACCATTACAAATTGAACTAAAATTCCCTATGAACTTTTGGTAAAAACTTTCCGAACAATGAAATGATCTTACCTTAGTAGCATTCACAGGTGCAGCCCAATTCAAAATAGCTTCAACCTTTTCAGGGTCCATCTTCAAACCATCAGCTGAAATAACAAATCTTAAATACACAATCTCTTCTTTCATGAATGAACACTTTTTTCAGATTTATCAGCAACTTTTCCTCTTTCAGCCTCTGCAAAACTTGTCTAACATGCAATAAATGTTCTTCTCTAGTCTTACTAAATATCAGAAATCATCAAGATATACAATCACAAATTTACCCAAGAATTTCTTCAAAACTTCATTCATCAACCTCATAAAAGTACTCGGTGCATTAGTTAAACCAAAGGGCATAACCAACCACTCATACAAACCTTCATTTTCCTTGAAAGTAGTCTTCCATTCATCACCTTCTCTGATTCTGATCTGATGATACCCACTTTTCAAATCAATCTTTGTGAAATACTTTGCTCCAGTCAAACTGTCAATTATGTCATCCATTCTCAATATAGGAAACCTATACTTCACTATTATCTTATTGATTTCTCTAGAATCAGTACACATTCTCAATTCTCCATTCTTCTTTGGTGACAATACAGCAGGTACTGCACAAGGACTCAAACTTTCTCTAATCAAACCTTTCTCAGCAACTCTTGAATCTGTCCGTTCAATTCCTAATTATTGGTAGGTGTCAACCGATGAGCTGCCTTATTCGATAAACTAGCTCCAGGGATTAGATCCATACAATGATCGATGCTTCTTTTCGGTGGAAAACCATCAGGTACATTATCAAAAATGATATCACTATACTCAGTGAGTAACTTATCCATCTCCTCAGGGAGATTCTCCTCTATTTTATTACTTAGTTTATTAGTAATCATAGCAAAACATACATCATACTTCTTCAATGAGTTAACAAACTTCCTTCTGATGAGGCATATCAATGTCTTAATTTTGATATAGTTTTCATAGTTTGGACACACTCTTTGTGCTTTGTCAAAACATTTTTAAACACTTGTAGTAAATATCTTGTGAACTTATGCCAGAGACAGCTAGAACCTACTAAACCTATGGGTAGTGTGTATGACATGTTTTTCTTAATATTATACATAAAATGAAGTATTTCATATAAATATTTTAATCTATGTTCTAATATCTGAGTAAAAGTAGGAATGTTATCTTGCATATGTGTTCCGGATGTTGCTAACTTTTCAGGAGAATGAGGAGTGATGCAAAGAGTGGTGATTACTACATTTAAGGAGGAAGATAATGGAGACCGGTCATGGCAAAGAAAGCACAATTCAGTTCCATTGGATAAGCCATGCCTACAAAGGAGTTGTTGTTCCAGAGAATATAGGGGATACAACTTGCTATATTTCTTGCAAGTTGTTATTTTGTTCCTTGGTAGTAAATGTACTATGTCATGGTTGATCTTCTGCCTTCTTTTCTGGCGATGTTTGCTCAAGACTTTTTTTGTTATGTTTTTAATAAGCATCAAATCCTCTATATAATGGATTTTGGATCATCTTAGTAAGCTAATGAGAAAATAGATAATGCTGATTTAGATTCAAAAGTTACTCTTTTCTATTCTTCATGAATTATTTAGTTTTTATGTAACCAAAGAAGGATTTTAATGGAAGATTGATTTTGAGTACTTGTTGTGTTCATAGTTAATTGAAGCCAACCAAGGGGGCCCACTAGGGAGGTGGAATAGATTTAGATAGAATAGATTCATTTCTTGCAGTTTCCTATTTTCAGATAGATTTATTGTATTAGTCCTGCAACATTATTACTATGAAAGTTCCTGCAGCACTTGCAGAAATGATCATAGTGCATGTTCTGAGTTGTTAATTAGTTTAGGTTCATTTTTAATCTTTCTACAATTATGTGTTGTTAGCCAAGGTGTGTTTACTATTTTTTAGCAGCAGTATAGATTCATCTAATGCATTTTACTTCCTTGCAGCATAGGTGTTATGACTCCTAAAGGAGCTTAGTGCACAAACTGTACTGATCCATTTCAAGTCCTACGTCCCTGGGTTGACAATTCAAGTGTATTTCATAATGGAATAGGTAATCCTTAGAATAGATATATTATCTTTGAGAGAGAGACAATGGCATGATTATCTTCATCTATTGTGAAACCATACATTTTTGGTGCCACTACCGAGGATGGTGTCAAGCTAGGAACCTTCATGAGTCATTTATTTTTAGATTAGTTTGTTAGCTAGGAACTGCAAAGTTGGGGGCTTGACTAACAAGTCACCAATTTCTTGCATCCATCGAAGAAGGAGAGATATCCATGGTAGATTCCTTCCTAAGGAGCCTATAAAACCAAAAGAAGAATTCAAAGAACCTAAACTGCCATTTCTTGATGAAAGCCCAGAGTTTACTACATCATCATCTTTAGTAGAAGAAGACATCCAGAAAACATTTGACCTCCATCCATTTGAGGATATATTGGCCAGCTTCCATAGTGACCCCACTTTAGGACCGCTTGCTATCTAGAATCCCCCAAAAATTACCAACTTCCAGCCACAGTTTCAATATCCCATACCTCCAGCTATGGCAGCTCCCACATTTCCATTTCCAATACCAAGTCTTGTCAATAATCCCAATCTCAAAAATATACCTACATCAGCATTACCAAAGTTTTATGGTCTCGTCACAAAGGATCTTGATACTTTTCTGTTCAAATTTGATATCCTGTGTCGGATCTTTGACTCTAATAATGACAGTCACAAGCTAAAATTATTCTCAGCTACACTAAAAGAGTCAGCTTTAAAATGGTTTATGGGCTTGGGGGAAAATGCAGTAGCAAATTAGGATGATATGAGAGGCCTGTTTCTTAGGAAGTATAAGGAATATTGCAAGGGAAATTATTCAAAAGATGATGACATTTTTAGAATGTCACAAAGGAAGATGAAACATTAGAAGATTATATATCTCACTTCCTATTCAACTTAAAGAAGAACCCACAACATGCCCTGCAGGAGGAGTCCTAGAAGCTGATTTTTCTCAGAGGAGTAAATGAGAATTGTCTTGAAGCATTAGATTTGATGGTAGGAGGAGATATATCCTAATCTTCATGGGATAACCTTCAGAAGATTTTCCAAAACTACTCTAGGTCAGCAATAAAGAAAGGAAGGGGATTTCACTCAGCAATAGCCAAGGGAAGTGGCTCTGGTATTTCAAAGATGGAAATTTCAAATTTGTTGTCTGCTTTCAAGCAAGACATAATCAATGATGTTGCCACACATTTGGATACAATGGATGCTAAGAAGAAACATGTAGAGGTTGAGGTGCAGTTAACTGAGTACTGTCCACACTATCAAAAATAGAAGAAAGATTGTCACTCCAAATTGGTCGCTAATGTGGAAAACCAACATCTTCCAACTAAGTATCTAAAGATAGAAGGAGAAGATGAGAAAGTATTCTTCATTACTCAATGTCATCCATGGGCCCCACATCAAGGTATGCCTCAAGACCCCTTACAAAATTCAAATCCATATAGTAATCAATTGCAAAACCATAGTGTCCAAGGTCCTCCACAATATAATCAACCTAATTGGAACAATGCTTGGCAAAATAATCAACAAAGTCAATGGTATCCTCCACAACAGCTTCAATGGCCATAGTTCCCAAACCAATGGCAACCACCCAAAGGGAATTGGCAGTCTACAAACCAATGGAGAGGACCTTAATAATGGTCTAACAATACTAGATACCAACCTTTACCACCTCCAGCAAATATACCTACACTAATGCCACCACCTGCAAGTTTTGGACCTCAAAAATAGATTCAGTTGCCTGCACAACCTCAGCCAAATCCAAATAACCAATAGCCACAACAACCAATGTATGCTTTTGATGCTCAACAATATCTTGCTTATGCTCTAAGTGTCATAGATATACATTTGAGATCTGGTACAACCTTACCAACACCTGAACCACCTCTTATAACTGAAATACCATATCCTCCTACAGCATCAACACTAGCAACTTCTCTACCACAAATGGTTGACCCAGCCAATGTAACTAATTTAGCCCAAACTCAAATAGCAGTTGAACCTCCTTTTCCACAAAAGCTTATACAAATTAAACCTTCACAAGTAGAGGAACCTTTGACATCATTGACCAACTGAAGAATAGGCATGTCCAGATTCCTTCGTTCCAAGCTATAAAGGATGTTCCTATTTATGGAAAAGCTATCAGAGAAGCCTGTCTCAAAAATCCTAAGAGGAAGAAAAAGGGCCCAACCATAGTCCATGTTATAGGACAATTGGCTGACATCATGTTAGGGAAATTGGTTATTCCTAAATATTCTGATCCGAGAAGTCTAGTTGTGAATGTGATTATAAATGGTCAGTCAGTTAAAAATGCCTTGATTGATCTTGGCGCTGCTACAAATTTAATGACCAAGGATACTATGAAAAATTTGAACATAGGAGGATTATGGGCTACCCCAACAATTTTGCAACTCATTCATAGTTCTACTATCACTCCTGATGGGATGATAGAGGACATAGTAGTAGCCCTAGATTCTCTAGAGTACCCTGCAAATTTTATGATTCTATCCCCAAAAGTCAACTTAGCTAGTTACCCTATCATTTTAGGATGACCATGGTTAGCTACAGCTAATACAAATATAAGTTGTAGGTCAGGGAGTATGACCATATCAGATGGATAGGCAACAAAGAAATTTTTCATGTATCCTCCAGCACAACCCCAACCATATTTAAGCACACCTGTATGGCCAGATTTAGGGGATGGAGAGGAAGAGTTAAACTTTGTAGTATAGCTTATGATGTTACACAAATAGTATTTTCTAAAGGTTCAAGAGGAGGATTCAGTAATTTAGAGTATTCTTAATAATACTTGTGTGGTAGAAAAGGATGTATCTGACAGCTTTGTGTTGGAACTAACTACATATGAGGAATATATTGAGAATTTTTTTCTTCCTAAGGAGCCAGACATTATCCATCAGCTTTTACCATGTGAACTAGATACAAGTCCCATCTCTAAAGCTTCTATGGTTAATCTCACAACTACTATTGAGTTGTCAAAAGGTCATAATCTCCATGTCAATAACAAATTGCCTCCCAAATAGTTGAAACAATTAGTAGAGCTTCTTCAAAAATATGAAAAGGCTTTTGCATGGGACTATGGAGATATGAAAGGTTTAAGCACATTATGAACTCATATAATATATATCAATGAAGGGTGCCTGCCACTCCATCAACCCTAGAGGTGGATTAATCTAGCACTCAGGGAAATAGTTAAACTAAACTACAAAAATTGCTTGATGTTGGTTTTATATACCCTATATTTGATAGTTGATGGGTCTCACCTCTGGTTATAGTACCTAAAAAGGGAGGGAAATGGTGGATTTGTGTAGATTACATAGAATTGAATAAGGCAATAAAGAAGGATCATTTTCCTTTACCATTTATTGATCAAGTTCTGGATACTCTGGCTGGTAAGAAATATTTTTCTTTTCTTGATGGATATAGTGGTTATAATAAGATAAGTATAGTTCCAAAGGATCAGGATAAGACTACATTTACATGCCCATGGGGTACTTTTGCATACTCTATATTGCCATTTCGCTTGTGTAATGCTCCAGCAACATTTTAAAGAGCTATAATTAGTACTTTTGCTAACATATCACATGACTGTACGGAAATATATATAGATGATTTTACAGCATTTGGAGTGACCTTTGAGGAGGCTTTGATGAATCTTGAAAAGGTTCTTGTCTGATGCAAAGAACATAATCTATCACTTAATAGTGATAAATGTTTCATGCTTATCTAGGAAGGGGTGGTGCTTGGTCATTTTATATCAGCCGCAGGGATACAAGTGGACCCAGCCAAGATAGAGGTAATTCTAACATTGCCCACACCTACTAAACCAAAGGATGTAAGATCCTTTTTAGATCATGCTGGCTATTATAGGTGTTTCATTCAAAATTTCAGTCAAATAGCTAGTCCTTTGTATACACTACTAACTAAAGAAGCTGAATTCATTTGGACACTGGCATGTAATGAATCCTTCCTGCAACTTAAGAAACTCCTCACCATAGCACCAGTTTTTAAGGGACCAAATTGGTCTGTTCCATTTCATATCCATACTGATGCATCAGACTATGCTTTAGGTTTTGTATTAGGACAAAAGCCTGCTAACCTTCAAAATGTAATCTATTATATTAGTAAAAGTCTCCATGGCCCTAAACTAAACTACACAGTAACTGAGAAGGAACTTTTAGCTGTAGTTTATGCATTGAACAAATTTTGACACTATGTAACTGGCTATCCTATTTTTGTTCATACTGACCACTCAGCCATAAAGTGCTTGATGAACAAATGTGCTGTAACTGGAAGATTGGCAAGATGGCTCTTGTTATTGCAAGAGTTTGATATAACCATTGTTGATAAGCTAGGCAAGGCCAATGTAGTTGCTGACTATTTATCTAGACTTCAACTTGCTGATGAAGATCCAACTCCAATTGAAGATACATTTCAAAATGAGCATTTGTTCCACATAGCAACCCATACACCATGGTATGTAGATATAGAAAACTATCTTGTTGCAAATAAAATGCCCGCACACTTCTCCCAAAAAGGCAGGAAGAAGCTTGTAGAGAAAAGTTTTCATTATTCATGGATAGATAACAATCTCTTCTATACTGGACTAGATCAAATCATGAGGAGATGTGTCAGGGAAGATGAAATATATGACATACTACATGCCTGTCATGACAAACCATGTGGAAGCCATTTTACAGGAAAAAAAATAGCATTAAAGATACTTACAACTAGATATTGTTGGCCAACATTACATAAGGATGCAGAAAATTATACAACCAAGTGTGACAAATGCTAGAGAATGGGTCAACCAACCAGATTAGATGAGATGCCACTCAATCCACAGGTTGTTGTAACACCCTTTGACAAGTGGGGTATGGACTTCATAGGTCCAATTGACGCACCAGCAAATAGAAAATCCTACATCTTGGTATGTACAGATTATTTAACAAAATGGGTGGAAGTCAGGGCAATGAAAAATGAAAGAGTTGGTAAAGTAGCTAAATTCTTATATGAAGAAATATTCACTCACTACGGAGTTTGCAGAGAACTCATAACAGATCAAGGAGCCCAGTTCACATCAAATTTGATCATTGAACTTATGAAAGAATACAACATAAGGCACCAAAAATCTAGCCCTTATCACCCTCAGGCAAATGGGTAAGCAAAGGTCACCAACAAAGAAATTGAGGCCATTCTAACCAAGATAGTGCAAATACATAGGAGGGATTGGAGCTATAGGTTAACTGAAGCTGTCTAGGCTTACCAAACTACATGGAAGACAACAAATGGATTCACCCCGTTTGAACTTGTGTATGGAAAAGAAGTAATGTTGCCCATTGAATTTGAACATAAAACATTGTGCACTGCTCTGGAATTGAACATCAGCCTTCCTCCAACACAAGAAGAGAGACTTCTCCACTTGAACTCACTGGATGAAATGAGAAAGATAACTTTGGAAAGAACATAGATCATTTAGAAACAACAAAAGAAGTGGCATGATGCACATATTAGGAGTAAACACTTCCAAGTGGGAGATTGGGCTCTTTTATATGATTCTTGATTCAAGGAGATTCCAAGAAAATTGTAGACTCGATGGCTAGGGCCTTACGAAATTCAATATGTATTTGACAATGGAGTAGTCCAGCTGACAACCATTGACCTAGTCCAGTTCAAACTGCTTGTAAATGGCCACCGATTGTACCTTTATCATAAACCATAGACCAAGGATGAGTTCTTGTAGTAGTTCCAACCAAGAAATTTAATAGCTCCTATGGACATAGTTCCTATAGCCATACCATAACAAGCCTTCAACAAGCACCCATAATAAAACCTCATTACGTTTGAGGTCCATTCTTTCATTCATTTTTCATTTTCTTCTTATCAACTCATCTCATTTATTTGTCTACCATCTACTCACACTCCACATCACCCACAAATTTTTCTTTTACTCCTTTAAATAAAACATGCCGTCAGCACCTTTCCTGCAGTCACTAGACTTCACCAACTCATCAACTTGCATGCAGATGTATGATCTAAAATTTTTAGGTAAAACATTTTTACTCTTTACTCATTTTTAGTGCATAGGTTTTGATAATTATATCTAATACTACATTAAATGTATCGTATAAGCCTTAAGCTAGTTTTCATTCCTGTGTGAGATTTTTTAAGTGTGGACACTTGTCCAAATTTCATGGGGGGTAGGGAAAGTGTATTAATCTTCAAGTGTCATCTCCATGTCACCATAGTCATGTCCACGTTATATATTGTACTTTGGCTACGGTCTATTTTTAATTTTAAAATATTTATTGTATCTGTCGTAACTTTTCATTCTGATTTTGGGAAAGATTTCTTGAGTTTGACATGACTTAAAAGGACTATGATTTATTACGAGAACACTTCCAGTTAAAACCTTGATGTCCTTCATAATTAATGGCATCATTATTTTACATGCCAAACATAATAGAGCCATTTTAAGAGAATGTGGTATCGACATTTCTCAAAAAGATCAATTTGAATTCTAACAAGAAGCTATTTGTAGAGTGTTAAGGGGGTAAAAATTATCAGGGTGGTGAGAATAGAGAAATTTAAAACTAGGCATTTTGAAGATGGGAGGACAATTGCAGAGACATGAGCCCATTATCCATGGTATTCTACTAGTGGATGTGGAAGTGATCTAAATATTTAATGCTTGTGGATGGCTTGGCTACTTCTTGCAGTTAACAAAGTTCAATGAAGAAGTAGCAATGGAGTTATTAATAGTGGTTGCTAATAAGGAGTGGATAGCAGAAGTCATAGGACTACCAGTTAATGGAGAGCATTATCTAAATGAACATGACACTAGGTCATCTTAGGCATAGTTTTCTTAGCCAGGTGACCCTCCACTAGAGATCTCAAAGCAAGGGTGTAAGAGACTCTCTCTTCCAGCACCATATCCAGAATTGGCGAACCATATCATCAAGTACTTGACCTGCGAAGGCATATTTTCAAACCTACATGCTCGTCATTTTAAGCTGCTTAGTTGTGTAATACATAACATCCAATATAATATCCCCAATTTCCTTTACAATATGTTGTGTATTAGTGCCAAAAAAAACTCAAAAAAGAAATGAAAATTCTATTTCTCATCATGCCCTAGTTAAACTTTTAGTTGAAACATCTCTTAGGGATTCCTCCCTTGTATTGTGGGCAGAATTTTTTGAATTTAAAACCTTGCAGCCTCAAACCAACCCTGTCCTACAAAATTTAGGGAATGAGGAAGAGATTGTGGGGCCTAGTCAGAATCTAGCTAAAATAGAGAAAGAACCAAGATTACCCCCTGCTGATAAATTTGTTGGGCTTATTTTAGAAGGTGATATACCTAGCTCTTCCAGAGACAAAGGAAAACATAAGGTTCATGAAGAGAGCCCTAATTTTAAAAGGAAAGCCCAAAACCCTCCTGTTCAAGTGGCAAAGAGAAAAAGGTCTACTCCTGTAGAAACTATTTCTGTAGCATCTACCCCAGCACCATCTAAACCAAAATGGACCCGCAAAGCAATAGAGGTCAATGAGGTTCCTGTACGTCGAAGCCCTCACATGCGAGGTCAAGTATCCTTAGTTTCCCCTAAAAATATAAATGTTTCAATGTCAAAACCTTGTGTAGAATTGTAGGTCGAGAATATTCTAGATGACTCTCCTATATAGTTGGAACCCCAAAATGTGGAAACATGTGAAAATGAGCCTAATAGTGAAATGCCACAGGGTGATCAAGAAATGTGTGAGTCAAACCTTGTTATAGTCATAGAAAATGCCCCTGAAAGTGTTCAACCTACTTCTCCACCAGTCCCTATATACTCTAATGTTTTTGTCATACCTTATAGATCCTCTTGGTACACCCATTATTTCCAGCAAGTTGCTAAGGAATGAAAGAAGAAAGCTATGGCTCAAGAATTCCCTTCGTCTACAATTCAATCTGCATTATTTGGTCTGTACAATCACTTCATTTTTCAAAAGACCTTGTGGAAACAAGAATGAGACCAAATGCAAAAAATAATATTTGATAAAGATGAGGAAATTGAATCCCTTAAGGAGCAGCTTGAGAAACAAAAACAATAGATGAATAAGGCCTTAAAGTTAGCTAACCAAGTCATGGCTTGTAGACCACCACCAAGGGTGTATTCCGTTTGTCTGAAGGAACAATTTTTTTTATTTCAACTAATGATGACAATAAAGAATATTAACAGTGAATTTAAAACTTCTCAAGATTTTTACAATGTGTATCAGACTCTACCCTCATGGCAGAAGAATTTTTTGTGTGAACTAAATCTACATAATTTCATAATTCCACATGAAATATAGTGGAATCCTCTACTTTACATAGGAGATGTTCACCATAGACCTTTAATGTCATGGATGAATAATGAGAAAAACTATGTGTTGGTGTTCAAAATGGATGCTTATGCTCTTAGGCTTCCAATATACACTAAGATAGATTTTAGGATTGGTAAATTCCAAAATGTAGAAGGATCTTAGGGTAACTGTACCAACTATAGGGACAAGACTGCCCTCTTCACTTCTAGCTCTGCAAAACCAAGGTAGGTGCACATAACTTAGTGAAAACTATACTTTAGACACCAAAGACTGGGTTTGAATAATAGATTGATAGTAAGAAAGTACTAAATGCTAACCACACATTCATTGACTCTCCATTACTATTGGGTAACACAACCACACAACCAAAGACCTAAAGCTTAGAAAGGTTATTGATTTCAATATTTGGAATGTAATAACTTCAACCAGTGTATGTTAACAAGAGGAATACTCATTTAGGCCAGTGCCTCATCCATTGGGAAAGAGTTCTTAGACACAAAGACACACAAATTTGATAATATCTAAGAATTAATAGCTATAAATACATTTGTCCTAATCTTTACTGCTTACAAAACATCCTTACATAGACAAGGGCAAACCCATATCCCATCTAGAGCATAGTTTAATCTAATCCTAGATCAGAACTCAAGAATGAAGATACATACATAAAAACAATATGTAATGAGCTAGAAAAATCAAAGCTTACTTGAATTGACACAAAGGAGAGATAAGAATCAGATATTTGTATTAAGTATGATGAATTCCTTCTATGTATACAATGAATCACAAGACACCCTGCTTGCAAACTACAGCTTAGACCTACAAATTTCTTCTTTCATTAACAAACACTGAATCAAAAACTATTAAAAAACCATGGGACTAGAAACTAGGGACTGATTCTGAACTTTTTAACTAGAACCTCTACAAAATAAAAAATTCCACATTAAATACCATTGGTTACCTTGGAATCCCAAACAGGTTAGGATGCAACAAGCTACGGATAACCAAGGTAAGGGTTAGGGTTTCCACCCACAAAAAAATTTAAACAGATTAGAAATTAATACATTGGAGTGAAAACCAAGCAACACTGAGCAATCATATCTAAAATTCAATCTTCACTTATGGTAATTCTTCTGGAAATGTACTGAAGATCATGAAATTCCTACAAATCCATCTGATCAGACACTTACAACATGCCTCGAGCAAGTAAACCCATCCCCTCACGGTACAAAACTCTTTGCAAATAATCATCAGACTCACTAGACCACACTACAACAACCGCAAAACATTTCTATTAAGTTCAGCCATCAAAAAATTCAATTCTAGTCCTTTCTGTCGCTGGAAAGCATTCAAATTTTCAAATCTGTAGAGAATGACTACTTTTATGGTACTTACCCACGTATCAATGGCCCACATTCAAATTTGATGCACTTACTGTTAGATACTTTCCTTTTCCCGGGTTATGTCTTTACTTTATAAGAATCTGGCGAATACATGACTGAAAAAACCTTTTCCCATTTGTGAGAACTTTGAGAGCACTGCTAAATTATTTGGCTAGTATGCGAACACTATTCGCTAAATCACTAAGTCTTTAGACCCCTCACCAAAACATCCTACAAACTAGCGAACAAAGCAAGCATTTGCCAAAACTACCAAAACTCTATCCAAACTACCAAAAAGATAGAAATTTTACTGGGCCCGCATGAAGAAAATCGATGGTTGTCTATTTTTCACATAGACCTCCAAGATTCCTCTAGATCATAAGACAACCATCAGATGAAGAATCTTACCCTACTCTGACAACCTTCTGACACTGAATGAAATCAACGACTGTCTTAAGTTCGCATGTGTCAGAAAAAACCCTTAAGAACATGCATCGGCCATCGATCCTCTGTCATTGTCAGAACTACTAAAACTTGGAAATCCTCAGCCCCACTGACATAATCCAATTCATCACCATGCAAATGAATGAAAATCAGACAACTCAGCACACCATGGCGCATAAAAACCATTTGGCAATCAGACCCACCTTAATACTACCACTTGAGAATAAAGTAACATCGATGGCTGGCGTAAGATCTCAAAGCTTTGACACATCTCATGAGAACTTACACCAACCGTTGATGAACTACGGATGTCAGAACCCTTTGAGTCTCAAAAAATTAGGTCCCACTGATAGCATATCCAGTCATTCACTCGTAGACCAATCAGATACCCCCAAATCAGCACACCTGGCATGTGGACCTGCTTTTAAAGAAAGGCTACGTCATAAAGTAGAATCAGTGGTTGGCACAAGTTCTCAAGCCTCTGACAAATTTTATAAGAATATATGCCCATCGTTAGATTTAGATGGTGTCAGAGCTGGGCCTAGGAAAGAATGAAGGCTGAAAACATTAGAAAATATTAATGTCAAGACTTAGGAAAATATTAAACCCATCGGCCAGTAGACTTAGGAAAGATTTAAAACACATGCGATTTAGGATTTTAAGTGGGCCGAAAAGTAACATGAAAATAGATTTAAAATAGGGTGCACTAGGGTTTTTTTTTAAAATGGCTAGATTTATGAATTTTGCCTAGGGCTTAGCCAGGAAATGGGAGAAAAAAGACTACAAGGGCACAAAAAGAGGATGAAACCATGGAAATTTTTACTTGTGCTAACAGTGGCTCATACTCAGGGATGTCTATCTCCTGTAGATACAACGAGCAAGCTAGAATCTCCTAGAAGAGCAGACCAAACCAAAAATTCTGACCCAAAAAACAAAAATAGATGACTGTACAAGGGAAAGCCTAAACTACTACTCATGGAAAAGATACTCTAGGAGAAGTAAAACTTTAGGAATTGTCCATGAACAGGCAATTCCAAAGAACCACTAGTTAAATCCTTCAGGACATAAGAATCTGTTCCCCATTTGCTTTCAAGATAAGGGCCCAACCAAATAGGGTCAAATTTTCCATGCTTCCCCTTATCTTCCAATCTTGCATTCCACATCAAGACAAGGTCATCAATTTCAAAAATTCTCTGATTAGCCCTCCTATCAAATAAATTCTTACATTTTCTCTGCAATGTTTCATTTCTTTCATGTGCATCTCTCCTTACCTCTTCCAACTGGATCAGCTCATCCATTCTTACTCTCATCTCATCATTCAAGTCCTCATCATATGCTTGGATAAAATTATACATCTACAATAGATTATTTTGAGGCAATCTAGCACTTATTCCATACACCAAATCAAATGGAGCACAACCTATGGTCTTATTTACAGTTACCCTGTCAGCCCATAATGCCCACCATAATTTTGAGTCCTGGGCTTTCTTATTCTTGTCCAACACTCTCTCGAGAATCTTAATCAAACTATTATTACTGGACTTAGCCTGGCCATTCCCTTGTGGATGATATGGGGAAGAAAATGAAATGTGTATCCCATATTGCTGACAAAAATCACTGAATTCCTGTGATCTAAAACACATTGCATTATTAACCACAATTACCATGTATAATGGCATACCTTGCAGATTGTAACTTGATAGTTCTCCTTTTATTTTCATCCATCTCAGGGGGGATGATCAATTTTTGCAAGTAACCAATAAAATCTTTGTACCAATCACAATAATCCAAATCACAAATGTAGGGCCTTTGTTCTTCTTCTAACACATTTACATGATTTTCAATTAGATTACTTTGTGCCATTAATTTTGCAAGACCTAAGCCTCTTACCAACATTGTAATTTGGATATCAAGATTAAATTCTTGGATCCTATTGATCCATCTACATCTTTTCCCTGAAACTTCTTGTTGCACCAATATATCCTTAACTGCAGCACTAGGAATATAAGCAACCACCTTAGCTCCTACAAGATAACACCTAAAAGCCTTGACTACTTTAATTTCTCAGTAATATTATATTTTAATTCTGCTGCTTGTAGGGATTTTCTAAAGAATGATATGGGTTGTTCATATCCATCTAAATTCTTCTGCAATAAAATTGTTGTAACTGTATGACAAGAAGCAAAAGAAAATATCTGCATGGGCTTACCATAATTAGGTGTCCTCAAAATAGGAGCATCTTTGATGGCCTTATTGATACTTCTGAAAGATTCATTTTCTTCTTCATTCCATTCAATCTTTGCTTCTTTTTTCAACATTCTAGAGATAGGGATACTGATTTCTACAAAATTTGTAACAAATCTCCTTAGAAAATTTACCTACCCAAAGAAGGACTATATTGCTTTAACATTTCTAGGTGGTGAAAGCTTGTCTATAGCCATAACCCATTTAGGGTCAATTCTCACTCCATCCTTGGACACAATATGTCCTAAGAGTTTTCCTTCCACAACACCAAAGGAACACTTCTTTGGATTCAAAGAAATCCCATACTCCAAGACCCTAATAAAATTTTTCTCAAGATGTTCATAGTGCTGACTTTCCTTGTCTAAATATACTGTGAGGTCATCCCGATATACCACTAGAAATTTGTTTATGAAGTCTACAAAGGCCACATCCATAGCTCTCTGAAATGTAGCTCCTACATTTGTCAGACCAAAAGGCATTCTAACATAAACATATGCTCCCCAAGGGGTAGTAAATGCAGTATTGAATTGTTCTGATTCCTTGACCATGACCTGATTATATCCAGAGAACCATCCATCATGGACATTAACTCTGATCTAGTAACCTTCTGTAACATATTCTCCATATTAGGCAAACCATAATTGTCCTTTAAAGAATTGACATTCAAGTTCCTAAAATCAACACATAACCTAATGTCACCATTCTTTTTTCTGACTGGAACCAAGTTTGACACCCAAGTAGAATGTCTGACAGGCTTGATGATGCTAGCATCCATCATCCTTTTGAGCTCATCTTTCATTTTTGGTGCCAAGGTAGGATTCACAGGCCTTAATTTTTTCCTAAAATGTTTAGTTCCTTCTTTCAATGGTATCTCATTCTAGAATAGGTCTTCTCTATAGGCTTTCAAATCATCATAAGACCATGCAAAGACATGCCTAAATCTTTTGAGAAGATTAATCAAATTGTTCCTAGTTCTTTGGGATAAACATTTACCTATATAGACATTTTTAGGTATTTGACTTGTTCCTAAATTTACTTCCTCCAAATCATTTATCTTATCAACAAATTTAGGAAAAAAATTCCTTTCTTTATCATCAAATGCCCTCTCAAGAGAAACCAATCCCCTTGGGATCCTATTTGATCTTAATTGCAAAACTTCCTTCCGAAGAACATTTTCTTTTCCATTTATAATGTCAACATAAGTGTTGAAATCCATCTCCTGACCATAAAAATGAGAATCACATTGCAAAAACCTTAGTATATCCTGATCATCAGAAAATACCTGCCAATTCTCAACATTGTCTAGGATAGAAGGCCTAGACTTGAACTCAATTTTGGATATCCCCGCAAAAGTAACATCCTCTGGCCTTAGTGCTATGTTTTCCAATAAGTCATCCATCCTATTTTGTCTTCTATCCACCTAATCAATACCAAAGGCACTAAAACCTTCAATTTCATCACAAACAACATTTCTATATTGTTTCAGCCTTTGATTCTTTGATGCATACCTTGATCTAATCTGAGAAACTATTAACTCAGAATCACCAATCACCCTAAGATGTTTGATTCCATGTTTTGATGCTTGTCTCAAATCAATCAGTAGGGCCTCATATTCACCAACATTATTTGTGCAAAGGAACAAGAGAGTGAAAGAAAACTTGAAAGTCTTACCACTTGGGGATATCAATAGCACTCCTGCTCCAACACCTTCCTTAGAACTTGGTCCATCAAAATATAGGGTCCATAAAACATTACCCTCTGCCATGTTATTCTTATCATCAGCCAAAAGGACAAGCCTGGTCTTCTCTTCCACCTCTTTATCCTAAACTTGGAAAGATCCAATATCAGTGTCAACAAAGCAATTCATGTTGTCCTCTTCATCCTCCTCAATCATATGTGGGGTTCTAGTTTCCCTTGAAACTTTCACACTTTCTCCTTCAATGTTAAAAGTGGCAAAAGACAAGTCACATTGAATACTTCCTACCATAGAAGCACTCCATTTTCTAGATGATAGCATTCCATATTGAGGAGGAATATCAACTACAATAACACTCATAGTTAGTTGTTTGTTAGGAAATGCTGCTAATTTATAAGGAAAAGCCTTAATGGTACCAATAACTAGCACTTCTCTTGAGTTCATAGCTTGGCATCTCCCGTGAGGTGTATCAACCTTTAGCCCTAATGACTTCATGATCTCTGTAGGCATGATAGTGTTTGATGTTCCATAATCAATCATGCAATTCTTCAATAATTTTCCATTTATCATAAGGGACAAGAAAAAAGGATCAATTGTCCCTGATGCAGCATTTACAACATTTGCATTCAAAAATATCTGAGGGATCTTAGAGACAATTTCTTCATTTTTACTGTTAGGTGTGTCATCTAAAGAAGCCACATGCTTATCACTCCTACTCATTTCTTGGACCTTTATTGAAGAAGTGCCATTTACCCAATCCAAAGCTTTCACCTTATGCTCTTCTATCCTCATCATTTCTAACAATGGAACCTTGACAGTTATTTGTGAAAGCAATTTAGTCATATCAATGGGAATATATGTATGGTTACCCATGTCTTCCTTAATCTCAGTGACACCTTTATCCTCCTTCTGGAAAGTCAAATTAGATTTACCCTTTTGCACAAATTCATCATCCTTCTGAGGTATAGGTACAACTATCTCTAGTGTCTTTGCTTTACCTTGAGATATTGTAGCAGGTCCCATCTTCTTTTTTACTTTAACCTTATTGATAACACCAGCATCTTTCTGATGGAATATGGATGAAGTGACTGAGAGGGGGGGTGAATCAATCAACCATAAATCTCTTCACAATTAATTCATTCCAGATCCCTTAGGATATCTTAACAATGTTATTTGTTTTAGCACTCGGTAAATAGATTGCAGTAACTTTGAAGATGCAGAAAGTATTAGCAAAATTATCTTTTAGATATTCATCAGTACTGGTGTATGATTAAGATAGCAATTAAGAACACAAGAGACACAAGATTTAACGTGGAAACCCAATATGGGAAAAACCACCAATGTATCTAGATACTGATTTTCACTTTTCTGAAGTGATGCCTGGTTAGAAGCCAACCCGGTAAAAGGTTACAAAACACACTATTAGGTGTGACCTTGTTAGAGGATTTAAAACACCCTGCTAGGAGTGGCCTGGTAAGAGGTCTTGAAAATAATTCAATGGAATTGTCACCTTGTTAGAGGATTTACAATATGGTTGTTAAACCAACTCGGTTAAGAGATTTAGAATTCACTGTTACAATGATAAGAAGGTAACAATGAAAAATGACCTTTATAATAATGCAACTATCTTACTGATTATAGATCTCTGTTCTGCATATGTGTGATCCTTCCTGATCGAATAAATCTGTGCTGCACCTCAAGGATATCTGAACATCCTTCACAAATTCGCACACACCTTTCCTATCTTTCTTCTGTAAATCTTCTGCTATGTTTCTTGTTTATTTTTCACATTTGACCTTTTATTTATATGATTTTAGATTTTTCAAATCAACATTATTTAGTATAACAGTCGACTGAATTAAGAAAACTCTATTTGCAAAAATCCTTCAAGGGCCGACAGTGCTCGGTGACCATAACTTTCTATAATCTTTCAGAGACTGAGGGAACTCGGTAAACACCGACAATCCTTTACCTTCGATAACCGACTGAACTCGGTAAATACTAACTTTTCTTTGGCAACCGACTGAACTCGGTAAATACTAACTTTTCTTTGGCAACCGACTGAACTCGGTAAATACTAACTTTTCTTCGACAACCGACTGAACTCGGTAAATACTAACTTTTCTTCGACAACCGACTGAACTCGGTAAATGCTGAATTTCCTTTGGTAACCGAGTGAACTCAGTAGACACTGATTTTCTTTGATAACCAAGTGGACTCGGTAAGCACTAATCTTCCTGTCTGGCAGACCGACTGAGCTCTGTAGGAACTGATTGCTACAGACTAGGACATTGTGTGACATCAAAGACAATACATAATTTGAGTAGCAATTTCCTTCAGACAATTGTTTCCAACAATCTCCCTCTTTGGCATTGATGGCAACACAATATGTCATAGCATAAGAAATTTGAAAGAGTTAGCTCAGTTCAGATTCAAATCTCCCTCTATCAGCAAACTTCCTTTATCCTGAAAATTCTTCCTTCTGACTATTGAAAATTTCTTGAAGTAATAGCAAAGACATAGAAAACACTCCCTCTTTGACAACACATGCCAAAGACAATTCACATATTACCAGTGTAAATTAATGTACCTCAAGTACTGATTCATATGCAATGATTCCTTGAATATGCTGCATCAACTGGTTGATTTTCAATCATTTTCTGGTTGATGCATCACTAAAACTATATTTAGTGAGCCTCGGATAGGGGAATGACCCCTAACTTACCTCTTAGATACACAAATGCATCCTTAGGTAATGGTTTGGTAAAAATGTCTGCAATCTGTTCTATTGTATGAATATATTCTAATCTGATTTCCTTGTCCTGCACCAATTCTCTGACAAAGTGATATTTAATAGCAATGTGCTTGGTTTTGGAATGCATCACTGGATTCTTTGAAATGTTTATTGCACTGGTATTGTCACAAAATATAACAACTGGTTCTTTGATTTCAACCTTCATACCTTCTAATAGCTGTTTAAACCAAACAATATTTGAACAGTTTACTGCAGCAGCAACATATTCTGCTTTAGCTGTGGATTGAGATGTGCAATTCTTCTTTTTACTAGTCTAGGATACCAGTCTTTTTCCAAGAAAAAATGCTCCACCACTTGTGCTTTTTCTGTCATCAATGTTTCCTGCCCAATCAGCATCAGTAAACACTTTCAAGTCTAGATTGCCTCCAAATTTATACCACAAACCATATTCTTCAGTTCCTCTTAAGTATCTTAAGATTCTTTTGATTGCCATCATATGATTTTCCTTAGGTTTTACTGAGAATCTAGCTACTATACCGACTACTAAGGCAATATCAGGTCTTGTATGTACTACATACTATAATTTTCCAATCATAGATCGGTATAGGGTCTGATCAACTTCTTTTGAATCATCATTTTTGGTAAGTTTCAGTCCAGTACACATGGGTGTACCAACTGGTTTTGAATCTTCCATACCAAACTGCTTAAGTATTTCCTTAATGTATTTTGATTGAGTAATGTATATACCATTCTTGCTTTGTTGAATTTGTAGACCAACAAAGAATTTTATTAAACCAAACATAGACATTTCAAATTCTTTGTTCATTTGCTCTGAAAATTCTTTGCACTGATCCTCATTCCCTGTAAATATAGTATCATCTACAAATATTTCTGCTAATACAATTTTTTCATCCAGTCCTTCTTTAATATACAGATTGTTGTTATCATTGGCTCTTTTAAAATTAATCTGAATCAAATAGTTATGGAGTCTTTCATACCATGCTCTAGGAGCTTGTTTCAAACCATACAATGCTTTGTGTAACCTGCAGACCATGTCCTTTTTATCTGGATCAACAAAACCTTCAGGTTGTTTAATGTAGACTTCTTCATCAAGAATTCCATTGAGAAATGCATATTTTATATCCATCTGATATACCTTGAATCCTTTATGTGCTGCATAAGCAAGTAGAGTTCTTACACCTTCTAATCTTGCAACAAGAGCAAAAGTTTCTCCATAATCTATACCTTCTTCTTGAGAATAACCTTTACATACCAATCTAGCTTTGTTTCTAGATACTTGACCATCTTCATTCAACTTATTCCTGAATACCCATTTTGTTCCAATTATATTCTTATCTTTAGGTCTAGGTACAAGAGTCCATGTTTTGTTCTTTTTATTTGTTCTAATTCTTCATTCATTGCTTCAATCCAACTTTCATTTTCCAATGCATCTTTGATATTTCTAGGTTCAAAACCAGTAAGCAGACATGTACCTTTTAGCTTGCTTCTGGTCATAGTACCATCTGATTTGTTTCCAATGATTTGATCTGGTGTATGATGTCTTCTGACATATTTGGCTAGTATAGGTTCTTTGCTTTTTGAATGATTCATGCTGTTGTCTTCTAGGATCTCTTCTTTAGGTTGCTCGGGATCGGTAGATATTTGCTCGGTAACTTCAGGCTGAGACTCAGTCTAAATTTCTTCCTGTGACTCGGTAACTGTGCTCAGCTCGGTAGATATAGTTTCCTTATTGATAGTTGTGCCTGCCAATGTTTCAGGTTCAATGTAAATGAATCTTCTATAGTTCTCAGGTTCCCTTTTGCTTTCTTCTTCAGTCTTTTCTACAAACTCATCAAATTTTACATGTATACTTTCTATGACTTTGTGAGTAGATAAGTTCAGACATTTGTATGCCTTGCTTTTGCTAGAATATCCTAGGAATATTCTTTCATCACTTTTCACATCAAATTTATTTCTTCTGGATTCTTTTAAGATATAACACTTGCTACCAAATATTTTCATGTAACTTACATTGGGTTTATAGCCATACCATAATTCATAAGGAGTTTTGAATGTGTCTTTCTTCAATTGTACTCAGTTCAAGGTATGAACTGCAGTGCTGATAGCTTCCTTCCAGTACTTTATAGAGATGTTCTTTTCTATCATTAGAGTCCTTGCACAATCCATAATAGATCTGTTTCTTCTTTTTGCTATTCCATTCTACTCAAGAGTTCTAGGAGCTGATACCTGTCTTTTGATTCCTCTTTCAATGCAAAAGTTGTTAAAATCATGGGAGATGAATTCACCACCTCTGTCAGATCTTAAGCATTTCAATCTTTTCCCTGTTTCCTTTTCTAGTCTTGCTAAGTACCATTTGAAATTTTCAAATGCTTCTGATTTCTCTCTTAAATACATAATAGTCATCATTCTAGAATAATCATCAACAAAAAGAATAAAGAATTTATCTCCAGTATAGCTTTGTATTCCAATAGGTCCACATAAATCAGTATGCACAATTTCCAAAATTTCTTTAGATTGATAGTTCTTGCTCTTGAAACTAGTTTTACTCATTTTACCAATCTGACAATTCTTACATAGACCAATATCAGGTTTCTTCAAAGTAGGAATGCCTCTAACCTTCTTGAATTTGCTTATTTTTATCATGTTATCAAAATTCACATGACATAACCTTTTGTGCCATAGCCAACTTTCTTCAATTTGAGAAATAAAGCATGAATATTCAATGAGATCAAGATAAAATAAGTTACCTTTTATTTGTTTGCCTGATCCAATGAGTTTTCCTTTTCCATCCAACAGTCTTGCTTGACCATTCATGAATTCAACCTTGAAACCAGTGTTGATTAGCTGTGCTACACTTAGAAGATTATGTTTTAGTCCTTCAACCCAATAAGCATTATCACATATGAGTTCTTTGGTTAATGAGATTCTTCCTTTTCCTTTTATACAACAAGGTTCATTGTTTCCAATTCTTACATTACCACTATCATAGTCTTCTAGATATTCAAATTTTGTCTTGTCACCAGTCATGTGGTGTGAACATCCACTATCTATTATCCATATATCATCTTTGCTTATATGAGAAATAAGTGCCATCTTATCTTCATCACCATTAGATTCATCTTTTATAGCAATAAAGAAAATTTCTTCTTCACTATCATCAGAATCTTTAGCCATAAAACATGTTTTCTTACTTTTATCCTTGTATGATTTGAAATTCTTTTTGCCATAGTGCTTGTGACTTCTCTTCTCTTCCTTGACTTGCTTGTTTGGGCACCTAGCTACAATATGTCCAATTTCTTCACATGAAAAATAGATTAAAGGAGTTTTACCTTTATATTTACCTTTCCCTCTAGAGTACTTCTTTGCAAGTAATGCTTCTACAATTTCAAGATCACTATCAGAACTTTCTTCTGATACTTCTTCACTTTCTGACTGAACTTCTTTAATTTTCTTGTTCTTCTTTAGTGAAACCTTGGCCTCAAATGCTGATTCAATATTTTTGGAACTAGGAACATAGTTGTCATAGTTGTCTAATTCAAAGGCTGTCAATCTTCCAACTAAAGCATCCAAAGTTATATTGTGGTTTGTTTCACATTTTCTTTCTTGAATAGTTGATACTCTTATTGCATAGATAGGGAGTAATGTTCTGAGTACCTTACTTATAACAGTTTCATCTGAGATTGTTCCTCCAGAAGCTCTAATTGCACTTACACTTGCTTTGATTCTTTCAACATATTTTGCAACGTTTTCATCTTCCTTCATATTCATCTTGTCAAACTGTCCTCTTAGGCTTTCTGCTTTGGCTCTTTTCACATTTGCATCACCACCATATATTTTCTTCAGTGCCATCCACATTTCATATGCAGTAGTGAAGTCTTTAATATCATCAAATTCTTCATAGCTGAGAGCAGATGCAATGTCTATCATCATGGTGTTGTGAGTCTTTTTATCTGCAATGTCTTCAATAGTTAATGCGCCATTAGGAATTGTGTATTCTTCATCAATGTATTTGCATCCTGAATCACCAATGGAAGAAAGATGAAGTCGCATGAGACCTTGCCATGCTGAAAAGTTATCTCTGTTGAGCTTTGGAATTTCCCTCTTGTAAGACATCCTGATCTTTAGCTTAGGTCCTTGAAACCCTTCCTGCAAGCACCAAAAGCTCTGATACCAATTGATGGAATATGGATGAAGTGACTGAGAGGGGGGGTGAATCAGTCAACCATAAATCTCTTCACAATTAATTCTTTCTAGATCCCTTAGGATATCTTAACAATGTTATCTATTTTAGCACTCGGTAAATAGATTGCAGTAACTTTGAAGATGCAGAAAGTATTAGCAAAATTATCTTTTAGATATTCATCAGTACTGGTGTATGATTAAGATAGAAATTAAGAACACAAGAGACACAAGATTTAACGTGGAAACCCAATATAAGAAAAACCACCAATGTATCTAGATACTGATTTTCACTTTTCTAAAGTGATGCTCAGTTAGAAGCCAACCCGGTAAAAGGTTACAAAACACACTGTTAGGTGTGACCTTGTTAGAGGATTTAAAACACCCTGCTAGGAGTGGCCTGGTAAGAGGTCTTGAAAACAATTCAATAGAATTGTCACCTTGTTAGAGGATTTACAATATGGTTGTTAAACCAACTCGGTTAAGAGATTTAGAATTCACTGTTACAATGATAAGAAGGTAACAATGAAAAATGACCTGTATAATAATGCAACTGTCTTGCTAATTATAGATCTCTATTCTGCATATGTGTGATCCTTCCTGATCGAATAAATCTATGTTGCACCTCAAGGATATCTGAACATCCTTCACAAATTGGCACACACCTTTCCTGTCTTTCTTCTGTAAATCTTCTGCTATGTTTCTTATTTATTTTTCACATTTGACCTTTTATTTATATGATTTTAGATTTGTCAAATCGACATTATTTAGTATAACAGTTGGCTGAATTAAGCAAACTCTATTTGCAAAAATCCTTCAAGGGCCGACAGTGCTCGATGACCATAACTTTCTATAATCTTTCGGAGACTGAGGGAACTCGATAAACACTGACAATCCTTTACCTTCGATAACCGACTGAACTCAGTAAATACTAACTTTTCTTTGGCAACCGACTGAACTCGGTAAATACTAACTTTTCTTTGGCAACTGACTGAACTCGGTAAATACTAACTTTTCTTCGACAACTGACTGAACTCGGTAAATACTAACTTTTCTTTGACAACCGACTGAACTTGGTAAATGCTGAATTTCCTTTGGTAACCGAGTGAACTCAGTAGACACTAATTTTCTTTGATAACCGAGTGGACTCGGTAAGCACTAATCTTCCTGTCTGACAGACTGACTGAGCTCGGTAGGAACTGATTGCTGCGGACTATGACATTGTGTGACATCAAAGACAATACATAATTTGAGTAGCAATTTCCTTCAGACAATTGTTTCCAACACTTTCTCCTTTTTCTCATGTTGTTGTGCACTCTTTTCTAATTTCTTGATAAACATGCTCCCTAGTTTACCATTTTTGCTTCCAATTGTCCTGTTTCTCAAATTGTAATTACTCATGGCTTGAGTGACCATGTCTGTAGTGATTTGAGCAATTTCCTCATCAGAGGGTCTCCTTAAGGAAACATGTTCCTCACTCTTCACTGTACCACATCCAACATCATCAAATTCTTCTTCATCATCATCAGCAGAGTCAACCTCATCCCATGCATGTGAAGAATTCATTGCACAACCACTCTTATCATATTACTTATCTTATTCTTGGTTCTCAGATAAATCTAGAGCAATAACACAATGCTCTAGACTATGAGGAGATTGACAAGTAGTACACCATGGGAAATCATCATTCATATTAACTAAATTTATTTGTAAAGGATCAGGAATCCTATCATCAGGCCTATCCCTTTTAACTAGAAAAATGGGTTTGCCATCCTTCCACTGAGTATTGTATGGGTAATTTTGCATTCTTGGCTGCCTGCTAAAATTACTTGAAATAGGCCAGTTATTTGTTGCAACCCTATTGTTTCTTTTTTCATCAGGCTTTAGATCCTGTAAAGCACTTAGGATCTGCTTTAGATTATCCTCCTCTTTTGGCTTAAAATTAGCAGACCTTCCCATTTCTTTCTTGTTTTGCACTTGAGGCCTGTAATCATCTCTTCTCCCTAATTTTCCTGATATTCTTCTATTACTTTCTATGTTGATAGCCAACTTGTAAGCCTCCCCTAGATTTATAGGGTTCTTATCCCTTAAGAGGTAACCCATATTTTCATCAAAAGCATTCAAGTATGTCACAAGACAACTATATCATCTAATCTGATAACTTGTAGGAGCCTATGCATAGCCTTTTGGAATCTTATATTAAATTCAAGGACTTCTTCATTCTGATTCTTCTTTATGTTATTGAATTCATTCAAAATAAAACCCTCATTTGTTTCATCTCCATAATGCTCCTTGAAACAATTCTTAAATTCATTCGAAGATCCTATACTAGCATGGGGCAATCCTCTAAACCAATCCCTAGCATCCTCGGTCAGAGATTGTACAAATAACTTCATTACAACATCATTAGGCTCAACATTATAATCATCTATTACATCCATAAATTTTTTTAGATGTTCCTCACATGTGATGACATTGTTCCCAGCAAACCTTGGGAGCTTCTTTCTAATTTCATCAGGAATTACATTAGGATAACTAGGAATACCAAAAAAGATAAGTTGTTTGTACCTTTCATGAACAGGAACTCCTTGACGTGGGTCCATTCCTTGAGATGTAGATGTCCTTGTGTTTGAACCTGCAAAAATTTTAGTAGCACCTAGAATGACATTTTTTTGAGTTGCAAGGGTGCCATGATTTCCATCTTGTCCCAAAAAGGAAGTAGCAACATTTGAAGGTCCCGAGGTATGCTTGAGAAAATCAATCTTTTTTCTTATTTTTGTAGTAGTAGCCTCCAATTCTACCTTCTCTAATTCTTTATCTAATATTTTCTTTTCTTTTCTAACCTTTTCAAGGTCTGCATCTAATCTCAACCCTTGCTCTAATGGATTTTCCACCTGAACTTGTTCATTGATTTGAACTCCAACAACTTTCTATTTTCCTTTATCTCTAGGCCTAGTTATCTCATATGTTCTCTGCACAATAGGTTGTTCCTCTGCTCTCTTAGGCTTTGGGACAAAATTAATTGCCTACAAATCTAGCAACTACCTCTTTAGTTGATCAGCCCTTATCATGGCTTGTCTTACTCTGTCTTCTTTGTCCTTTTCTCTTTGCTGTCTGATAGCAACTTGTTCATGGACTCTTTTTTCCAATTCATAGAGCTCTTCAAAGATTTATTTTGATTCTGGGAGAGTAGTCTCAGATTCATCATCTCCCACTTGAAATTCATCCTCATACTGGTTCAATCCCAAACCAACAGCCTCTTCATATTCTGAAATATTTTCTTCTTGACTAGGCTTGGTTTGAGTTTCTTGTCTTGTATCCTTTTTTACTTTTCCAAGTATGAGAGACATTTCTTTTCTTCTTTCCTCCCCTTGTCTGACTAGGCCTAGAAGAGCTTGGAATACCTTCTTCCATTTTGTCTTCAAGATGCTCCTTTCTCTGAGACCTAGTACCTCTATAACTCATTTTATAAATAATCTACTGACTAACACTACTGCAGAGATGTTTGAGTCACCACCCAAAAAATATTGGGAATCTTACAATACTATTTTCTCACTAACAAATATCCAAATGAGCTTGACAAGACAAGGGACAAGAATAACCCTATTTTTTCCAATGATGACCTACTGGTTATTACAGACTTCTCTAACATTTCCCCAGCAGAGTCACCATCTTGTTGGTGACTCGGATGGGCAAATCAATCTAGTAAAATGGATTTTGACTTTACAATATAACCACAACTAGAGATTCTAACAGATGTAGTTCTTCATTGTTGTTCTCCCCAGCAAAGTCACCATCTTGTTGGTGTTCAAAATGGATGCTTATGCTCTTAGGCTACCAATATACCCTCAGATAGATTTTAGGATTGGTAAATTCCAAAATGTAGAAGGATCTTAGGGTAATTGGACCAACTATAGGGACAAGACTACCCTCTTCACTTCTGGCTATGCAAAACCAAGGTGGGTGCACCTAACCCAGTGAAAACTATACTTTACACACCAAAGACTGGGTTTGAATAACAGATTGATAGTAAGAAAGTACTACATGCTAACCACACATTCATTAACTCTCCATTACTATTGGGTAACACAACCACACAACCAAAGACCTAAAGGTTAGAAAGGTTATTGATTTCAATATTTGGAATGTAATAACTTCAACCAGTATATGTTAACAAGAGGAATACTCATTTAGGCTAGTGCCTCATCCATTGGGCAAGAGTTCTTAGACACAAAGACACACAAATTTGAGAATATTTGAGAATTCATAGATATAAATACATTTATCCTAATCTTTACTGCTTACAAAACATCCTTACATAGACAAGGGAAAACCCATATCCCATCTAGAGCATAGTTTAATCTAATCCTAGATCAGAACTCAAGAATGAAGATACATACATAAAAACAATATGTAATGAGCTAGAAAACTCAAACCTTACTTGACTTGACACAAAAGAGAGATAAGAATCAGATATTTGTATTAAGTATGATGAATTCCTTCTATGTATACAATGAATCACAAGACACCCTACTTGAAAACTATAGCTTAGACCTGCAATTTTCATTTTTCATTAACAAACACTAAATCAAAAACTATTACAAAACCTTGGGACCAGAAACTAGGGACTGATTCTAAACTTCAAAACTGGAACCTCTACAAGATCAAAAATTCCACATTAAATACCACTGGTTACCTTGGAATCCCAAATAGGTTAGGATGCAACAAGCTATGGATAAATAGGGTAAGGGTTAGGGTTTCCACCCACCAAACAATTTAAATAGATCAGAAATTAATACATTGGAGGGAAAACCAATCAACCCTGAGCAATCAGATCTAAAATTCAATCCTCACTTATGGTAATTCTTCTGGAAATGTACTGAAGATCATGAAATTATTGCAAATCCATCTGATCAAACACCTAAAACATGCCTTAAGCAAGTAAACCCATCCCCTCATAGTATTAAACTCTCTGCAAATAATCATCAGACTCACTGGACCACACTACAACAACCGCAAATCATTTCTATTAAGTTCGGCCATCAAAACATTCAATTCTAGTCCTTTCTGTCACTGGAAAGTATTCAAGTTTTGAAATCTGTAGAGAATAGCTACTTTTATGGCACTTACCAATGTATGAATGGACCACATTCAAATCTGAACTTGGTTTATATCGTGACCGTTAGATGCTTTCCTTTTCCCTAGTTATGTCTTTACTTTATAAGAATCTAGCAAATACACGACTGAAAAAACCTTCGCCCATTCGTGAGAACTTTGAGAGCACTGCTAAATTATTTGGCTATTATGCAAACATTGTTTTCCAAATCGCTAAGTCTTTAGACCTCTTGCCAAAACATCACGCGAACTAGCGAACAAAGCAAGCATTTGTCAGAACCGCCAAAACTCTATCCAAACCACCAAAAGAGTAAGAAATTTTACTAGGCCTGCATCAAGAAAATCGATGGTTGTTTTTTTTTCTTATAGAACTCCAAGATTCCTTCAGATCATAAGACAACCATCGGATGAAAAATCTTACCCTACTCTGACAACCTTCTGACACCGAATGAAATCAACGGTTGTCTTAAGTTCTCATGTGTCAGAAAAAACCCTTAAGAACATGCATCAGCCATCCATCCTCTGTCATTTTCAGAACTACTAAAACTTGGAAATTATCAGCCCCACTAACATAATCCAATTCATCACCATGTGGATGAAAGAAAAGTAGACAACTCAACACACCGTGGCACATAAAAACCATCTGGCAATCGGACCCACCTTAATACTGCCACTTGAGAATAAAGTAACATCGATGGCTAGCGTAAGATCTCAAAGCTCTGACACATCTCATGAGAATTTATGACAACTATTGATGAACTACGAATGTCAGAACCCTCCGAGTCTCAAAAAATTAGGTCCCACTGACAACATATCTAGTCATTCACCCATGGACCAATCAGATACCACCAAATCAGCACACTTGGCATGTGGACCCGCTTGAAAAGAAAGGCTATGTCAGAAAGTAGAATCAATGACTAGCGCAAGTTCGCAAGCCTCTAACAAATTTTATAAGAATATATGCCCACCGTTAGATTTAGATGGTGTCAAAGCTAGGCCCAGGAAAGAATCAAGGCTGAAAACATTAGGAAATATTAATGTCGGGACTTAGGAAAATATTAAACCCATGGGGCAGTAGACTTAGGAAAGATTTAAAACACATGCAATTTAGGATTTTAAGTGGCCCGAAAAGTAACATGAAAATAGATTTAAAATAGGGCGCACTAGGGTTTTTTTAAACAAACGGCTAGATTTATGAATTTTAACTAGGGCTTAGCCAGGAAACGGGAGAAAAAGGACTGCAAGGGCACAAAAATAGGATGAAACCATGGAAATTTTTACTTGTGCTAACACTATGACAAGAAGTTAAATGTCTATAGAGATCTTGAGAAATCTGAACCCTTGCCAATACGGTATGAATCACATAAGCCTGATGATCTTCTAAGAGACTAGTTCAGATGAACTTATGGGAAACAAAAACTAGAGGTCGGGAATAAAGTGTTTGTAGAAAAAGAAAAGGTTTACAGAGATTACCAGATACTCCCAAACTTTACATAGCAAAGATATTTTTCAACGATTAGGAACCGATGGAACCGACTGCCAGAAGCCTTCAAAAAGGAAGAACCACATAGCCCTATCAATTATGAGGTAGTTGTTCATAGGGTGACCAAATACATACAATTGGGCTGATAGATCAGAAAGGAACTATGGATGCCCTTTTCCTTTCAACCTCCTACACTTCTTTGGCCTCTTTATGATAATGATGCTACTAGACTAGACGTATTGGTTGAGGAGCACAAAGGTGAACACTGGGAGCGCACCAGAGGATTCTTCTACACCTTCAAAAGTGGGAAGAAAGGGAGAACCATATTCAATGACTTCAAAGCTATGGCAAAGAAGTATAATGCTTGAGGACAAGCATTTGAATAGTGGGGGGCAGATGATGAGGCATATTAATGTCTTAATTTTGATATAGTTTGCATAGTTTGGACACACTCTTTGTGCTTTGTCAAAACATTTCTAAACACTTGTAGTAAATATCTTGTGAACTTATGCCAGAGATAGCTAGAACCTACTAAACCTATGGGTAGTGTGTATGACATGTTTTGCTTAATATTATACATAGAATGTAGTATTTGATATAACTATTTTAAGCTATGTTCTAAAAGTTGAGTAAAAGTAGGAATGTTATCTTGCATATGTGTTCCGAATGTTGCTAACTTTTCAAGAGAATGAGGAGTGACGCAAAGAGTGGTGATTACTGCATTTAAGGAGGAGGATAATGGAGACAGGTCATGGAAAAGAAAGCATAGTTTAGTTATGTTGGATAAGCCATGCCTGCAAATGAGTTGTTGTTATAGAGAGTATAGGGGATACAATTTACTATATTTCTTGCAAGTTGTTATTCTATTGCTTGGTAGTAAATGTACTATGTCATGGTTGATCTTTCACCTTCTTTTCTGGTGATGTTTGTTCAAGACTTTTTATGTTATGTTTTTAATAAGCATCCAATCCTCTATATAATGGATTTTGGATCATCTTAGTAAGATAATGAGAAAATAGATAATGTTGATTTAGATTCAGAAGTTACTCTTTTCTGTTCTTCATGAATTATTCATTTTTTATGTAACCAAAGAAGGATTTTAATGGAAGAGTGATTTTGAATACTTTTTGTGTTCATAGTTAATTGAAGCCAACCAAGGGGGCCCACTTGGGAGGTGGAATAAATTTAGGTAGAATAGATTCATTTCTTGCAGTTTCCTATTTTCAGATAGATTTATTGTATTAGTCCTATAGCATTATTACTATGAAAGTTCCTCTAGCACTTGCAGAAAATGATCATAGTGGATGTTCTAAGTTGTTAATAAGTTTAGGTTCATTTTTAAGCTTTCTTAAATTATCTATTGTTAGCCAAGGTGTGTTTACTATTTTGTAGCAGCAGTATAGATTTGTCCAACGCATTTTACTATCCTCCAGCATAGGTGTTATGACTCCTAAAGGAACTTAGTGCACAAAATGTGCTGACCCATTTCAAGTCCTATGTCCCTGGGTTGACAATTCAAGTGTATTTCATGATGGAATATGATGTAGGAGCATCTTGGGTCTTGAGCAATCTTGCATCAACCAAAAACATTTCCTGATTTCTGTACCTGTTTGCTATTGTTTTCTTTATAATATTTGCATTTGATGGTTTCACGGTGTTTGAAGCTTACATTATGTTGAGGACCTATTTGGGAACCTCCTCCTATGAGCACATAGAGTTTCGATGGACAATTTGAAAGTTAGAGTTATTTTCTTGCTGTAAGAGTACTATTTTCTTGTAGTTTTGGGGCTGATTGCATGCCATGGTGACCTTGATCCTTAAATAATAATATCTTTCTAAATTAGGGCCTTAAAGAGGACCTAATTTAATATCATTTCCCAAAGGCTAAGCTCCTAATTCATTATGAGTCAAAAGTTATGGCCATTTTGGCACGGGACCTATTTTATGCCAGTTTTGGGTCCGAGCCATTCCTACAGTTTTGGTGCTGATTGTTCATGTTGGCGACCTTGATCCATAAGGAATAAGAATTTTATCTCTTAACTATTTTTAGAGGACCTAAATTAATATCATTTTCCAAGAACGTAAACCCCAATTCATTATGAGTATAAAGTTATGCCCTTTTTTCCTTAGGACCTATTTTCTGCCAATTTTCAGGTGAAACATGTGGTGTTTCTTCTTGCGATGTTTTGTGTGATCAAATGAGACCTTTTTCACTTAAAGGAATTTCCTTGGGTCATTTGAGGACCTAAATACAAATGTGCATCAATTTATATTCATTCTAGCATTAGTTTTGGTTTAAATCTTGAGACTGGACCTATATTATAATTAAATGCCTAACTGGCCGACCTGTGTCTTAGCTGGTTATATAAAGAGTCTAGATTGATGTAGTAGGGCATCAGAGGAGATCCAAGAGGGATAAATATCAAGATATATCATTGGAGAGAAAGACAGGATGCGAGTTGTAATTCTGATTTCATAATTCTCATTGTATAAGGTCAAAACCCGGAAGGCCTCACAGTCGGGCATGTTGAAAGAAATAATATAATTCTTTGTTGTTGCTGCCAATTGGTTGTCTCATATCCATTGTGATTTCATTTCTTTCATGTGATATTATATTTCTTCCATTGTGTAACTCTGAGAAAGGGCTTGTTGTTGATTCAAGTGGACTCAATTGTTCTTGATTCTTCTTGTATCTACCTTGCCACTGCGTCAGAATAGGTAATCATTAGAATAGATATATTATCCTTGAGAGAGAGACAATGGAATGATTATCTTCATCTATTGTGAAACTGTACACCTTCCATCAAAAAAACTTTCATAGATGTGCAAACATTACTAACAAGTTCTTCCATCAATGGTAACAAGATTTGTTTCTTTCCATCAGCCACAATAGTATACTTATGCAATCTCCCATCATATATAGCATGTCTATCATATTGCCAAGGTCTACCCAACAAAATATGAAAACAATCCATAGGCATGATGTCACATTACACCTTATCATAATATTTTCCAATCTTCAAATTCACATAACATTGTTCACTTACCAGGAGTGTATGCTCATCTTTGATCCATGAAATCTTATAGGGCTTCGGATGTACCAACCTTTCCAACTATAGTTTTGTGACCATCTCTTCATGCCAGGTTCTCCGAGCTACCACTATCAATGATTACCTTCCAAAAATTTTTAGAAACTCTACATCTAGTGTTGAACAAAATTTTCCTTACCAGATCTTCCTTTTTGCTTTCATTCCATAGTGCTCTCCTTACCATCAAGTTATTTTCTTTCTCAGGTGCATTCAGTGACTCTTCTTGCACCAAAGCATTTCTACTGCTACCAGCCTTCTTACTAGCTTGTGTACATTCAAAAGATCTATGTCCTTCCTCTCCACAATTATAACAAGTTCCTTGAAAACTTCCTCTACCATAACCACATTGGTAGTTAACACCTCTACTTCTAGATGAACTTTCACCTTTCCAATTGGTCTTGCCTTTGTCTAGATTTGTCTTTTCTAGTTCAGATCTACCGTTTGAACCATTAGATCTACCTCTTCCTCTAGGGAATATACCACCATGACCTCTCTATCTCTGTTCATGTCTTTTGTTCAATTTCTCCTCGGCTTTCAAAGCAAATTGATAAGCGTCTCCAATGTTCTCCAACTTGACCATACTAATTTCCTCTTGGATGGAAACCCTCAAACCATTCAGGTATATGCTGATTCTTTCCACATCATCTTCATCATGTCCAGATTTGATATCCAATCTATAGAATTCCTCAATATACTCTTTTACCAAGCTATCTTTCTATCTCAAACTTTGCATTCGTCGAACTAGGTTAATCTGATAATCACTGGGTAAGAACTTTCCTTTCAACTTATTGACCATTTTACTCCATATCTTGAATTTTTCTTTTCCTTTCCTCTTCCTATCTAATTGTAGGTGTTCCCACCATAAGGATGCATGACTTTTTCAACTTTGTTCTTGCAATCTTCACCTTCTTATCCTCATGAATGTTTTCATATTCAAAATACTTTTCCATCTCGGTGATCTAGTCCACCAATTCATCAGAATCCATCTTTCCACCATACTCAGGGGGATTGAAATGTGGTGTTGACTTCAAAATTGTCAAAGCCTTAAAAAATATTTCTTTACCTTGATCCATAATAGGTGCAGGTTTTGCATTCGCCTATTCTTCTTCAATTTCATCATCATTAACATCTTCAAGATGTCTGCCTCTACTTTGGGTTGTTTCTACTACTTCTAACCTAGAAGCAATCTGTCTTAGCATATCAGCCAATCCTAGATCTATATCTTGCCTCCCACAAACCATCTTGACAACCCTCTACAATTGGAGGTTAGATTGCAATCTGCCACCCCACAAAAATTCAACTAGGGCTTCAAGAGGAACCTGCAAACCTAGATCCACATAACTAGATCAAGATCTCACCTTGCTCTGAAACCACCTGATGCAAGATAGGAAGCAAAAGGGGATAAAGGATGGCTCACCCTAATGATCCAAGCCTACAACACACATGTGGAAGCAACAAACAACAAGAGTGAGAGAGAGAGAATGCCAGATCTTTCTATATTATCATCAATAGGAATCATACATGTTGAGCTGTAAGGCCTTCCTAGTTAGGCCATATATTATAATGAATTACAGAAGTCCTCCAATATGCGAGGATCTTCTACAAATCTCTAATCTTATCTCTACTAACTTCTATCAAAAGTCCCTCCCTAAACTACCACCAAACATCTACATTTATACTAAAAGCTACCGAGCTGAGTCGGCCTTCAAATCCATAATTAATAGAAGTAATGGTTAAATCTTGGACCACACACTTCCCAATGATGGAGTCCAACAGTAATTCTATGATCCAATATAAATGCACAAGTCAGCCACAATAGGAAACAAAACTGAACCCGTTGGTAAGCAAGATAACTGAGCAGTAGATAGATAATGCCAAGCGCAAGTGAAATAACTGACCGCCCAAGAGATAATTGACCACCCTCGGTAACCAAAGGAAATTGACCAACTACTGACCAACTCAATTAAAGAAGAAACTAAGAAACATAGAAAAAAATCCAAATTCTTTTTGCTAACACAGGATTGCCAAGGACCCGAGATGCTCCTGCATCAGTTTCTTACCTTTTCCTTTGTAGTCCCTGTATCTTCGGTAACCTCTATCTTCTCTTTTGTCTTTATGCTTGATGTGTCTTTCTTCATCCTTATTATCCCTATCAGGATATCTAGCAGCTATATGACCAACTTTATTACATCAAAAACATATAATAGGGAGTTTACCTTTGTACCTTCCTTTTCCCCTTTTCAGTCTTCTAGCCATAAGAGCTTCTAGATCCTCAAGTTCTTCATCAGATGTGTCACTTTCACTTTTGCTTTCACTTTCACTTTCACTGATGCATCTTTCTTTTTCCTTCTTTGAATTACTCAAAACCATTTGTGACTTAAAGGCATATTCAATATTACCAACAGTGAAGTTATCATAGTTAGAAAGTTCAAAAGCAATAACCTTACCAACCAAAGTTTTGAAAGTAAGAGCATTAGTAGAGTTACATCTAGATTCCTGAATTGCAAGAAATTTGATTGCATAGATGGGACACAGAGTTCTCAATACTTTTCCTATTACAGTTTCATCCTCAATAGTTCCATTTTCTCTTCTAATAGCATTTACAAATTCTTTTATTCTACCACAATATTGTGCAATATTCTCACCTTCTTGCATTCTCATTTCATCAAATTTACCTCTTAGACTCTCCACTTTTTCTCTCAACACATTTATGTCACTGCCATAAATGTTTGCAAGGGTGTCCCACATTTGATTTGCATTACTTCAATCTTTGATGTGTTCAAATTTTGGACAACTTAGGGCAGACACAATTACCAACATTTCTTGGTTGTGCTCTTGTTTAGCTTTGATTTCCTCAGCAATCAGAGGTGCAACATGTGTGACATAGTCATGTTCAATATAATACTTTGCAGAATCACCAATACCAGCGAGATGTAGCTTCATCAAGCTTTTCCATGCAGGGAAGCTCTCCTTATTCACGTTTGGTACCTCCTTATACATCTTGATCATTTTCTTCAAAGTACCTTCAAACTTGTTCTCTGTAAGCACCAACAACTCTGATACCAATTGTTAATATGATTTATAACAATAGAGAGGGGGGCTGAATCAGTTGTTCTCAGGTCCAGATGTATAAAACAAACTTTAAAAATCTTCACCAAATCAGATCTAATAACCAATAGCTACTCGGTCATTACTAATTACATAACATAAACATATAAGACTGTAGTCCAGTTACAATAGCATCTAACTTGCAAAACACAAAAATGTTCAAACCAAAACATTCACACAAGTATCAACACTAGGATTTATAGTGGAAACACAATTAGGGAAAAACCACTTTGTAACATGTTACTATTATGTTCACTCTTCTGAAGTGAGCTCAGTGAAAACCCAACCCCATCAAAGGCTACAAACACACTATCAGGTGTGACCCGATTAAAGGATTTAAACCACTCTGTTAAAAGTGCACCTTGTTATAGGACTTACATACACTCCATTAGAATGCAACCTTGTTCAAAGGATTTATACCTATGACTGTTAGGTCAACCTTTGTTAAAAGGATTTTGACTGTTACAATGGTTAGAAAGTAGTAGTAGTATTGATCTAAAAAACATACAACTCACTTTGCAAATATCAGATCCAATTATGTACACATATGTTGGCTTACTAACAGTGAACCTTTACCATCTCCATCATTGATCTTCTCAGAACACTCTTCAAGCAATCACAATACTTCTCCTTCAACCTTCTCTTCTTAGACAGTCAATAACATCAACAACACTTCCAGCATCCACTCTTCTTCAACCTCAACTTAGATTTCCTTAATATTTTCTCCATTAGGTCAATACATCTTTTGCCGCTTAATCTCCTTCGTAGATCTTATGGTTAGTTAAAATTTGTTGAATCTATCCTACATTGTGTTCTTCGGCTATCCTTCTAGAAATATCTCGAATCTCTTAATAGATTTACAATAAAACATTTTACAATGCATTAAATGCTTTCATACAATCAATAAATAGAGTCAACATGTTTTACATAATCCAAGAATTCAATGATGTCGGATGGAAATCTGAATTCTTCCTCAAATGCAAAATACTGATGCTCAGTCAATATTGTGTTCAACTTCTCGGTCTTCACTAGAAAGCTTGATCACCTCAAAAATGGTTTCCTCAGCTAACACTGTCTTCCTCGTCAATTAACTAGTGTTCGGTCAACACTGAATTTACTCGACATATACTAGCTTGGTCGACACTAACAACACTCAGCTTAAATTATATTTCTTCACATTTTCTTGGTTAACCCTGCAAGTATAGTCTTCATTCTTACTTAGATAAAGAATACATTGTCTTATCATTGTGCCACATAATCAAGTACTTATTGAAGTATCAAGATAACTCAACCTTTCCTTAGGTGCTATTGTTACCAACCTTGCCTTACACCTTAGAAAAATTCAAATAGATATAGTACTTTCTTAAATAGCAATAGTCTTACCAGTTAAGGTTTGACATAAATGACAATACAATAATTGCTTCAATTGTAGTTTCCAACACTTGTTATTTTCTCTTTTCAAATCCTCTTCATCAATCAACAGATATGGTAATCTTTTAGATAGCAATTGTCTTATCATTCAAGGTTTGACATCAATGATAATATAATAATTGTTTGAATTGTAGTTTCCAACAATCTCCCTCTTTGGCATTGATGGCAACACCATAGGAACATCATATGATTCACCAAACAATACAAAATATTTGTGCAATAGATCTTCATTAATATACTTAGCTTCATTCTGATCCACATCCAACACATCCAAGTATTATCTCCTTCTTGGATATCAATTTCCTATTGTCATTATGTATCTTTCTCTTTGAATCTCTCCCTCTTTGACAACAATGCAAAAGAAACTTATATCCATCACTTACATCTTTACAATGTAGATATCTTCATCTCAGTTTTGTATGTTTTATACTCCCTCTATCATCTTGCTTATGATTGATTATCATCTTTGCTTTACTTCTCACAACTCTAGGCAACTGCTAAAGTTTGACCTCTTCTGCATCAATTTTTTTAGATAATCTGATTAGCACATTTGATGTAGTGCTTGTATATGCTTCTAGGTAGCCTTAGTCAGGGGAATAACCCCTAATTTACCTCTAAGGTATTCATGAGCATATTTAGGTAATTCTTTTTTGAATATATCTACTAATTGTTCCTTTGTATTCACATATTCCAATCTCACATCTTTGTCTTGAACCAACTCTCTCAAGTAATGATACTTGATAGAAATATGCTTAGTCTTAGTGTGCATAAAATGATTCTTTGATATGTTAATAGCATTTATGTTATCACAGAAAATAAAAAATGGCTCAGTGATTTACTCCTTCATACCTTTTAACAATTTCTTGATCCACACTAAATTTGAACAATTTATTGTTGCTTCTACATACTCAGCTTCTTCTGTAGATTGGGAAATTCAGTTCTATTTCTTGCTTGTCCAAGAGACTAATCTCTTTCCTATAAAGAATGTGCCACCACTTGTACTCTTTCTGTCATCAACATTTCCAACCCAATCTTCATTAGTGTAAACTTTCAGTTCAAACTTATCATTCTTCTTATAATACAATCCATAGTCCTTTGTTCCTTTTAGATATCTCAATATCCTTTTTACTGCCATCATATGACTCTCTTTAGGATTTGAAGAAAATCTTGCAACAATTCCAAATGCTAGGGCAATATATAGTCTACTATGGACAACATATTGTAGCTTTCCAATCATTGATCTATATAGGGTTTGATTCACTTCAGTTGTATCATCAATTTTTGATAACTTTTTAGCCATAGGTGTACTTATTGGTCTAGAATCTTCCATACTAAAAAATTTTAGTATCTCCTTAACATATTTAGATTGAGTAATATAGATACCTTTCTTCATTTGATAGACTTGCAAACCAACAAAGAATTTGACCTCACCAAACATAGATATTTCAAATTTAGTTTGCATCTCATTTGAAATTTTTTTATGTAGGGCACCTTGGCATCCAAATATGATATCATCAACAAATATTTTAGCTAACAAAATCCCTTTACCTTTTTCAATCTTCATATACAGATTATTGTTGTCATTTTTCCTTACAAATCCAATCTTTATCAGATAGTTATGTTGATAAAATGGTTAGCACTCCCCTCGGGATTCATGACATGTCTTAATTGCCTCCTATGTCTTCTATAATTCTAGTGGTTGTATCAGGCATTAATAGGTCGATCCTTTGGTGCAACAGAAACCACTACATGTAATAAGTGGTATCAGAGCTTGGTCACAGGTTCAAATCCCTCAGGTAACACATGAGGGGTAGATTGTTAAAAAAATAGTCAACGATCCCCTCGAGATTCGTGACATGGGTTAACTACCTCATGTGTCTTCTATAAGTCTAGTGGTTGTATTGGACATTAGCAGGTCTATCTTTTGGAGAAATGGAAACCACTACTTGTAACAAGTTATGCACTATCTCATACCATGCTCTGCAGGCTTGTTTCAATCCATATAGTACCTTGTGTATCTTACAAACCATATTCTTCTTCCTTGGGTCAACAAATCCTTCTGGCTATTCAATGTATACTTGTTCTTCCAATATCCCATTTAGAAATGCAGATTTGACATCCATTTGATATAATTTGAATCCTTTATAAGCTTCATATGCAAGTAGAGTCCTCACTCCTAATCTTGCAAGTGGCAAAAATGTGTCCCCATAGTTAATGCCTTCCTCTTGTGCATACCCCTTACATACCAATCAGGTTTTATTTCTAGTGACTTATCCATGTTCATTGAGCTTATTTCTACATACCTATTTTGTTCCAATAACATTCTTATCTTCTGGTCTCAGTACTAGAGTCTAGGTTTTAATCTTTTAGATATCTTCTCTATTTTTTCATTCATGGCTTGTACCTAGTCTTCATTCTCTAAAGCATCTTTCACTATTTTAGGCTCAAACTCGCATAGTAAGCATGTATGATCTTTCAACTTACTTCTTGTCATGACTCTAGATTCCTTATCTCCAATGATTTGTTCAAGCTTATGATGTATTCTCACATACTGTTCCAATGTAGGTTCATATCTACTTTCTCCATGGTCTTGATCTTCAAGTTCATCTTTTAAATTCTCTGCCTCTTCTTCTGATTGATCGGGAGCATCTTCTTGATGCTCGGTTCCATCCTCCTGATGCTCAAAAATATCTTGTTGTGTCTTGGAAGACTCATGTAGTTCCTTGACATTTGGTTTAGGTGCACTACTAGCCTCTCCTTGTTCCATGTATAGAAAATTATTGTAATCTTCAGGGTCTTTCTTGCACTCAACTTCATTCTTTTCTGCATATTCATCAACTCTAACATTTTCACTTTCCACAATTTTGTTAGTGTTAGAACTCAAACACTTGTAAGCTTTTTGCTTAGTGGAATATCATAGGAATATGCCTTCATCACTTTTAGCATCAAATTTTCCATTTCTATTATCCTTCAGTATATAGAATTTACTCCCAAAGACTAAAATATTTCACATTAGGTACATAACCATGCCATAACTCAAAAGGTGTAGCATTTGTATCTTTCTTGATTTGTACTTGATTCAAGGTATAAACTGTTGTACTTATAGCTTCTCTCCATAATTTTTGTGCAACATTCTGCTCAATCATCAGTGTTCTAGAACATCCAATAATTGATTTGTTTCTTATTTCTTCTATACCATTTTGTGGTGGTGTCCTAGGTGTAGACATTTGTCTTTTTATTCCTCTATCATTGTAGAATAAATTGAACTCATTTGATATAAACTCTCCTCCTTTTTTAGATCTTAAACATTTCAATCTTTTACCAGTTTCTTTTTCAGCTTACTGATATTTACCAAATTGTTAAAGTTTACATGACACCTCTTATGCCATAACCATACATCATCAAATTGTGCAAACAAACATGTTTCTTCATATAGGTCTAGATAGAACAAGTTACCTCTTGTTTGTTCTCTACTTCTAATTAGTTCACCAGTGGCATCCAATATTTTAGCCTTTCTATGATGAAATTCAACTCGGTAACGAGTACTTTTCAACTGTGCCACACTCAAAAAATTATAGTTAAGATCTTCAACCCAATAAGAATTATCAGATCTGATCTTATTAGTCAATCTTATTTATCCTTTTCCTTTCACAGGACAAGGTGCATCATTACAAAACTTAATAGTTCTACCTTTGTAATGATTAAGGATTTCAAACTTACTTTTATCACCAGTCATGTGATGTGAACAACCACTATCAATAATCCATTTATCACCTTTACTAACATATGAAATAAGTGCATTTTTCTCATCTTCATCAATATCATCTTTCATAGCAACATAAACAACTTCTATAGCACATTCATCAGATTCACTAGTTTCACTGTCAGTTTCCTCTTCAGCAATATAGCATGATTTCTTACCTTTATCTTTGTAGTCTCTATACCTTCAGTGGTCTATGTCATTTCTCTTGTCTTTGTACTTATTTTCCCTTTTATCATCTTTGTAAGTCCGTTCAGGGAATCTTGCTGCAATATGGCCACCTTTGTTACATGAAAAATAAATAATAGGAAGTTGACCTTTATATTTCCATTTTCCTCTCTTTAGCCTTCTAGCCATAAGTGCCTCAAGATCATCTAAATCATCATCAAAAGTGTCACTATCATTGTTGATGTTGCTGTCACTTCTCTCACATCTTTCTTTTCCCTTCTTAGGCTTATGAAGAACAATTTGAGACTTGAATGGAGATTCAATATTCTGAACAATGAAATTATCATAATTAGACACCTCAAAAGTAGTAAGCTTGCCAACAAGACTTTCCAAAGATAGGATATTACCAGGGTTACATCTTGATTCTTGTATTAAAGAAACTTTGATGGAATAGATATAAAGTAAGCTTCTCAATACATTACTAATAACAGACTCATCATTAATGTTTCCATTGGCTCCCCTTATAGCATTTAATACCTCCTTAATTCTACTAGGATACTAAACAATATTTTCAACTTCTTGCATTTTCATTTCATCAAACTTACCTCTCAAGCTTTCAAATTTGGCTCTTAGTACATTTGTGTCCCCGCCATAGACAGCTGCTAGAGTGTCCCACATTTTCTTTGCATTAGTAAAGTCCTTCATATCATTGAATTCAGGATAGCTTAGGGCAGATGCAATCTCCAACATTACATGACTGTCTCCTTGTTTTAATTTCATATCCTTGGTGGTAAAAGTTGTAACAGGTATTACATACTCATTTTCCACATAGTATTTCACCGAATCACCAAGCCAACTAGATGCAATTTAATCAAACTCTTCCATGCAGGGAAGTTCTCCTTGTTCAAATTTGGTACCTCCTTTTTGTACATATTGATTATTAGCTTCAAGTACCTTTAAATTTTTTCTCTATAAGCACCAACAACTCTAATACCAATTGTTAGAATAATTTTAGAATAATAGAGAGGTGGGGTGAATTAGTTATCCTCAGGTTCAGATGTACCAATTCAACTTTCTAGCTCTTCAACAATCTCAGATCTAATCATCTTTCAACTCGATAGCTATAGCATATATCAATAACATAAAACTTGCAGTCCACTATCCTAAAGTAATTAACTTGTAGATCATAAAACTTTCAACATCATTCACATCAAATAACATTCACATAAGTATAACACTAGGATTTATAGTGGAAACCCAATTTGGGAAAAACCACTTGTAACATGCTACTGATTTTCTCTTCTGAAGTGAGCTCTATGAGAATACAACCCAATTAAAGGTGTACAATACACAATACTAAATATGACCCAGTTAAAGGATTTAATCACCCTATTAAGAGTGTTCTTGTTAGAGGGCTTAAGAACATTTCATCAGAATGTCACCTTGATTAAAGGATTTATACAATGACTATTAGGTCAACCTTGATTAAAAGATTTAGACAATGACTATTAGGTCAACCTTGATTAAAGGATTTAAACATATACAATGGTTAGAAAGTAATAGTAGGTTCTGATCTAAAAATATACAACTCACTTTGCAAATACAGATCCACTTCACACATATGATGATTTATTGAATGACCTTTATTTCCATCTCAATCTCTGATCTAGTTGGAATTCTCTTCAAGCAATCACTACAACTTTGTTCAACTCTTCATAGCTTCACCTTCAACCTTTTTCTTAGACTTATCACTCAATAACATCAACCTCTTCTCTCTATTTTGTAACCTCACAATTAGGTTATCGTTATACCTCCTTGATCAGGTAGATTAATCTTTTTCTACTTAATCTCTTCTATAGATCTTAGGTTTAGGTCAGATTCATCGAATCCTTCCATCATTATGTTCTGTTTCTTTTCCTTCTAGATACATCTTCAAAATTTTCTTTGAAATCATAAGAAAATGATTTACCATGAATTAAATGCTTCATAGCATTCATTAATAATGTCAACATGTCTTACATATCCCAAGAATGGAACTATGTCGACTAGGATTCTCAATTCTTTCTCAAATTATAAATTACTAACACTCGCTCAATACTATGTTTTAGTCCCCGGTCATTACTGTGTATCTTGGTCATTGCTAACACTTTCCTTCTCAACAATTATCAGTTGCTTGAAAATTACTGATGTTTGGTTGACACTGGATTTTTTTAGCATATACTGGTGCTCGATCGATACTAACATCACTCGGCTTAAACTAATTTTTTCACTTTTTCTCGGTCAAGCCTATGTTTCTAGTCTTTCTTCTTTACTTGGTAAATAACACATTATTTTGTCAATGTGCCAACTAATCAAGTACCCATTGAAGTATCACATAGCTCAACCTTTCTTTAGGTCCTCTTGGTTTTTCCTCTTTTTAAATCCTCTTCATCAATCAAAAGATATGGTACTCTCCTATATAGCAACTGTCTTTCCCGTTAATGTTTGACATCAATGACAATATAACAATTATTTCAATTGTAGTTTCCAACATGTATGTATGTATGTACTTTTTTAATGTATTTATATCTCATTTTGTGTGTATGCATGTATGTACATATATTAATATGATGCTACATATATATTTACAAAACATTTCTAGTAGGAATAATAGAAAAATTGTGATCCAAATGTAATTTATCTAGAATGAATGTGGCAAGAACATGTATTTTGATGAAATTGACTTATAATTAGAAATACTTAAATTTATGTTTTCCAATAATTTATCCTAAAATAAGATATACCTTTGAACTTCAAATGATGGTTTTTTTTTATATATAACATTATTTTAACTATTTATGAAAGATGAGAAAGTGTAGAGATGAAATAATTAGTCATATACATAGGCATGTTCACCCCACACGATCATTTTAGACAAGATAAAAGAAATAATGATGTAGCAGTGTCCTTGGAGAATATAGCAATCCTATGTTATTGTCATTGGCTTGTATATAATTATTAAGAGTTAATAAATTTTGTCGCATTTGGTATCAATGTTGTGTCATTTTGATATAATAATTGAGTAGGAAGTTATATCCATATTAAACAAGAATAATATCTTATTTTAAAATCAAATCAATAAACTTTCATAATTGTAGAAGAACATTCAACACATGAGAAATTAGATTTTATCACAATCAAAGAAAACATAAATATTCTTATTGAGGCAATAAGAGATGACAATCATTAGAAGTATTTATAGAAAATTTACATTTGACTTTAAAATAGCATTGTTTTTTGTGATTCAGACTTGATCTTTTGTCCCTCCTTGTAGATAACACAAATCAATAACGGAGATGGTGATTTGTATATATTTTGGTTTTCCATGACTATTTAGGAGACCTTATAAGTGATAAATCACAGTAAAAGTGGAAATATAAGAGTTTAGGATGGATTGCAAAAGCTTTTTATATTTGTAATATGGTGCAACCTAACTTGTATGACATTGTGATAGTTTATAAATATTTTGGAGCACAAATAATAATATATGAACATTTTTATGACCATGTGTTTCTTGCATCAATGATTTTTCTAGAGTAAAGTTATGTCAATAAATTTGGTTAGGATCTATTTCTTATGTGTTTTTATTTTTAGTGGAGTACATGGCTAGACAATGTTTCACTTGACCCCAACTAATAAATATGTTAATTGTAACAATGTGTAATGTTTAAAGTGTCGAAAGATAAGTGATTTTCTTGTAGGTTCTTCTTCATCATAGACTACCAAATTGAAGAAGTTTACAAGAAACCTATGAAAATTTCATTGACGAAGAGGTAATTGCAAGAATTATTGTAGTTGTATTATTGATCAAAGCAAAATTTCAATAATTTCAAAAATAAATTTAAGATTTTATGAAAATGGTTGAAAAATTAGATAAAATTCAAAAAAGATAAAGAAAATATGAAATCCAGTTGAAATTCTTTAAATGTTTCAAGTTGGAAAAACAACAACATTCTTATCACACAATCACATAAATGTTGAATTTGAAAAATTCTCTACCCTTAAATTTGTAAATTTTAATATTTTATGACAGATTTACCCAATATTTTTTCACGTCTTCTTTTAATTGACTTTTGTCATATATTTATACTCCAAAGTACAAACGACCAATTGTAGTTGATTCGATACTTTTTCATAGAATTAAATAGTGCAGCATGAAAAATAAATAGGATTGTAGGCGTGTCAAATGAAAAAGCAAACAGGCGTGCAGAATAGAGGGACAATTTTCTAGTCTCCTGTCCAGCTATGTTAACGCTGTATTTTATCAATGTGGAAAAAGTTCGGTAACGTACTAAACATGTGTAAAATATAGCAATCAAATGGTATTCTAATTTCTGGTCTTTCCTCTCTGTTTCCCTGGAATGTACCAGTCTACAACTCATTTTCACTGTTTTCAACCGCTTGACAATATAACAACCGTGAAAGAGACGTATGTCTGTGTTAAGCCATATCATAAAACATCACATCAGTATATTTAAATTCTTCTAGTCAAGCAATCTGTCCCCCGTAAATATTGCTGTAGCATGCGTTCCAATTCTTAGAGATCGGTTTATCTCTAGTTGTTTAGAAGGATGATTTTGTACAACCAAAGCACTTTCTGGCGTATCTGGTTTCGAAGTCTTTAATTGGGAACTTTCAGTTTAGATTATTTTTAATGGTTTTGATTGGACTGATTTACTTGTAGGATCAATTAAGTTTCCTTGTTTTTGTGGGGTTTAGATTTGATTCTAAGTGGTGGATGTTGAGCCCCATGTATGTTGCCTATGACAGACGTTTAAAGCTTAAAGAAACTTTCGTTCAGCCAATGCTAAACAAGCTTATGATTTATATCTGATCTTTTTGGCATTTTCTACCTTGCTGAAGATAATGGTGTTATAGGTTGTTCAACTGATTTTTATTGATAAAGTGCTGTGCTCTTCATCAAGTTGATTTTCTATGTCATTGAGGATATTTCAATAATTTTTATCATATCAAGGTTATTTCTGTTTATCGTAAGAACTATTGGTAGTATAAGGAAAGGTGTGTCAACCTCACTTGTAATGTTAAACCTGTGGAGAATGTAATTTTAAAATTATTAAATATAAAAATTCAATTTTAAGGCTATAGTCATTGGTTTCTGACTTAGGATGTTTATTATTAGTTCTTTTAGAGCACTATAATTCTAAAAATGGTTCTAATATTCTCTTAGATCAAAAGTTGCCGCTTCTATAAGTTTCTCCTATTTTACAAAAAATGTAAAAACATATAGGATATAGAAAGGATTCGTAAGAGTGAGATACACTTATTGACCAATTTATGGTATATATTATAGTGTGTTATAAGTCCTCTTTGAATGGAAATATTTAAAGAGGTTGTTTGTTCAATCACACAAGCCTATGTATCACCCATAGGTAACCACCTATAACATCTAAAGAGAAGAAGCCCTTGTATTGATGTTATATGACCTTGAGATAGATTGATCCAAATCAGAGTATGATATTGAGATTAACATGTAATTGAATTGGATAGATTGCAATGAATAATTCAAAGAGCATAAATATAGAACCCCAGATGAAAACTGTAGGAAAGAATTAAAAGAGAGGTTGAAAACTTATCCATGTCATAACGAATAAGATAAAATATCTTAAACAAATCTCAATATATTATAAGATTAAAAAAATAAGTTTAGCTTAGATGAATAGAGTAATTTAAAGGACATGACTATAAAATTAATGAGAAGGACGTAACTATAAAATTAATGAGACAATGTCCTTATTAGTCAATCCCACTCTTATGATTAACTTGGGGATAAGATAAAGAGCTAATGATAAATAAAAACATCAATAAATAGATAGATAGCCTCTAGCAACTAGGCATGATCACACACCCATGTAAAAACCAATGAAATCTCTCACATCCTAAGAAAGGGAGACAAACCATCAAGAGAAACCTCCTCTCCAAAAGAGGAAAAAGAAGATTTAACTCCATACAAAAGTAAGAAAATGACACAAAGTGGTCATCGATTGACTTCTTCAGCCACAATAGTATAGTGAATGTTCCTTTTATAAGCAATAAATAGTGAGATATTAAGATCCCACTCACTCTCGTATCAAATACTCCCATGATATTTACATCTACAACACTTTGAGATAATATCAAAAGTTTTACAAGAAAAAGGTACCCTAAATACAAATATAAACCTTTATTATCTCCTCATAATGAAATAATTAGATGTTACAAACCTTTTGATGATGTAAAGCTAATTAATAAAGCCATCTCCCCAAAAAAATTCTTCCCCAATTGCAAAACTTATAATTAATTAACTAGATAGTAAAAGAACAAAAACTTGAATAAAATGTATCTAGTAAAAAAATTGAAAATAGTGCATGAGTACAATTTAAGATGTCAAAAATACCTTTCTAGCACTACAAGAATAAGGAAAATCATAATTATATTTTAAAATATATAAAATTGGAAGCTGAAATGTAGATATAAATTTGACTATGTATAAAAACATTTTGGAGTAGAATTTAAAGATAAGACTACCATTGAAGACTTCTCTAAAAATACCTTTCAAATGATATATGCTTACCAAATTTTGACATATTTTATAAATATAATGGAAAATGGAAAATAGGCTAAAGTTAGCTAGCCAATAACCAATAATCACATCCCTTATCATATTATTTAAGAAATATTTACTTATTTTATATAAAATATGATAGTTTAGATGGTTTTTTAAGGTAAAGTACAAAAACAATATTTTTTTCCAAGTTCTAAAAACTCTATAGAGAAAAACTTATGACGAAACCTTTAGTTTTTTCTTTTTTTACTATTTTTTTAAAGCTTTTTTTTTCTTTTTGTTTATCTCACAAAATCTAATAAATATTGACAAACTAAGAGGAGTCCAAATATTTTTTTCGTAGTTTTGAGGAAAACCTATAAAATTTTTATCCATAATGAGTCAATATTTTTCCTTAGTGTTAGATAACTCGAGAAATCAATATGAACATAATAGTTTGGAGCTCTGATAGCATAAATCCCCCTAGACCATGTAACACTTACAAGAAAAATGCCTATCAAATTCAAGGAAAAGATATCATAATTAACTCTATGCAACCTTGATAGAGATTAATCAAAACATGAATCTTGTATTGATATTAACAATTGAATAAATTATAATAAATATGCAATAAGTATTTATAAAAGGTGAAAACTGAAACACTAGATGAAAATCCTATGAAATAAATAAAAGAGAGCCTGAAAAGTGTCAACCTCTTGATGAATAAAATATGTATTAAATACAAATTAATATAATTAAATATTAAAAAATATCTTACCTTAAGTGAACAAAGTAATTAAGGCGTATTTACTCCAATAAAACTTCTTAAGATTAACTTAGGGATAAGCTAAAAAGTTAATGACAAATAAATGAATGCATGACTAAATGTTTGCCAACTAGAATGCCAAAAGAAGTACCAAATAACAAATAATTTTAATCTCTAACAACTAAAGGGAAAGGAGTAAAAAACTCCATCCAAAAGAGAGAAATAAATAACTACACTTTTGAATGAAGGACTCAATGTGACCCCCCATCTACCACTTCTATCACAATAGTACAAAGAATACCCCCCTCTTTGATAGAGAAAAAAGAGTATGTATTAATCCCCTAAATGTATAAATAACTCTTGTGCCAATAGTGAATGTGTCAAGATAGAACACAATCTACTAGTGATATGAGAACCCGCTCCTATAAAATGGAAGAAATGATAATCAAAATCTAAAATGTGTGTGGCTATAGAAAATGATTAAATATTACCATGTTCATGAAAAATGATGATCTCACAAACTAATTAGGTACACACCCAATCAATATAGAATGTGAAAATTTTGGACGTTGTGATAGATGACATAGAACAATTTGAGTTCACATAACATGCCCTCCAATACTACGTGCAACACTTTTGACCAGGAGCTATTAAATCATGAGACTACAAATGAGGGACCTCATCCCCATTTAACAAAGTTGAAGCTCAAACTTGTGAGCACATTAGATAAATGAAGGCACAAGCTTGCAATCGCAATGGTCTAATAAGAATTTGAAACTTGCTGGAACAACAAAACTGCTGCCATTTAACTGCACACTAATTGATAAACCCAAACAATAATATAAGCGTTGATTTATAAAAAAAACATTTAATTTAGAATTACATTCACCTTTATTACTATATATAAAATCGTATCTAACCTTTATTATAACATAAAAATTATATATGAAGTGTACTTTATTTGAGAAATTTGTTCAGCTTTAGGAAAAGTCTTTTAATAGAAGATGTGACTAAGTTACATTGGACATGGGCCTGCATTATCTTGAATTGTAGGCGTCCAGCTAAACTCGTCGAGGTCACGAGATTATATTGCTACATATTTTAATCCATCATGTGAATAAAGGAGTTTACCATAGCAGGCCACGTTGGAAAGCATTGGCGAACCATTGGAATGTTTTCGCTCTCACAAAACAAGCATGCGGATGACATAATAGATGATTACACGACTATAAACTCAATATCTAAAGTGTACAATGGCCAAGTAGTCTTTGAAAAGTTGTGCAGATTAGATGGCTGAGGTTTAAAGAGAAAACACAGAGATGTACGGGCCTCTCTAGTTACTTTGGAATAATTAAGAATTGGATGTGTGGCTTAAATACAAACTACCATAAGTAAAAGATAAAATCTAACATGATCAAACCAACCATTTGTTACAAGGCCTTATTTACCTACACCAAAGAGTATTGTGATATGTTGCCTTTGAACTTTAGAATGTACATAATTTTGAGAGATTAACTGAATATATGGCTTAGAGTTAGCCCAAAGACTAATATGCCACTAATGAATATATAGACACACTCTGGTAATTAATTAGCTTAAAAATTATGATTGGCTCTTGTAGATAGTATGCATACAAGAATTTGCACATTTAATTTGTTATATTAGAACTACACATTAACTAGTAATTCAACTATGCATTTGATAATTAATCAAATTATCTAATTGTTAAGAATTATCAAACTTGAGATCAATAGTCTTCAAGTATCAAAAGAGTGTTAAGATTACAATGATAGCCTAACCAATTGGTCATGGCAATACAATGTTGACATGTCACCAATTACAAATCAATGTTCAATGGTGCATTGAGCAATAATATAATACTTGATATGAATAAGAGATCACAAAACATTTTAAAAAGATTTGATGAAGTAAATTGAGCATTTGATTTACGCCTAGTGGACCATAGAGGTAATTGCAACCAAGTTGAAAGATCTTAAAAAAAGTCTCTCAAATACATCAAGCTGCATAATGTAGATGTGGATATGCTCAAGATTAGGATTTATAATTGGAGCTATGTTGGTTGCTAAGTCAAGTAACATATCTTTGTACTTAAGGATTATGTGTTAAAAAATAATGAATTTGATCTTCGATTCATTGATTTCTCCTAGGGTGGATGGAGGGTTGTGATTAAATCTTTGATTATGATCATCCATTATCTCCTAATTATTGATCTTTTCAGAAAAATCATCCACCACTCCCCACATAATATTATCCCCCTTACCTTGTGTCTAATCACTTTCCCTCTTCTTTGCCACAACAATGGCTTCCAACCTATTTATCTTCTTCATGGTAATGTGCATCAACAATATGAGCCATTTGGTAAGAATCCTCTACCTGTTGTAGAAAATGCATAGTTCACCCACCTTTCTCTCGATAGTATCAAGGTGACAATCTTCAAAAATGGCTTCCTTCACTTCCTTTGGAGGAGTAATGCTTTGGGGGATGGTAGGTTCTGTCGGGTAGCCCTTAGAAGTTAGAACAATGAAGGATGGGTTTAAATATAGGGAGGAGTAATTAGCAACACAATTATCAGGAGACCAAGTCAACTCAGTCGACCAAGAGGGAGACAAGTCCTCCAACATAGCTGTAGTGTTTCCCTTGGGCTACTCAATACCAAGGTCCTTAAATTCATCTTTCCTTAGGGGGTTATCTCTATTGAACCTGGGAGAAGGAGGGATTTTGGCCATCAAGCGGATAGGGGTAAACTTAGGGTTATTTAGTTCAATAATGAGGGAAACCTTAACTCAACCCAATTCAACCCTCATGTCACATCCTCACATCCCCTAACTCTCTCACCTCATATCAACCTTAAATACTCTTACATCCATATTACACACTACATCTCCTTCTTACACCCTTCTCCCTACTCACATCTCCAAAAATCGTCACATTCCCCCATTCTTCTAAACCTCTCTCTTTGAGACACTTGTCACAATTAGAGGCATTTGAGAAAACACAATCAATGTTCTCTCTCTCAAATGCATCTCCACCCTTCCTCAAATTTGCATCTTGATCATTCATTTCATCCTCCTCTTGCATATAAATTGAACCTCCTTCTCCTTCATTTTCATCTACCATCTATGCAAAGTTATAATGCTAATTTGAGAGATCAAGATTATCAAATTACCATTATTATGCTAAAATCACTCCATATTTTAATAGCTAAAACCCTCACCCATATCCATTGTTAATCAAACCCTACACTATTGAATCTTGAGAAAATAGCATTAAGCACACATTCATCAACTTGGACAAAACTACACATCAAGGATGCTCTTTAGGTGCTTATGGTTTGCATCCTTTTGTTTATTTCTTCCTTAAATGTCTAATCTTAAAGGTTATAATAATTTTAGTTGTTTGAGCACTTAACTAGTTTAGGTGTTCCTTTGACCACTATATTGCTGTATACAATTAATATGTTAAGAAATTCTAATTTTTAATAAATTATTAATATGCAATTTAAGTTGCACATTCAATTTAATAAAATTGAATTAGGAATTTAAGTTTAAAGTTGAGTTAAGAATTGATAATTGAAAAGTGCATATTCTATTTTTATAATTATAATTAATCATGCATTTTGTCTCGAGGGATTTTTCATTATTATGAATTCTTTTATCCATTATTCACAACACAAGTTTGGAAGAGGCTAGATTTTAGAGAGAGATTGTTTGGATTGTTTGAAGGATTAATTTCAAAGCTTAGGAGTAATTTGGAATCTTTGAGTCTTCAACTTGGCCATTGTTATTTTAGATCTTCTTGTGGATTTTCAGGTCAGG